>JAGFMF010011668.1:10301998-10510254 GCA_019455555.1 Galemys pyrenaicus | reverse complement strand
CTCTCTCTCAAACATGTGTAGAGAGCTATGGACAAAAATAATCTTCATGAATATCATACCTTCTAGCTATCAAGTGGGCATTGAGTAAGAGAAGTAAACTTTAAAATCAATTACCATTAACACTCTCCAAAGAGAAGCTGTACACTTCTAACCCATTCTAAATAAGCAAACTGTCTACTTCTCTGAAAATAAGGAGACACTGCTGGGTCTGTTTCAAAGGCTCATTTGGTACCCACAAAGCCTCAGCAGAATCGTGTGACCAGTTCTTGGTATACTAGAAATTGACCTCTTATCAACCTTCCTATACATTTCTAAGTACAGACTTGAACTTCATTTTCTCCCTTCAGCTTCTCGGTAAGCTAAGGCTGTGTGGACTGTACTTTTGGTAGCCTACTATGTTTCTGAATTTGTGGCCATTTGCTGGATGTGGCAGGGGGATGGATGAATGAATGAATGAATGAATGAATGAGTGAATGAATGATTTCTCCCATATGTTAGTTTCACCCTGAAGTTTTTAACCCATCCCATTGTGTATCAGAAGCAGAGAAAACTGGTTCTGCTATGCTACGTTGCCTCAAACAATTAACTACAACCATACCCAAATCTGTGTAAATTCTCATTGGCTGAACTTCATCCACAAAATGTGTTATAGGCAGGACAAAAACATTTTCTTTCTAATTGTATTAGTGACGTTTAGCTTTAAAGAGCATGCAACTTTTCAGTTCCCTGCAAGGGACTGTGAAGAGTCCCAGGGTATGTTTCAGAGTAATTAAACTTGCTTGCCTCTTTCTGCTTCTCCTTCAGGACTGCCATAGTGGGGTAGGAGACCAGATGGCAGGAGGTTCCTCCCCCAGACCAATCAGCATGTCCTCAGTTTTGGCCCCCTCCAGCCACATCTTGTTCCCAGCTTCCTCCCTACATGAATCAGCAGCTACAGGAGCCTCAGACCACCAGGAACTTCCCTTCACTCAGAGAGAGACTCTTCAGACCTCAGACAGCAGTGCCCAAGATGCCCAGAGTTCTGGTACATTCTACTGTGAGGTCTCTGCTGTGAAAATCCAGTAAATGAATGAATAAATCAGCAGTTGCTTGTGCATATGCCCAGATTTCTCCTTTTATTTTATAAAAAGGGCGAGAGTAATGGAAAAAAGAACGGACAAAAATTTTTGTATTTTGTGAAAGGCATTATTTTTAGGAAAAAATTTTTTGGTATCTTTCTGATTAGCATATTTAAGCAGAATGCTGGACAAGACCTGAACTGGGCAACTGCTTATTCATGCATTCATTTACACATTTACTAACCCACCAACTGTTCATAGGCCAGCGTGTGAGTCCCACTGGTATGCCCTTGTTTGAGTGGCAGGGGCTATAGTAAAGGCCTTTCCCCTGGTCCTCAGGAGGAGGCTGGTGCTGGGCAGACAGGCTGTCTCTGCTGCGTCCTCGAGCAGCTTCCTGTGTTAGGGAGAAAGATGGGAAAACATCAACCAGGGCCACCTCAGAGAGGTGGTCTTGGGTTGGTCAGTCACAGCGTTACCTTCGGCTTCAGCAGCTCACTTCATGAGACTGTCAGTAAATGTGTAAGTTACTCAGTATAAGCAGTCTGGTAACAAAGACTCATTAACTGTCTGCTTTGTGCCAGCAGTTCAAAATAAGTAGGACTGGGCTTCATCTCTGTGGCTTGGTTTCCAGGCAGAATGTCATCCAGCTGGATGTACTAGTGAGTACAGCTCACACAGCAGTGGCCACAGGACATGGTGTAGCACTCTACAGAGTCCTTTCATCCATGTGATTTCATCTGATCCTCATCGTGCTGAGTAAATCGGGTGAGGTATTTCCATTTTATAAATGAGTGAACTATAATGTAAGAAGCCACTTGCCCAAGATCACAGAGCTGAACTCAGAATTCCTGACCCCAAGTTTCGGGCTGTCTTGAAAACCATTCTTGCCTCTTGGATCCAGACATGCCCTCAGCACCTGCTCTGCATAGTGACTGTTAAGCCCTTTGAGCACTTCTCTTTTACACGAAGCCCCATGCAAGCTCTCTCAGTGGAGTGCTCTGGAGGAACAGTGTAGGAGGAAGGGGACTTCTCTCACAGATCGCACTCACTGCCTGTCACCTCTGTGGATGTGAGGGCGGCTGGTGGTGTCTGCCCAGCCCTGGGTGCAGAGCAGGCAGCCCTGCTCACACTGGCCTCACCTTCTCACCCTCTCCCATTACTGCCCAGAGCAGAACTCCAGCCCCTCTGCCTGCTCTCTCCTGTGCCCACTGACTGTCACTCACCTGTGCCCTGATGCCCTCTGCTCGCACTTCCCTGCCCCTCGGGCTAGTCCCTTGGTGTTGGCACTGCTGTACCAGACCTCCTGTACCCACTGGCATCCCCTGGTGCTGGGGTGTGTCTGGTCACTGACTGGATCACCTACTCTCCAGGGGGCTGCTTCCTGTTCTCCCAGCTGTGGCCTGGACTAACCAGCTAACTTGTCTTCCACCGGTGGACTTCAGTTGTACCTCCTCCAAGCAGGTATGAACCCTACTTTGAGAAGGGGGATCCCCTTCCATGGTTATTCTCCCTTTGGCTATGCTCCTTCAGCACCACGGTACTCTGTAAAGTTCTCTTACTAGAGTTTAATAACTCTTTATATAAAGCTACCCTTACTTAAATAATTGTGTGATGTCTCTCTTGATTGCACCCTGACCACTGGGTGTGGAGACACTGATAGGTAAAGGAAAGAGCTCAGTATCTTAATGGTGGTGATCTTGTATCTCTGATATGCAAGTACCTGTCTACTTTGATGTCTGGCACATAGTCCTAACTAAGGACTAAGTGAGGACAGTTTAACTCCCCTGTTTGATAGAAGGCAAATACAGCTCACAGGAGGTGAGTCAGAAATGTGTGTGTCTGTCATTATTCACTCATTTGTCAATAAATAGCCGAAATGGCAGCTGGGAGCAATAGCATCAGCCCAATAGCAGGTCAAACAACAGCACTGACCCCCAGTTGTGGGGGGACAGGGGGCAAGTAAATGGTTACTACTAGAGGACAAGCTAAAAGAACGTTCTGGCAAAAAGTGTGCAAACATCATGGGTAGAGCTGGAACTAGGGAAATACTATGTGATGTAACCACTGTGAGAGTCAGAGAGGGGGAATGACTGGTGGGCGAGCATCTGGCGCCTTCTGGGAGGAGGCAGGAGAGGAAACAGCAGGCTCCTTCTCTCCGTCCAAATCATGGCCCTTGCGCAGCACTGCTTCTTCAAGGGGTGGGAAGTGAGGCTGATGCATACTGCCATCTCAGGAAGTGGGGGGGAGATACCCCAAAACAAGGGTATCTTTTACCTGGTAGTTCAAAAGAGTCCATTTTGGGGATCCTAGAAATTTCCCAGCTGATACTCTTACCTCAATTAGTTGTCTGTTAAATATGTTGAATTTGGGGTTTGACTCACCTGACAACCCACAGCATCCCAGCCATTTGGAGCCCTGCCCTACATAGAGCCAGAGCGTCACTGGGGTCTCCGAGGTGGTCTCACACCACCTACAAAAACCCTTTCCATCACTCCGACATCTGTGGCTTAATTATGCTAATGATTTTCCTTTATCATGTTGGTTTACTTAGCAGAACGTTTTGCTATTTCTGATCAGATGTTTTTCCAGTGGTCCAAGTTATGGAATCCTTTATTAAGGGGAGCGGACAGCCCACAGAGCCTGTTCCCCATACTCTGCTGTATCCCCCAAAGTGTGACTTCTTTTTTGAATCTGACCATAAACGTATGGGCACAAGTGAGGCAGTGTGTGTCATTAATTTTTCAACAGATGGGTAACATATGAGCCAGGGAGGCATGTGGATGTAGCCAGAGCTACATGAGCTTAGTCAAGCCACGTTTGGAATGTGTTTGCTGTCATTGAGAGGAGCCCACACTGATTAATTGATTTGGGTTGTGCACACCTCTGCGTTGGGGAGTAAGAGACACGTGGGTCCAGAGAAAGTGGGCCAGTCTGTGAGCATCCTGGGGGAAGCCCTACGCTCTTCAAGGACTTCCAGTGAAATGTGAGGTGCACTTTGCCTGCTGGCTCTGACTGGAGATGCAGCTAGGTACAAGTTGCAAGTGCATGGGGAACTTCATTGGGGAATCTGCTGCAGTGAAAATGGGGCTCTTTACCTGGCTCAGTAGATGAGTGAGGAAGCATACAGCTAGCATTTAGAAAAGCGTAGTCTGGCTAGGCCAGAGGTAGGAGGAGTGAGAGGATTCACTAGAGACAGAGTGGAGAGCGGAATAAGAGGACTGACTGAAATACACTGCTGAGGGGAGCAGCGGGCAAGACAGGAGAGGTCTGCTGAGCCATATGTGGGTCACTGCTCTGGCAGGGGATCAAACTCAAGCTGTAGTTGGTGACAGCACTGAGAATTAACCTGTGGACCATCAGGGAGGCCCCATTACCACATGCTCAGTGGCTCAAACAGAACAAAACATGGAGCACACCTGCATTCATTGTCTGTTGAGTCACTGCATTGAATTTAAAAATTAAAGGAGATAGTAATAATAGCTCATGTTTTGTTCAGTGCTCACTGTACATCAGGCACTATCGTAAGTGCTTTATATATTTGCTGTATCAGGTGTTCTCACCATCTCAGTGATGGGTAAGGGGAGATTGAAGACACTTCTCAGATTCACATAGCCTTCAAGGAATAGAACCGATACTTTGTCCTAGACTGTCTGCCTCCAGAACCCAAGCGCTCATGACAGTAGTATGTTAGCCTTTACTGTGTCTGTTACAACTCCCTGTCCAGCATCTCCTCCCCCTATCTTTTGGTGACCACCCACAGTTTCTTACAGCTCTTTAAACTACTGCATTGTGAAGACCATGTGCTTTGAGCAAAGCACCAGTTGGGTCAAGCCTGAGCTAGTAGACATAATTCCATTCCTTCAACATGTCAATAGTCAGGAGTCAGCACATCAGAGCCTGGGCTTTGCAATAAAAGAAAGTAACTGAGGCATTTCCTTGACCCGGTGGTTGTTTCCTGTCTCCCCGACTATCTCAGTTCCTGCGTGTGCACTGTTCTGGAGATCTCAGGTTTTCTCTTTGTGCATTCAAGAGATGCCCATCTTCATGGGTGTCTTAGCCAAGACATTGTCACCTTCTTGTAACACAGTAGAGGGTTCTGTGGACAGAGACATTCACCGTAGTAGACTTCTAACCCTGGGGGTCATTGACATGGGAGGAAGGCAGTGTGAGGGCAGGCTCCAGCAGCAGGTACAGCTGCTGGAATGGGGTAGCTCCATTGCAGTGCGTGTCCTGGGTGCGATCTGTTGTCTGTCTGAAACTAAGTATAAGAGCGAGGATTTATTTTGTCTTTATAGTCAGTGTTTTTTGTTGTTGTTTTGTTTTTAAAAATTTATTTATTTATGCATACAAGAGCTGGGGTGCAGGCCAGAGTCGTGGGCAGTGAGAGGATTCACCAGAGACAGAGTGGGGAGCAGAACAGGCAGATCCACTGAAATGCACTGCTGAGGAGAGCAGCGCGCAAGGCAGGAGAGGTCTGCTGTGCCATGTGGGTTGCCTCCCTGGCCGGGGATCAAACTCTCGCTGCTGTGCTGCAGATGCTTCACAGTGCAGTGCTCAACCTGCCGCACCACCAGGGAGGCCCTGGTTTTTTGTTGCTTTTTTTTAATTCAGTTTACAGATAATAAAATACACTTATTTTAATTGTACAGTGAGTTTTGACAAATGTACTTGACCATAAACCTGCCATTATTGTCAAACATACTGAGCACTTTCACCTTCCCCAAAGATCCCTGCACACTCCCACCAGTCAGTGTCTTCCCTCCTGGCCTTCAGGCGATCATGAATTTGTTTTCTGTTATTGTTGATTCCGTTTGCCTATCTTAAAATTTCATGTAAACAGAGAGCATATAGTGTGTCCTGTTTGTTTTGTGCCTGCCACCTTTTGCTCGGCATATTTTTAATAATGTATCCATATCATTGTATTGAAAGTTTATTCCTTCCTATTTCCATGTTTGGATTTGCTCCAAAAATGGTTAGCTGTTCATCCATTGATTTTGAATTATTTCTGGGTTTGAGCTTTTCTTACTAATGCTGCTATGAACATTTGTGTTTGACTTTTGGGAGGATACATTTTCATTTCTCTTGTGGAAATGCCTGGGGACTAATGAGTTCTAAGTAATCAGAATCTACTTTCAGATAATATTGTGCTACTTTATGTGTAGTGTAAGGACCTTATAACAGTATATTACCAGTGCTTCCCACTCATTCTTTGTTTTATTCTAAAGTTTACTTTTTGATTAGCTGTAAATAATACATTGTTGCTATTTTACTTTATACTTTTTTTATGAGGCTTAGTTGTGGAAGATAGTTGGTTAATCTAATCAAGGAAAGATTAAGCTAATAAATGTTTAGTTGCAATTTTAAGTTTCAGTCCCCCTCTGGCTCACGCCTGTTTCTTTGTCTGTTGAGAGTCTCGTCTGGTCACTCTTCCTTGCTAAGTCCTAAAGCAGTGCTTTGTTTTCTCATCACTGTGCATTTACCCCAAACTCCATTCCACTTTTCAAATGCTAGATTTTTAGGTTTCTAAACAGTGTAGCTTCAGAATTTGGCAAATGTCTTTAGGTAAAAATTTGAGGGTCTCTGGCCCTATGAGGCTGCCTAAATGTTCTGCTGGTTTCTCTGCCAATTCTTGGGCCTGGTTCTCTCAGTTTGGCCCATTAGCCAAAATCAACAAATGTCTCCAGTGAAAAACAATAGCTACAGAGAGGGTCAGTTTACTTTTCTTCAGTCTCTCTCTAGAATCTTAAAAATTTTTTTTGTTGTTACTGAATTAACATTGCTTGCTAAGACTGTATAAGCATATATCCCCACCAAAAATCTAGATTCCATTCACCACCATTCTTTTTCTACCCTATAGTTCCCTTCCCCTCTGGTCACCCCTAGTCTTCTCTGAAGATATGTGTTTTTGTTTGGTTTAGTTTTTTTTTTCTTTATATTCCACACGTAAACAAAAATCATAGGATGTTTTTCGTTTATTGTCTCACGTATCTCACTAAGCATGATCCCCTCTAGGTTCACTCATATTGTTGCAAATACCCAGCACATCATCCTTCTCCTAGTTGTATCTGCACCTCTTCATCTACTTACTCATCCCTCAACAGGCACTTAGGTTGCTTCCTTATCACAGCAGTTGTGAATAGTGCTGTGATGAATATAGGGGTGCTGTCTCTTTATACATTCATGTTTTCTTATCTCTTGGATAAATACCCAGAAGTGGAATTGTTGCACTAATAATTTTTTCTCTAATTGTTGAATTGAAATAATAATTGTTTCTCTAATAATTTTTTGAGGAATCTTTCTTTCTCACCCCTCTTTTCCTTGCCTTTGTGATACTCTTCTAACCAGTGTGTCTCTCCAGAGTCTTTACCCTGTGGTCTTCTCAGATGTCTTCATACACGACTTATGAAAACAAATTACGTGGCCTTTTGTTTCAAGGGTTCTCTGTCATCAGTGATGTCAGTGGGAGCCTTAGTCTGTAACAAGTGAGAAGCCAGCCTATGAGCAAAGGTAACAATAAGCCAGTAAAATAAGAGAAAAAACTAAATAGACCACCTAGGACACTATTCCATGAACAAAAGACTGATTCGCCGTAAACTCAACCCACATTTCAACAGCAAGAACTGAGAGGAAAAAGCAAAGAGAGAATAATTTCACATATCTCATATCTCTCCACCTTACCACCTGCTTTTTCCTCACCAAAAACATTCTCAAACAAAACCCAAGAGCAGGTAGGAACAGTCTAACTTAACATTTTGACCGTAAAGGTAAAGGGTGAATCCACCAGGGAAGGAGTATCCTTGAGGAGTGAGCCCATCGGGGCCCTTCCTTCTCTTGACACCCCTTCAGCAGAGGAAGGCAGAGAAGTACTTTCCTACTCAGGGAGGGGCTTCCCAGGGTGCCAGTCCTGGTCACGCACACCGTGTGTGTGGAGCATCCGCTCTGTATCCAGTGGCATGTGCACTCAGCAGGGGCACACAGAGTGAAATGAAGCACAGCTCTCTGGCCCAAGGCCCTAGCTGTCATCACAGCAGTTTCTACGTGTCCGGGGCCTAGCAGTTGCTGAGGAAAGGTGTATGTAGTGTGCTCGGGGAAACGTTCTATGTCTGCTTCCTGCTGTGTCTTCTGCTGACTTTTTGCCTACCCAGTTATGCCAGCTAGGAAGAAAGCTGTCAGCAAGAGAAATGAGAAATTTTTGAATTACTCATAGCTTGAAACTGACCCCACAGGCCACTTAGCGTCTGATAAACACATTAACATCATTCTCAAAGCTTTGCCACTGTGTTGAAAATAGAGAAGGAAATCTTTATGGGGATTATGATAGCAACCAGATTCAATCAAGCCTGGGTCCTTTTTTGATAAGGTAAATGGGGAGATTACTGCCTAATGGTTCCAGACAGTAATAATTAATCTTTGAATTTGTATGTGAATAAAATGTTAGCATTGCTGACGTGCAGAGAATATAGAAATCTAAATTGTATCATAAGAAACAGTCCCAACTGGGTAGCTTTAAAAATACCAAATTCTACTAGCAATTACTGCCAGGGACTTAAAAATTAAGTTTTTTTCCCTAGAGTGGTTGATCTGTCAGAATGGTTACTTGTGTTATCTGCGCATCCAAAATTATTCAGTTGATTTAATCCCCTCAAAATTAGCGGATTTTCACCATGGGATTTAACCAGGGGAATTTTCCAGCACCGCTGATAGCAACATTTAAAGTGATTATGTATAATCTTTTTCCTTTCCTCTATTTCATCTCAGAAAATACTGTTTTCCCAAATTCTCTGTCTTCAGCAGAAAGGAGATTAGGACTGGGTATGCTATCAGCGCTCTGCTTTGCGCCATTTACTGGACAAACGTCGCTGTAAGAATTGCTGCTGAGGTCTCTCTGGCAGTGGATTCTCTTTCCAGAGCCCTGGTAGGTCCCTCCTACAACTGTGTACCGGCCACAGAGTGTAGGGTGTTGGGTTGCTGATCTAAGAAAAGGCTTAGATAACCCAGGAAATATTTGGAGATATGGTCAGAAGTCTTTGTAATAAATACTGCCACTTTCAGCATCTCTGTTCAGAGTGACTGGAGGCCAGGGCAGAGGATGACCAGTGTATTTGTTATCTCTAATTTTTTTTTTTTTTTTTCAGTATCATGGAGGTGGTGGGAATTGACTGAACTCCATTATAGAGATTGAAGTCTAATCCCTATTAGCAAATGTATAGAATGCACAGTAGGTTTTACTTAATTTTTAAAAACTGAACCATTTATTACACTCAAGTACTAACCCCTTCACCATGTATTCCCTGCTTTCTATAGAACAAGGATGGATGGATGTAGGATATGAAACAATTCAGTATGGTCCTGGATGGCTCATTTTCTAGGACTAAGTTCCAAATCTTTAAGATAAAATTATTTTGGAGAACAGTTATCCAAAACAACCTGTGGTTCCTTGAGTCTTTGGGAAATGTGAAGTTGTGAGGAAGAGCGTGGGACGACTCTCTAGTCATCGTCTTCCTCCCCTGTCTGTTTCTTCTGGGCTTGACTGCTTAGTGCTGTGAACGTGTACATAGGGCCCCTTGAGTCTGTAGTTAATTACCAATCTGTGTGTGCGGATTTGTTCAGGGAATTAAGGGAAACACGAACATAATGAGACAAATGGAAAAACCCCACAAAGTTGGATGATAACAATGTCCAAGATAAAATGTTACAGAGAAAACTGTAGGATAAACAATTCCCAGAGCCCACACAGGACTGGGGATTGTTTGAATACTACCCAGAGAAAGTGAAGAGAAATTGCTGAATGGAAGGATATTCAGTGGTGTCCTCAGGAGGGCCAGGTCTTACAATTGTGGCAAAATAGGCCCTTTTCAAAAGTGCTTCAAAAGGGTCAGATTAATTTGAAAGTAACTTAACTCTCTGTCAGAAATTTAATGAAGTAATCCAGCAAAACTGAGCATTCTACAATGTCCATTTTACATTTAGCCAACCAGTAGAAAACGACTGTATATAAACAGTGTCAGGAAAATCATCAATATATATATATATAAATCAGATAGAAATGATTAAATTAACAGGATGTCTAAACCTATATTACAAATATTTCATAATTTTTTCAAGTAATTGGAGAAAAACATGGCTTTAATGAAGAGGAAAGTGGAGGAAATAAAAAAAAAGAATTAAATGGTGGAGTTTCAGGCAAAGAAAAAAATTCTCAAAAATAAAAATATGCTGAGGGACCTTCCTGGTGGCGCAGCGGGTGGAGCTCCACACTGTGAAGCATTGGCACAGCAGCGCTAGTTCGACCCACATGGCACAGCAGACCTCTCCTGCCTCGCCTGCTGCTCTTCTCAGCAGTGTACTTCAGTTGCTTTGCCTATTCTGCTCCCACTCTGTCCCTGGTGAATCCTCTCACCTCCCGCGACTCTGGCCTTGTATGCATAAATAAATAAATCTTTAAAAAATTTTTTTAAAAGTGCTGAATGGGTTTAAAAATAGATTAGACACTGAGAAAGAAAAGATCAGTGAACATGAAGTTATACAAATATAAATATGGAAATATTTATCCAAAATGAAACAGCAAACAGATTTCTAAAAATGAACAGAGCTGTGAGCTTGGGTCAACATTAAGCCAACATACATGTGATTGGAGTCTAGATGGAGAAGAATGGGGTTTGGGGAGGCAGAAAAAAATACTTGAAAACAGAGCTAAGTATTTTTTATGTAAGACAGATACAAGAAGCTCAGTAAACCTCTGACAGAAACAGAAGAAATTAGACCAAAGACATTTTGATCAAATTCTGAAAACAGGTGATAAAAAGAAAAATCCTTAAAAATATGCAGGCTTCTGGATTAACATGTGAGGAGTTTAGAAGTTGTCACTTAACCCTAAGAAGAAGGAAAAGACTGGAAGAGAAAGAGAGAAAAAACTGAAAAATCAACTCTTTTTACATCCATCAGAGAAGTAAGTTCACAGGGCAAACCACTGTCCATCTGCCCTAAGTTGGAGAGACAGGTACAGAAAATTTCAACTTATTAGGACAGGAATCCAAGAATAGAAACTTGTAGAACCCAGTCCCAGGTAGGAAACATATTATAACTGAAAAATTGCTGGAGGCTCGATATGTACAATGTGAGAGTTAAAAGCTCAGAGGAGTCTCTACATTTTGCCTTTAGGAGACCACAAGAAATTTGTAAATACTGGAGAAAAATCCCATCATTCTTCTGGTAGGTAAAGCAAAAAGTAATCATTTGAAATGTGCCAAAGTTTGCTGTTCTTTACAAAAACTGCCCTCAAGACAAACTTTCAACAGAGCCTTTTGGGTTTTATTAGAGTCTACCCAGTCAGGAGGAAGGAAAGTACCCATCTCCAACTGCCACTGCCTGTCCTGTCCCTGCTCTAAAAGAGCCAAAACACTGAGAAGAGCTTGTGTAGTTCAAGCCCAGGCCACAGGCTCACCAAAAGACAGCCTGCTTTAGACCTCGAGAGTATCATCCCTTTCCTCATGTCTTACCACCACATAGCTAAAGTCCTATTTACCAGAGTGTCTTTTACCCATTATAACACGTTTGGATTTCAGCAAGAAATTTCATGACACATAAAAGGCAAAGATCACAGGTTGAGGAGACCAAGCAGGCATTAGAACCACATTAGAACCGCATTAGAAGACATGGCAGGGATATTGAAATTATCAGACTAGAAATTTGAAACACCTACAATTAATAGGCTAAGGGCTCTAGTGGAAAAAGCAGACAGCCTGCAAGAACTGATGGGTAATGCAAGCAGAATGATAGGACAATCCTAAGAAGGAACATAAAGGAAATGATAGAAGTCAAAAACACTACAACAGAAGTGAATGTCTTTCATGGGCTTAATTGTAGTCTGGATGCAACTGAGGAAAGGATCTCTGAGATTGAGGACATGTGAATAGAGACTTCTGAACATGAAAAGCAAAGATAATAAAGATTGGGTAAAAAAATTGAACAACATATCCAAGAACTGTGGGAGTCCTGTAAATGGTGAAGCATACATCTTACAGTAGTACCAGAAGGTGAAGATAGAGAAGAGCAGAAACAATGTTTGAAGTACAATAATGATTGGGAATTTTTCCCAAATTAATGTCAGACTCCAAGCCTATTCCAAGCAGATCCAAGAAGCCCAGAGGGTACCAAGCAGGATAAATGGAAAAACAAAAATGATGCCACAACATATTATATTCCAACTGCAAAATTTAAAAGATAAAAGTCTTGAAAGAGCAGGGGGAACAAATTGTTTACAGAGGAACAATGACTCCAATTACTTCCATTTTCCCAGAAACCACATAATCAAGAAGAAAGTACAGTGACATATCTGAAGAACTGGGGGATAAAACATCAATCCAGTATTGTTTCCTGCAAAAATAACTTCAAGAGAAGAAGAAAAGAAGACTTTCTTAGACAAACAAATCAAGGGAGTTTGTTGTCCACAGATTTGATTTACAAGAAATAGTAAAGTAAGCTCTTCAGAGAGAAAGAAGATGACACAAGTCAGAAGCTCACGTTTACTTAAAGAAAAAGCATATTGAAAAGAAAGAAGTGAAGGCAAAACATCTAAAGTAAAATTACACATTGCAAATAGAAAAATGAAGGTAAATATGACAGCGGACTTCTAGAGAATATGTTCAAATCACATCTTTAAAGTGTAGAGGGAGAGGAGAAAGCCGTCAGCTTAGAATTTAAACCTAATAAAAATATCATTAAAACATGAAAAGACTTTCAGACAAATGAAAGCTAAGAAAATTATTTGCTGCCAATTGGCACTAGCAAGCAATGGAAGCTTTTTAGACTGAAGTAAAATGGTTTTTGATGGAAATTTGAAACTACACACACACACATACATACACACACACACAATTGAAGAACACTGGAAACAGTGCAGATAGAAAAATTTTTCTAAGATTTACTGTCTTATAAATATCATTGTTTAAAACAAAAGTAGTAGCAATAGTCTGTGGGATTTAAAATATTGAGTAAAATGAATGGGAAAAGACAAATGAAAGCAGACTTGTAAGATTCTTTAAACTACACCGATTTATGTAACATTATGTGAAGATAAACTGGTAAATTAGAGCTATATAGGGTAAATGTAGTACAACCACTAGAAAATAAAAATGAGATACAATAAACTAAAAACAAGCTAAAATACTAGAAAGTATTCAGTTGAATTGGAAAAGGGAAAAAGAGGACAAAGAAAGAATAAATGTGAAAAACAGAAAACACACAGGAATATGATAGCTATAAGCCCTCCTGTTTGATAATTACATTAAATATAAGTGGTCTAAGTGATGCAATTGAAAGAGATTTTAAAGAAAAAATAGGAACCAGCTTTGTGATAGTTTATAAGAAACATACTTTCAATGTAAAGATCGAGGTACATTGAAGGGGAAAGAAAGGAAAAAATATTTCATATAAATAGTAAACAAATATTAAGCAAGAATGTTTATATTAATTTAAGCTAGGCTTCAGAAGAAGAAATATTTCCAAAAATTAAATCCATTTATATATTTACATTGTAAGTATATCAGAATGTCAACAAGACATATCAGCAATAGGTATATATACCTTATCACAGAACCTTCAAAGACTGATAAAGCCAGAAAGAAGAAAAGACAAATCCACAGATAGTGTTGAAAATTTTAGTTAATAGACAATTATTTGCCAGTGGATAAAATTAATTCAATAATCTTTGACAACTTTATATGCACTGTCAATAAATTTAACCCATTTGACACTTAGAGTATGTACTGACCAGAATGCAACACAAAGAGGGGGAAAAGAATGTTTCAAAGTTTTGTTTTGTTTTTTTAAAGATTTATTTATTTATATATACAAGAACTGGGGTACAGGCCAGAGTCCAGGGCAGTGAGAGGATTTACCAGAGACAGAGTGGGGAGCAGGACAGGCAGACTGACTGAAACACACTGCTGAGGGGAGCAGCGGGCGAGGCAGGAGAGGTCTGCTGCGCCATGTGGGTCCCCTCCCTGGCCGGCAGCAGGGATCGAACTCGTGCTGCAGTGGCTGCGGTTTGCTTCATAGTGCGTTGCTTAACCCACTGCGCCACCAGGGAGGCCCTGCTTCAAAGTTTTTAATGTGTAAAATACAAAATCATAAAAGTATGAGAAGAAATCACTTGAGACGCATTATGTTTTTAATCTTGGAATAGAGAAAATCAAACTATAAGGTATAACTCAAGGAGCTTTAAGAAAAGGAGGTTAAGTGAAACTATATGCAAGTTAAGGGCTTATTCATGGTAAAAACAAAATTCAAAAAGATAAGCAACCCAAGGAAAATATCTGCTACTCCAATCATCTAAGAAATAGGGAACCATTATATAAAGTGCTTCTACAAATAAATGAGAAAATAAGCCAAACGAAAAATCAACAAAGGACATACCCAGTGTCTGAATTGAAAGGTGTAGAATAGGTTTCTCACGGTCAGATTGATGAGCACTGAAATAGTTGCTGACACTGTGGGTCAGGACAGCGTCAGAGCTGCTTGTGGGCGTCTGCCCACCTCCCCATTCAGTACTTCGCATCGCTAGCTTAAAACCAGCTGTGCTGAAAGTGTATCACGGAAATTGGAAAATGCTACAAGTCAAGTTTTTCCACCCCAGAAACTCAGTGGCTAATCATTTGCCAGCACCCACCTGAAGAGACTATGAAGAAATAGACCTTTCATTATTGTTGTTTTGAATATAAAGCAACACAATCTACACACAGCATGCATTTTTGTTAATATCTAGTTATGACTGCACAGACATTGAGAGCATCAATTCTACTTCTAGGAACATAACCTAGGTATCCTTGTGTGTGTGTGAAATGGCATGCATTTTTTTAATAGCACAAATAGCTGTCAGTAGAGGATTGCTTTTAAAAATTGCAGCACAATAGAGTACCAAAAAGCTATTAAAATATACAATATGTGAGATTTTAATTTGCTAACATAGAGTGAGATCCATGTAATTTTTTTAATGAAATAAGCAATATTTTCAAAACAGAAAACAAATCTAACACATACTGGAATATCTTTGAAAGTATTTAAAGTCTCTGGAGAGAGAAAGGAAATTTTACCTAAGGAATTTTTTACAAATTTTGCTTTATATTCAGATTACTTAATAAAAAAATTTATATTTCATAAAAACATCAAAGTGTTCTGATATAATCAGTTATATATGCATTATTGATGACACCATGAGTTGCTCTTCTCAAAAGTAATTTGGTAATGCCTAATCTTTAAGATGGCACTTAACGTTTTAGCATCTATGCTGAGAAAATAAGCAGAGATAAAAAGAAAGACTTATATGAAAGTTGTTCATTGTGGTGTTATTTATAACAGTGAAAAACTAGAAACACCCTAGATCTCCAGTGAATTGGAAATAATTGAGTAAACTTGGTTCACTTGTGCAATAGACTAATTAAATATCCACTGAAAATGAAATTTTGAAAAAATTTAACATGCTGAAAATAGCATAAATGGAAAAGATGCAAAGTTTCACACAAAGTATGACCCTAATTCTGCTAAAAAGTTGTATTCACACTCACATACTTACATATACAAACACAGGAACATGGATGTAACAGTGTTACCATATGAGTGCATTAGTGTGTAACCTTGTGACAGTCTGAGGACTGTCCTAACACCCTCTCTCCAAAGGCAAGAAACCACTACTGACCTCTTCCTTCTTGATCCCACTCCTCAACATCAGGGACCCCCTCCTCCTGGCCGTAGGCATAGCAGAAGGTGAGGTAGGGAAAGTACTTGCACTCAGCAAACCCCATGCTAGTGTGTTTCTGGGGGGCAAAATTATTGGAGTGTGCTGTTTCCATTTCTCACCATTTCCATTTCCTTTCGAAGAGGGACCTGGTATTTTCTGTTTCCTCTGCTTGGGGCTTTCCTCTCCTTTGCCCTCCAAGGAAGTCTTGCCATTTTTAGAGGTGTTCTTTGAACTTTTGAGATGCAGATTTGGAAGAAGGGAAAGAAGAGGTAACAGGCAAGAAGTAGGGAGGGATTTTGGAAGAGAAATGTGTGTGTGTGTGTGTGTGTGTTATATAAGAGACTTAGGAAGGAGAGAAGTGGGATTTTAAGGACTGTTCTCGTGGAATGCGTATCACCTCCATGGTGTTAAAGACTGTGAGGACAGCAGCAAAGAAGAAAGCAGAAAGTTAATGTTACCTTGAAAATCCTGTTTTGGCTGCTAGTCTGAATTTCTTTAACCATGATGTAGCTCTTAGATGGGCCATCTGAGTCCACTTCATTAATGAAACTGGTCTAAAAGCCCACACACCATAAGTAGATTGTGTGGGCCTGGAAAAAAACTGTTGGGATCTTGCCAGTCACACAGTTTCTTTGATTAGAAAGGAGAGAGGAAGTGAGCAGATTCTGGGGCATAGAGGGAAAAGAATAGCACCTCTGAAAGGTACTATTAATATCTCGGGCACTCCGGTAACTGCATCCTAATCAGAAAACCTGGGTTAGGAAGACTGAATGGTCCTGCATCCTAAAGGAAGATTTCCAAGGACTTGGTTTTTGTTTTTTTTGTTTTGTTTTGTTTTGTTTTTCTCATAGAAGAACTAGGGTTTAGTAGAGGTACAAGGAGGGGTGACAAGAGAATTCACCAGAGACAGAGTGGGGAGCAGAACAGGTGGATCTCCTGAAATACACTGCTAGGGGGAGCAGTGCCTGAGACAGGGGAGGTCTGCAGCTCCCTGGCCGGAGAGCGAACTCAGGCCTTAGTGGTGTTAGCGTAGAGACTTAACCCCTATGCCACCAGGAAGGTCCCCAGATTTCTGTTTTGAAAAGAAGCGTAACCCAAAAGTCAAACTTTCCACAGGACAAACTGGCAAAGAGAAATAAGGATCAAGGCTGAAGCTGAGCAGAGCATGTACAGCAGTCCAGGTAGCTCATTAGACAGTAGTAATGCAATAAACGCAATTTGAAAAGAAATGTAAATAATACTGAGACACCTGTTTGTCAAGGCGCAGAGCATCAAAGGAAAATATTGACAAAACTCAGTACTCAAAAGAGTGCCAGTGGATGGGTGCTTTGATAGACTGATGAAAGGTTGGGGAATTGCTAAATCTCCCAGGATAGCTTAGCAATATATTTCAAAACATCTTAAACATATATAACTGATGTGGTAATTCTTTTTGTGGGAATTTTCTCTGAGGATATAAATAACCAAGTACATAAAGATGGCAAAGATTTTTTAAAGTTACTTTATATAATAG
Source organism: Galemys pyrenaicus (assembly GCA_019455555.1). Lineage (NCBI taxonomy): Eukaryota > Metazoa > Chordata > Mammalia > Eulipotyphla > Talpidae > Galemys > Galemys pyrenaicus. Next base: position 10,492,946 of record JAGFMF010011668.1, on the reverse strand, counting down.
CAAAAAACAAAGCTCTTGTGAATAATTGAATTACCCATCAGTATGAGTCTTGGTTTAATAAATTAAGAGCATCCATACAGTGAAAAACTGAAGCTTTGCAGTCAGAGTTTGGAGTCAGACTTACTGTATAATTGTGATCACATTGTTTACTGTCTCTTTGCCTAAATTTCCAATCTAGCATTGTAATCTATAAAATCTATCTCAAAAAGTTGTTACAAAGATTAAAATAAGTCATTGAAAGTCCATACACATAATAAATATTCAATAAGTGTTAGATATTATTATTATGAAAACAAACTATATCTAATTGCAATAATAAGAATGATACTATTGAACGAAAGTTACAGACTAGCTGGTAATAGAGATTTATATTTATATGGAATAATTTATGTGTGATATATGTGTAGAAAAAATTCTGAAGACTCCTATGATTTTAAAGCTCTGATAATGGTATTTCAGATTATTATTATTTTCTGTTTTCTTCTTTTCTGGTTGGTTATTTTTCATTAACATAATAAGTTTTAAATGGTAAGCATACACTGAGATCTGCCTTCCTACTGAGGAAAGCCAAATTATCTAAACTATAGCACAGGAAGATCCAAAAATAAATCAATTAAAGAAAAGAATATAGAAAAGATGAGAGACACAAATGATTATAATTATTTGGCGTGAAAATACCCCAAATAGTTTGAGTCTCTGAAAAAGATGGAGAGAATGGGACAGAGGCAAATATAGGAGATAATTGCTGATAATTTTCCAGAACTAAATGCAGATTTTCAAAGAACCCATTATGTGCCAGACAGTATAAATAAAAAGAAATCCATCCTATCAAAATGAAATGACAGAAAAACAAACCGAAGAGAAAAATCTTACAAGGGGAGGAAAGATAACCATCAAAGGAACAATAACTAGACTGACAACAGACTTCTCACTGGCCACATAGAGGCTGGTGAGCTGTGGCTTTTCTTCAGAAAGCAGGAATCTACCAACTAGGAATTCATGCCAAACTAAGATAATTTCTAAGAATAAAGAAGAAATGAGAACATCATAATATCTAGGTCTCAAAAAGATGGGGAGACTTTGCCAACTAGTATACTTACTTACCCTAAGAACGTTCTGAAGGTTGCACTTTAGGCAGGAAGACAGCGACTCCAGATGGAAAGTCTAAGACCTGAAAAGGAATAAAAAGCAAAGTGGAAAACACTTCGGTAAACCTACATGATCTCTGATTGTATAAATCATGGTAATTTCTTGTAGGTGTTTTGTAATACAGGATTAAAATGCAAGTCTGTGTCTGAGTGTGTTTGTGTGTGCATGTTCCAGCGGATAATTGAACAATTGGAAACATTCACTTTCGTAAGTTTAAGGACAATGTGGTAAGAATGCCACCTGTCAGTGAGAGAAAAATCGGCTTAAAAAACTTTTTCGAGCAAAGTTTTCTGTTTCTTTGAGTCACAATAGCCTTAAGCAGTGTATTTAGAGAAGCCAGACTGTGGTTAAGGAAGGTATAGTGGACAGCACTTTTTTTTTCCTTTTGCCTATTATCACCCTTCCTATCATCTTGAAATAACTGTCCCCCTTCTTTAGGGGGAATGTATTTCCACTCCATCTCCATGCTTTTTGAAAGGTTTTGGTGCTCTTGGATGGGAGAGCAAGGGAGAGAGAGACAGAGGGAGAGAGAAAAGAAAGAGCGAGCCAGGCCATGTTTCTGACCAGCAGGAACTTTTTTATTGCACTCCCGGCCGAAGTTCTTGGATCCCCAGAGTGGGGGTCTGGGAAGTTGTGCCCAGGTTACAGGTTGCTGGGTTTTTATAGGCGGGGTTCTTTGGAGTGGAAAATTTTGGAGTTTCTCCTGACGGGAAGTTTGTGGCGGGAATAAGTTTCCGTTGGTGGTGATCCATGTCGAAGCCCCCCAGGTTGCATTCAGGTTCCCGGGCCACATTCCACTGGGATTGAGCTACCTGAGTCACATGTCATCTTGTTCCACATCGAGAGCGACTTGCTGTCTCCCTCTTATCTTGGTTACTGCTGGCTTCTCAGAACTGCTGCCACGGGGGCTTGGGGAAGGCTTTTGGGTGAGGGATTAGGGTGAGGGGTGAGGGGTGAGGGGCCTGTGTGACCTTTCACTTTTATTGGTGCTGTCTCTCATAATACCCCATAGTCATAGAGATGAGTACATACCCTAAATGTCTTAGTCTGTTCACACTGCTGTAACAAAACCCTGCAGACGTGGTAACTTATAAACAATAGAAAGTTATTTTTCACAGTTCTAGAGGCTGGAAGTCCATGATGGGAGTACCAGCCTGGGCAGGCAAGGTCCTTTGGTTTTCTAAAGGATCCCTGGAAAAACATAAGGACAGTTTTGTTGGTCACAGAGGTTTATTTATACCTGGGAATTACTAATTGCTATAGAAGACATGCTAGGTACTCGTGTTCACTTACTTTATAGAGACTATAAGATTCACACTGACTTGTGTTATGGAGTTAGGTATATTTAGAAAATGTTGCAGGACTTGGGAGTAAGGGTGAGAAAAATCTCATTTTAGCCCCCTGTTCCCGGGCAGCCACTCACAGGCATATGGCCCACGTCTGGGATTGAGTAGACTTTTCTTTGTATTTTATTGCTGAGACTTTGTATTCATGTCTTCGTGTTAAGTCTCTGTCCCCTCGTCCCTGCCCTATGCCTCCCCCTGCCAAGTTAGGGTGGTATTTTTTTCTTAGATTTCAGGAACAAAACCATTCCACCTCCCCTAGTCAGGGAGAATTTGGAACAGTGCTGTTCAAAATACATATTGTCAAACACACGTCCTACCTCAGGAAGAGGTAGGAACCCCAGATCATGGGTGTCCAGCAGAGAACGGAAGAAGCCAGGGCACAGGGCCAGCAGGGGAAGTGGCTATACAGCTGGGACCTGGGATTGGGAAGGGGGTTGCCACCTTGGGCCAGGGGCTCAGCTTTTCCTGGCTGAAGTACTGGAACCAGAGCCCTCTCTCTCTCCAGGTGGGCTGGAAGGCCCAGTGAGTTGCCTCCAGGGAAGCTTTGAAGCAGCAGGCAGCTGTGCTTTGTTGTTAGCAGCTGGGGGAGGATCTGAAATAGGCGGGTGTTTCAGATAAGTAATTCTGCTGGAAATTCCAAATTCAGGGTCATCCCTTCCTTTTTTTCTTTATGCCTGAAAAGAATCTGAAACACATTGTCTGAAACCATGACTATTTATTTTTGTTTTTATAAAACTTTCAAGTGTTTCTCCTTTCATGTAGGGCTTTCAAGTACTTGTCCTTATCTGAGGAAGTGAACACTAGTAGTTGTACTCGCTTCTCCCTCCCTGCCTGTCTTGCTTGTTTCCAGCGCCATCACTACTTCTGCGTGCAGCTCTGTGCTGGGTTTGCAGCCCCAGCTTGAGAGCGTCCACCACTGACAGCTCTTCTGTCAGAACTGTCTGATAGCAGTACAAACCAGAGTTAAGTCTCACATCGGGGCTGAGCCCCTACTAAGTGCATGCCTCGAGGGCAGATACTGGACACATTCTGCATGAAGCCCGGACGACAACATCAGGGAGCTTGTTCATCAGCCGTTGTTCTGAAAAAGGTCTGGCTTCATGAGAGGTTGGGCCAGTCTGCTTTGACCCCTAGAGTAACCTAAAGAATTTGCAAGAAACGTACCAGTCCTGAGCACAAGAGTGACTGCTGTGTCTGATCACTTCGGGGTGAGTGACAGGTGTCACAGTCCAGAACCATTTAGGATCTGAGAGACTAGGACTCCTTTCTCCTCGGGCTGCCCTGTGGCCTTGGGAAAGACTTGCAACATAGAAAACAAGTAACACAGAGTCTTTCGGATGGTTTCACGTACAGGAGGAATATAGGAGAACCAAACAAGGGATCAAGGGAAAAATAATAACAAAAAACACAACAAAAATAGTCAGCTCTAAATCAGAGGCAGTCTGCAGAGGAGAGGGAGGGAGAGGGGTCAAAATGAGGGTGAGAAGAGCACAAGGGACTGTGGTGATGGTGCATGAGTGAACTGGTGGTAGGAATTCTGTGGGGACTATACCTGAGAAAAGAAAGCAAACATTGTAAGGGGGAAAAAAAGGAACAATGGTGTAAAATATATATAGATAAATGTTTTAAAGATTTATTTATCCGTACAAGAGCTGGGGTACAGGCCATAGGTGTGGAGGGTGAGAGGATTCACTGAGACATAGCGGGGAGCAGAACAGGCAGATCTGCTGAAACACAATGCTGAGGGGAGCAGGGGGCGAGGCAGGAGAGGTCTGCTGCGCTGTGTGTGTCGCCCCCTGGTCAGGGATTAAACTCCTGCTGCTGTGCCACAGATGCTTTAGAGTGTAGCACTCAACCCGCTGTGCCATGAGGGAGGCATATAAATAATTTTTTTAAAAAAGTAAGATGGAGCCTCCAGGTTATTCATTAAAGAAGTCAATTTACATTTCCTTACAAATCTGTCCTCTTGGTATTTCTTTCCCATTAAACCCAGCCCACTGATAGTTCTGATGGCCAAACTGGGCCCAGAGCAGTTTGGTGCTCTAGGTCTCCTGAAAAATGCATGCCCTGTTCCTTTATTCCACCCTGTCCAGTTGGCTCTGCCCTCCTTGGTGCTGCCTGGCCAGTGTCCTTTCTTTAGTATTGAGGAGCACTGGCTTTCAGCGCTGTATGTGACTTCAAGGCATAAGATCATCCAGTCCAGGTGTACGTTACCACATCCTGGCTCCCACTGTCCTCCACCATAGTCCCACCCCTCCCCCTCTATTAACCTCAGTTCCACAGTCAGATTTCGAGAGTTTGTTATTGGTTTGGTTTTATATGTACATAGAAGTGACACCATCCAGTGTTTGTCTTTCTCGCTGGTCTTGGGCTGCAAGTTTGTAGGAGCCGTGTCCCAGTGTCCTTGGGCCACACTCATGCCTGTGCGGTCATTCCCTCACCTGGGGACCCCGCTGGACCTCATGGATGCACCGTGACTGCGAGATGCCAGATGCGTGTCCTAAAGGCACAAGGCCACATATCAGCAGACTTGGCTGTGAGTGGGAAAGAGAGTCATTAAAAAAGGGAGAGCGGGAGAGAAGAGTGGGGAGAAGGGGTGCTTTGAATTTAATTTGTAGTATCAATCCCGGGCATAAATACTCAGAGACAGGATGAAGGGGATGAGGAGCAAGGCTTCGCTCTCGTCACTTTCGTCACACAGCTCACCTCTACTGTAACACTTGGGACCCAAAGCTCCCACCAAAGCCTGGAAAGGTGCAGCGTCCTCACAGCAAGGTACCGGGAGAATGATGAGCAAATTCAGAACCTGCTGGGTCGGCCTTGAGTGGCCTCCTGAGAGAATGGTGACATCGGTTGTCTCATGGCTGGGGCTGCTCCTCCAAGCCCCTGAGTGCCCAGGGCCTCCATGCTGTGAGCTGCGTCTTCTGGACTCCACTCCGCACGGCCCTTCATCCCAAGTAAAGGCTCCACACAGGTTTGGAGACAGGATAATTTATTGAGTGTTCACTTTGGCTGTGTTCTTTATTTGACTCCCCGACCCCCTTGTTAGTAGGGATGAAGACCTTAAGATTCTGTACCTCAGTGGTTTTTGCAGGTGGAGTGCAAAAGCACCTGGAGGTTTAAAAAAATTGTTCTTCACCAGCGTTTGATGTAATAGTGGAAAGCCTCCTAACATGTCCTAGCGCTGCCATAAGGAAATGCCACAAACCAGTTGCCTTAAGATACCAGGACAGCGTTCTCCCATGCTCCCGTAGTGCCCAAGTCGCACATCAAGCTGCGGGCAGGGTTGTTTCCTCCCAGAGGCTCCACGCCCACTCGTAGCTCTGGGGCTGGGGAAGTCCTAGTCTTGCTGGGCTCTGGCATGACATGGCCTCTGTGCTTTCTGTCTCCTCTGAGAACGCTGGTGGTTGAATTCAGGGCCTTTTCTTACTTGGAGTGATCTCTACTCAGGTCCCGATTATGGCAGCAAAGACCCTTATTCCAAATAAGGTTACATTCTCAGGTCTCAGGAGGACATATCTTTTGGGGGGGGGGGGGGACAGCAGTTAATCCACAGTAGGACCCATGTGGGCAGTGCGTGAGGAGAAGGGGAGATTTTTCTCTTGACCTAAAGATGCTGGTGCTCCGGGGAAGGAGAGTGTGGCCCTCACCTCCCTTTGTAGCCATTTCCCTAGAAGGAGTGAAATCCAGAGGGGATGGCTGCCTAAGATACTCATACCCCATTCCAGGAAGTTGGAGGCGCTTCCTAAAATAAGCTTCCCCCGTTTACAGTGCAGCTTGGAAGGAGGGGCCCTGATATTGGCTGGATGGAATCTGACTAGTGGCATCTCAGAGTTGGATTTTAAGTTTAAGAAAACACAGCTAGAATCCCCAGATGGGCTTCTTGTTTACACTGTTGAGTTAAATCTCCAATTACAAGCTCCATGGGTCTGGTTTACCGGGGTATCAGCCATGTGGCTCCCCTCCAGCAACCCTGTGAAGCCTGGGGCCTCAGCTCTGGACAGTTCTGAGGACGCTGGCTGCACTCAAGGGCGTGGGTTGTCAGACCTGTGCAGAGGCTGTAAGCTCTGGCCCCACCACGCAGGTCAGCCTGCCCCTGGGGCTGAGTCCTGAAACCCAGCCTGAGCCTCCAGCAGGGCCCTGGGAGGCTAAAAGTGTCCATGGGACACTTTCTTTCCCAAATCGAATCCCTGCTCGCCTCTGGCCAGATTATAGGGAAGCTGTCTAGAATACATAGGCCACCCTTCTGGGTGAAAGGTAGACAAAGGGGCAGGGAGCCAGCTTAGGAGGCACAAGGCTTTGGGGAAGGAAGAGAAGGGCGGGGTCGCCCTTTCCAGCATAGAGCTGCATGGTGCATGTGGACTGGAGCCGGTTTGGTGTCTAAAATAGAACATTTCCCCTGCAAACAAGCCAACAGCACTCCCTTCCTCTTCTCACGAGAGGCTGTGGATGGGAGGTCTCTCTACACTTCGCTGTGTTTTTTCCAACTGTAGCTCTTTCATCTCCTCACACCTCTCAGCTGCAGATTTATCCTCTGTATTCCCTCCTCTCTCCCACCTCCTTTTTCTGTAAGTGTGTAGGCCTGCTAATAAGTTCAGCGCAGATCTGCTGCCATTTCTTGGATGCCACCTGTGTGCCAGGTACGTGTTCAGTCCCATATACCCTCTGGCTTACTGCTTTAGGTATGCTAGCTCACCATTACACGTGAAAAAGCAAACCCAGAGAGGCTCAGTGACTTGCCCCAGGTTGCACAGCTTGTAAGTGGTGGTTCTGTCTGTCCGGTCTGAGGGACTGTGCTTCCTGGCATGTACTGCTCTGTGAGGAAAGAGACACTCTTCCACGCTCACTTTAGTATCCGTGATGCTGGTGGAGGCTGAAAGAGCCTTGCCTCTCAGCTGCTGTTCCCAGGAACTGGCAGGAGTGCACCACGTCAGGCTCTGGGTGTTTGCCTTGGCCACAGCTCCTCCAAGCCTGCCTTCTGTTCCCAGCGGTCAGGGAACCCCCGCCATCACAGCCACCACACACACCCAGGGAGGTAGCTGTTCTTTCCAGCTCAGTGATTTGAGCAGGCCTCCCAAGAAAGAGTTATTGCAAACCTGGCCCTTACCCCTGCCTTTCCCTGTGTTTGCAACTCCTGGCTCTGGCTGGAGGTCGAGATTGCAAGATAAGAAAGGAGCAGTGCCAACTTTCTGGTCACTTCTTGACACCGAGCTGTTGTGTTTTGACAGCAGCCACAGGGCCTGTATCCTTCCTGGAGACCCTAGGGTAGAACACAAGCAAATTTACCTCTTCCCACTTCCCCAACCCCTGGCAGGTGGCTGTCTTGATTTGCTGTGTGCCAGGCTGCCTTTGCTGGTGGGGGCTTCCATCCTGCCCCTATGAGAAGGGGGTGGTTTTGGAGGGGTTCCTGGAAATGTGTTGCAGGTGGGCTTCTGGACACTTGGTCAGCCTACCACCTCTCCAGCTCTGTTTGCTTTGCCTAATTGTGTTTTCTCTACTGATTTGTCTGAGTAGTTTTTCTTCTGCACTTTGTCCAAGGTTTGTACTGTGCATCTGGTACCCATTTGGCTGGAGTGGGGCAGTAGCAGGGTGGGTAATTGAGTGTTTGGCACAGAGCTGTAAGAAGTGAACTGGGGAGAAAGCAGGGACCAGGAGAGCTAGGAGAGGGGGCTGGGGCCTTTGCACAGCACCTGGACACCACCACCTCTGTCCTGCACTGGCTTTCTGTGTAGAAGCAGGGCCTCGAGAAGGTCACTGAAGGGCTTTGATGTGATTCTGAAACCAGATTGCAGCTCCTGCTTCCACGAAGCCCTGCAGCGCCCTGTCTTCCTTTCATGTGGCCATGGCTTCCTGACAGGTGGACCGGGAGCCGGGAGGCCCTGCCTGTGGACATGGGAGAAAGGAAGGGCCTGGGAGGATTGCGTGTCTCTGGTCTTGTGTTCATCTAGTTTGGACTTGGGCCTCTTGTTCTGAAGCAGGAATTTTGGCTCCAGACCCTGGTCTGCTTCCAGAATGCTGGGAACAAGTAAAAGTGAAGCAGCACTGCTTGGAATCCCCATGTCTGATGAGGCCCCAGGGCCAGACACTCCTCATCATCCCTTTGCATGTTTAACTGTCTGTCTGTTTGCTTTTTGTGTCTGACTTTGCAGACCAAAAAGAGCACAAAAAGGGTCGCAAGGTTTGGGTTTCACATCTCAGCTCATGCTAACTGCTTGTTATCTGGTCAGTGATATGGGCTTTGGAGCTGGAGCCCCCATCTGTAAAATGTCCCAGTGTGCCAAAGAGTAAAAGTGACTGGGAACACACTTTAGCAGAGAGCTGTGCCTCTCCAAGGATGCCACATGCCTGTCACTACATTCGTTCCACACAGCCATAGGAGGAGGGCTCTCTCAGCATCAGGCTACAGCCAACACCTGTTTTATGGAGGAGGAAACTGAGTCAGAGAGACGCTCAATGACATGTCCATGTCTGACAGCCCAGGCTGAGGTCTGGCTAGACCCTCCACACCAAGGCCCTGCTCTCCTGCTAGGTATAAAGCAGAAATTCCTAGCACCCGTGGTGCTAATGGGGAAAGGGGCTCACTGACCACTGAACAGCCAACCCTGTCAGGGGGTGAGTGTGGCTGCCATCTAGAGAGACAACCACATGAGGACCCACCAGTAGCACAGTGTTGTTCTAACTCTGTATGTTTGGTGATACAGGGGTGAGGCCAGCAGACAGGATGTCCAAGCAAGGAGATGGAGGGCTAGTGCTCTCCTAGGCAGATAGCAATCTTCCCAGCCTAACAAGTGTATGTCATTTGCTACAAAAAGCACAGCCCAGAAGTACAAGGTTGCATAACTACCTTTCTTGTGTGCCAAACCCCCCTGCATGTAACTAGCCACTACTATCATCTAATGATTTTTTGTTTCCTTCTTACCTTCTTCTAGACTGAAAGAGTGTATGCCTCCATCCCAAGAGCCATGTGAAGCTCTTGTTAGCAGACTTGTTTGTAAGTCTGCAAGGATCTCAGCCATAACACTTCTTTCTATCCTTGACCATTGCTCAGAGCTCTTGCAGCCTCTGGCTTCCCCAACACACAGAAATGAGATGTGAGGAAAGAAGGCTCTGATCACACATGCAGGTCCATGAGCACCCCCAGGTGGAGGTGGGGACACCCAAAACAGGGACTGCTGGCCCGCTTGCTCCAGGCTCGCCCCTACTTAGGCTTCCCTCTGTGGAACCCTTGAAGTCCAAATGGTCTTGTTCTGCCCCACTCTGAAGACCTGATGGCTCATCCCAGCAATGTGCTGCTGTCTTCCATAAATATCTTCAGATTTAGGGTTCCTCCCTACCCCACTGTACTTCTCTTAGCTGCCTGGTCCTGCCAAGTGTGACAGACACACTCCCTGGATTGATGGCCAGCCTCTGCCTCTCCTTGTTGAGAGTCAGTTTCTAATTTGCCTCCTGCCGTCTCCCTGCACCATCCCCAAGCAGGCCCCCAAGCTACTGATGTTGCAGCAGCCAGACCAGGCCCACGTCTTCTCCCAGGAGGAGGAGGGCACAGAGCTGCAGGCCAGTCCCATGGGCTTCATTCAGCCCTGCCAGGCTTAACCCACAGGGGTGTTGCAGACAGGGGAGCTCGTGGGAAGAGAGTGAAGAGGGTGAAAGGTGCACTCATCAGGTGGACTTGAAGGAATCCCACTGTTGTTCTGTCCAAGGGACCCCACACCCAAAAGAACAGCGCAAAAAGAAGCAGAGTCACAGTAAAGCAGGGATGGGGGATGAGAGGCCTCAGGGACCATGTTGTCTGGTTGATTGTCACAGGACACCTTGTTATGTATTTAACACAAATGTCAACCAGGTTGAGTTGGAAGGAGTGTCCTCACATGTCACCCCTATATGTTATAGCCCCAGGGTACAGTCTTGGGTCTTACAGCAGGAGCTCTGGACCCAGTCCTCAAAGCGAGCTCAAACTCTGAGTTAGTTTCCTGCTTTCAGCCTCAGCTTAGAAAGTTGGGATGGCCATGTCATTCTCACTTGAAACGAATCACCTACACTACTTGACAGAGTAGGCAGTCAAGAAAACATGGACCCTTTGTGAAATTAATGAACAAGGCCTTGCATCCCCTTCTACTCCTGTGTAAAACTTGGAACTTCAAGGCTCTTACTTTTACCCAGGTCCAGTGCCCCCATGCTCCTCTTGCACTCCTCACCCCCGTGAGGACAGGCCTGCTGCTAACTAGCCAAGGACTGTCTGAACTCTGGGCATCGGTAGGAGCGACTTCCAGTACTTTCTTTTCCAGTATCTATGGTCAGTTCAGCTGCCATGATGTGAGAAGGCCCCTCCACCCCCAAGAGGTCAACTCTCAATCTCTGGAGGTAAAGACTCAGAATGTGCACTTGGAAAAAAGTCCTCCAAGCCATTTAATACACACACCCCTCACCACCACCCCCCCACCCCCAGCCCTGTTTTCTTTCTTCAGAAAATAGCTTTACCAAGAAGCTAGTCTTTCCTCTCCCAAATGCCACTGCTTAGAGGATGATAGTGAGAAAGATGTAGTTTGTCAGTCAAAGCTGGGCCAGAGCATTTATCAGAGAGACCAGATGCCTTGAGCCCTGCCCTTGTGGGCAGAATTCCAAAGAGTAGGGAGCACTATTTTTACAGCGCCATTCTTTGGGCTTTTATCCATTCAAATACATAAGACTGAGATGTGAATCAGCACAGCTCAGTTTTATTGCTGCTTTCTCTGACTTTTGGTTTAACAGTTGACAACCTAGGTGCCGGCTCCCCTGGAGAAGGGTGGCTCTGGGCCAGTTGTGAGGGAAAGAAGACAAGGTAAGGGGTCATGGTAGGGGAAAACCCACTATACTGAGCTCAAGCCTGAGACTTGGGACCCCTACATCCCAGTGCCTAGAAATGTCCTAGTAGGAAATCTACAAAGACTTGTTAAACTGAAAATTTAAGAAAGCAGCAGTAGGTAAAAAATATAGCAGTTTAGGAGAATTCATTGGTTTTCACCTGCAGGAAAGAAAGTGGATGCAGAAAACTACAATTTTTTTTTTGCTGAGCCAAACTAGGATTAAAATTGAAGGACAGATTAAAATCACTGATATGCAAGGTCTAGGGCATATGTCTGGGAGTAAACCTTTGAATCAAAGTGTTCGTCTTGTTTGGTTTCACTAAATAATGCCTCGTTGCTTCCCAGCATAATTGTATTCATTCACCTTTGTATGTTAGAGCTTCTATCACCAAATCTTGATGTTGTTAGAAATTAAAGTTTCTGCTGTTATATCACACAATGAGTTTATTATTAAATGTGCGTGCAAGCGTATTTCATTTATTTTTTTTTTTAATTTTTGTGTATAACTGGGGTGTAGGCCAGAGTATTCACCAGTGACAGAGTAGAGAGCAGAACAGGTAGATTTACTGAAATACACTGCTGAGGGGAGCAGTGGGCAAGACAGGAGAGGTCTGCTACACCTTACATAAGTTACTCTAACTGGGGATCACACTGAGTCTATAGAGATGCTAACGCTGAGGCTTAACCCCTAGGCTACCAGGGAAGCCCCTGTTACTATATTTTGCTACCTTAATTAATGATGAGGTTGAGCATCTTTGTGTGTGTTTACTGATTATCCCATTTATTACATGAATGGCTTGTTTCTGTCATCTGTCTACCATTTGTATATACTAATGTGTTCTTACTGGTTGTAAAATTTCTTTAGAAGTTTATATTACAACTTTTTTTGTCAGCCATATGCAGCATAATACCTTCTTTGATTTGTCTTTTCAGTTTATGATTTTTTTTGATCTATGAACTTTTTAGGTTTAATGCATTTGAATTGTATAGCATATATTTATTGTGACTCCCCTAAGCCACAATACTCTTTACATCAAAACCAAATTCTCCTTAGCAGCAAACAGCCCAAACATTTCTTCTTTAAGAAAACCTTATCCTCAAAATCATGTCTTGTTGTTTTGGACTCTTGGGATACTATGGTCTCTCCTTTATTGTATTTATCCTCCTGTAATTATACATTTATTTGTGTGATTATTTGATCAAAAGTCTGGTTCCTCTGATGAAATGTAAGCTCATTGAGGTATCAGGTCATGTCTTATATTCCTCTTTCATCATTATCTCTACATACCTACTAACAGGATCTCTAGTTTGTAAGGTAGGAGTATGTTTAATTTTATTAGGAAGTGCCACGAACAAGCACTGTTTTCCAAAATGATTGTGCCCTTTTATGCTAAATTAAGCAGTGTGCTGGGGTTTTTGATTCATTTCTCACCAACGTTTGTTATTTACCTCTTTTAAATGGCAGCCCTTTGGGGGACAGTCAGTGGTGTCTGCATTTCACCAGTGACACTAATATTGAATACCTTGTCACATGTTTGTCGTTCAAATGCCTTCTTTTGTAAATTACCCATTCAGATTTTTGCCCATTTTTAAGTAAGTTGTCTTTTCATTATTGACTTAAAGGAGTTCTTCTAGATACATCTACCAAGATATTTTTACATAGCCTTTTACATAAGTATTTATTCATATATGGAATACAGAGAAGTAATACAAAGGGACTTGCAAAACTGAACCAAAACAAACTCTAGAAATATGACTGCAGAATTGAGGCTACTGTAGGGAGAGGGAGTGTGCAGGAACTAACAGAGCAAGGACAGTGGTCTGGGGTGAAGGCCTCTGGTGTTTTGAGGGTGGGTGTGGTCTGGTGGGGCATCATTCATCTGAGGAGGTATGAGCTCATTCCCCTAAATCACACGCAGTGTTGTAAACCAATTTCCTCAATTAAAAAAAAAAGTTTAACTTCTGCATTCAAAAGCTCTTACTGAAGTTACAATCAAGTTGGGAATACATGATCGTAACACTAGAACCAAAAGTTTGTGGAATGCATGCAAAATGGTACTCAGGACAGCTTATCACTTTATATGCGACAATGAGAGAGTTATGTAGAAATGAACTATACTTATGAGTCAAGAACCTGGACAATGAATTATTAGGTAAACCCTTAAAAATTAGAAGAACTAACAAACCGGTAAAAATACTGGGGGTAATGGAATAAAAGCAAACGAACGATAATAATAATAATGATCAAGTCTTTGCAAGTTCAGCTATGAACAAGGAGGAAATTAATAAAACATTAGAAATAAGAAAAGATAGTTATCGTTAGGACATCTTAAACAAAAGAGAACATGCCCAACTACATTAAACTAAATTTTTTAGATCTATATTAAGAAATGGGTGATTTACTGGTACATGTATTTTATAAAATTGACTGAAGATATAAACAGTCAGTCATAAAGCTCTGATCACCAAGGGACAGGTAATTTGAGATTATATCACTTCTTTCAGAACTTGGAAGCATTTCCACTCATCTGTGAGGCTTGTATAACCATATATTAAGACTAAACAAAGATATTGTGGGAAAAGAAAACTATAGATTAGTCATATCTATGAACAAAGATACAAAAATCCTAAGTAAAACATGAGTAAATTAAATCCATTTGTATACTGAAGGAGTAATACATCTTAACTAAATAGAGAGTTTATCCCTGGAATGCCAGGGGATTTCAGCAGCAGGAGAGCCCCTCATGTAATTCATTTGATCAAGAATTAAGAGGGAGAAAATCATAGTATCACCTTGATAGATTGAGAAAAAATATTTACTGAATTCAACAAAAACCTATTTATAATTAAAAAAAAAAAAGCAGAAAGAAATGAAAACAGCCTCATTTTAAGAAAGGTAAGAAACCTTTCTTACCTTGCGAAGGGTAACATCTTTTGCAATGGTGAGTCACTGGCCTGAGATCAGAAACATGACAAGACACCAACACTGTTATTATTCAACAGTTAGGAGAATAAGGTGGTCAGAAGAAACAAAACATAAATATCTTTGCTTGCAGATAATATAATTACTCATGTAGCAAATCCACGCCAGTCGACTAAAAAGTGATTTGAACGGGTAAGAGAATTTAGGAAGTTAGTCAGATATTACCCCCAACTAATAAACAGCTGCAAACATGTGATGCCAATAAAAAAAAAAAGATGACAATTATAAAACTCTCAGCTATTCAGGAATAAACTAAATAAAAAATGTGTGAGATCTACATGGGAGAAAAATGTGAAACAATTTCCTAAAGAGTCAAAGAAACTGGTATCAGCCACAAGGGACGTGGCTGGGTGAGATGGGTTAATATTTCATCAAGATTATGCATCTGCTTTTTCTCATAAAGGTTTTCTGAAATTTTAAGTAATACTCCTCTGCAGTCCGTGGGCATGGTGTGACAACATATACCTAAAGAGGTGTGACCCTGTGCCCCTAAATCACATACAGTGTTGTAAACCAATAATCAGTTTTAGAAAGTACACAAAAGTAAAGTAACGATTCCATCCAAAGGTTAAAATTAGACCTTTATCTTTTTAGCCCCTTACCTTGATGAAAACTTTGTACATATAAAACTAAGGCAGCTGAGCAGTTCATTTTTACCAAATTCTCTGATTATGCTGAAGTGTTCTCAGCCTCTGGAGGGCTGAGGTCAGGTGGGTTTTTCCTCAATTCAGAGGCAGCTTGATGACAGAATAGACGGCTCTCCTGGGTCCCTATGTGAGCACCTCTCTTTGCACTGGCCTGGCAGACGCACCAAGGCCTAATGCTCATGCACAAGCTGGAACTCCAAGACATCAGGTCCTGCCCTGGGATCAGTTTTCAAGAGGGCTTTGATGTTTAGAGGGCAAGTCAGTGACAGAATTGGACAGGGGGAAGGTTTTGGGGACACTGAGGATCAAACAGCCTGAGGACAGAGAGGAGAGGGATGCCAGCTCCACCTTGGGAGTTATAGGTGTTAGGATAGAGACCTTCCCAGGAAGTCAGTAGCTTGTCGAGGTAGGAGGGAGTTGTAAAAATCATGCCTCTCCAGAGCTGAGGTTGACCTAAAAAAAATTCCGCTAAGGAAAGTGTTTTAACAATTGAATTCCAGATTCTGGGGGAACCACAGGCATGTTCTTGCATGAACCCTCGTGGATGCTTGTTGGTGTGTTTGTTGGTTTGTCCAGTGACTGTTACAGCATGCCTCTCATCTTCCCATGCCGTAGTTCCTGATGAGTGTAGAAATCAGGTCTCTTTTTTGGTTTTTCCTTTTTCAAGCATGTCCTTTCTGGGCATGGACCATGGAAGCTGTTGCTAAGGTGATTTTCAGATAGTAACTGGAGGCCAGGAGAGCATGGCTGGTCTCTCAACTCCACTTCCGCTTCTGAAGGCAAAGTAGGAAATTACCTGCCCACTTACACCCTTTTTGGACACTTGGCAGATGACACCAGAAACAGTAACAGCAACAACTGTGTCAGTAGTTTTCTGCTTTGAGAGCAAAATAAAGCAGAATATCCCGTGTGACTAAGCTTGAGGATGGCCGATAAGCTCTGGATCCAATAGGCTGCTCCTTGGCACACAGTGTTCTGAGTTTTGTGTCTGTCCTGCAAATCCCACATCTCCTGGCTGCTTGTCACCTGCAGCCCTGTCTGACACCGAGGGCGGGTTGTCTGGGGACACCAGCACCCAGGCAGGATCTCTGCTCCACATCAGGTTTTGCATCTATTTCTTTGTTTACCATTTTCTTCAGTCAAGTAGGATAAAGACTTGCTTTGTCTTTGCTTAAAGGTACCTTGTATCCTGTGGCTGAATCAGTTTCAAAATGTGAGCCCAACAACAAAAGGATGAGCCCCTCAGTCAACTGTCCAGATTCCTTTAGGTGAAAGGGAATCCACAGACACAGCCTCTCAAGTGGAGAACTTTAAGCTGTATGCAGGCAGGTTTTTGAAAGCCCCCATTTGAAATTATAATTATATTTTTAAACCAACAGCTTTGGCAGTAATGAGACTTTCCCCCAGAATCCTTGTTTTGCATGTGACCCTTAATGTGCCTGCTTCCCCTTCTCCTTGGTATTTAAATTGATTGTCAGACTGTTTTGGGGGGGTTGACATAAAGTTCTTTGGACTGCAGCTACTCTGGAAAAGGAAGTTTGTTTATCTGTTGAAATTCTACATTTTCTCTGGGACATTTGGAAGGAGCACTTGAGTAGAATTCAGTATATGTAGAAGTCTTTAAAAAATCAAATATCATAGGATGAAAAGAAGGCCACAAAAAGGAAATATTGTTTGCATAAAATTGATGATCCCTGACTTTGCTAAATTTTGTTCCAGAGGTTAGTAACCTTCTGTTTCAAAACAGGAAAGAAGCTGAATCACAGGGAGTCACCTACACATGAGCTTTGCGGGAGAATTATTCAGCTGACAGTTCAGAGAACTTAACCAACCCTGTTCCATGGTCTCTGAAGACTGAATTCATTACGTGTTAAACAAGAAAAAAAAAATCCCATTGGGATTTTCAGATCTTAGTGCTTTCTTTAAATATGTGTTTACCTGTTTAAGGACTTGGCAAAGAAGGAAAAAATACCTTTCTCAACAGCTACATCTCAGGCTTTAATTATTCCTATTTTTGATCTTCTAGCTGTAGATCTAGAATTAAACCGTTTCCTTTCATGTGGGTAGCTGCCTTTAAAAAACAAGCCTTTTTCAACCTTTAGACTTTAAAATATCTCCCTCTGTATGAACAGCTTGGGGTGGAGAGAAAAGAAAGTGCCAGTGATATCCTTTTTGTGTTACTGAGAAGCTGATGAACAATTGTTTGGAAATGTCTGGAGAATCTTAGGCCATGCCTACCAGGAGAGACAGGAGGATGAAGCTGGATTTCTTCACCCATGTCTTTCTCCAGCTCTTTCCTTGAGGAGGAAGTGACTTCATGAGCTGGGAGGACTGGGGGGGTGGGGAGGGGGGTCTAGGTAGGGAGAGGGTATTGGTGGTCTTAGGAACATTGTTTCTTTCACTTTTGCCTAAGTTGCAAAAACGGTTTACCTTAAAGAATTCTTTTCAAATTCTATTCCTCTGTTGTCATAGTTTCTATTTTTTAAAAAGATTTTATTTATTTATGCACACAAGAGCTGGGGTACAGACCAGAGGTGCAGGAGGTAAGAAGATTCATCAGAGACAGAGCGGGGAGCAGAACAGGCAGATGAACTGAAATACACCGCTGAGGGGAGCAGCGGGCGAGGCAGGAGAGGTCTGCTATGTCATGTGGGTCCCCTCCCTGGCCTGGAATCGAGCTCACGCTGCAGTGGCTGCAGAAGCCCCACAGTGAGGCACTCAACCCCTTGCACCACCAGGGAGGCCCTATTGTCATAGTTTTGAAAAAGAGATAATTACTGGCCCTGGGGGGATGGTGGGGTGGTGGTGGTGGGGGAAAAATATATTAGGAAAAACAAAGCATTCTCCAGTATCTCTCACATTAGGGAGAGTAAGTGGCATGGCTTAATTTCCCCCATTTCTCCCATCTCTAACTATGGTGTGGGGAGAGCTAGGTGGTGGTGGTGATGGTGGTAGAGGCTGACTTATTTGGGTTTTTGAATATTTTTTAATTATGTGTATCTCTGTGAAATACAGCTCTATAGATTGTGTAAGTGGGGAAGGGTGGATTGACAGAAATATTAGTAAACAGATTGTTCCGGAAACAGAGAAACTGCCCCAGGAACAGGAAGGACTGAGATGACTGGGATTACAGTAAACAGGCAAAGATAGTTCAGCTTTGTGTTGCAACATGATGGATTAACGCAGTGTCCTGCGAGAGAGCTGACTGGGCAGTCTCCATCCCTCTCTCAGGAGGGGGGACACGTGCGAAGAGCTGTGTTCATTATGGGCCGTCACTGAGGCCTGAGCAAGCACTAGTACAGCCCCAGCAGAATCATGTTGTGCAAGACGTTCCTGCCGCGATTCTGAGAACTCGACATGCGTGAACCCATTTGATCCTCCCACTGGTCCTGCGAAGGAGGAACTCTTATTATCCCCCGTTTTACAGTCACAGGAATGGATACACAGGTTAAGTGACTTGGCTAAAATCACAGGAAGGGATAAGCAGCCCTTCCACTCAGCGGCTCTGGGACCAGAGTCCCTGCCGTTAGTGACTACAGTTGGTAGTAAGAAGTAATGCTGACAGGGGAGCAAGGGGGCAGTCTGTCACTCAGACATGAAGGAGCTGAGCTGGGGGTAGAAGTCCCACTAGAGGAACTGGAGATGGTCCTGGGAAGGAAAGAAGAGGAGGCCTTCCCGTATACCTCAAGGGAGCCACGACCCCCCAGAATCACCAAGTTCCCACCGCATTTCAGGAGGATGTGGACTCTCTGGAGGCTGGAGATCGCTAGTGGTTACCCAAAGCCCATGGCTTTGCTGTTTCCTCCTGGTGTTCCCAGGGACCTGTGTATCTGCTGGTTGAGTTTGGAGTCCCCGGGCCTTACTGTCCATGATGTGATGGGAAGCCAGTCTCGGGAGATGAGCTGCCTGCTGTGCTGTTGATGGGGAGACACCAAATGGCTCACAGAACTGCCTCTGGTGGATCTGCAGGGTCAGAATGAGTGACAGTGTCCTTGACCCCACTGCTTCAGCCACCAAACCTCACCCCTACCCCTCCCCGCCATTCTTCTTGTGTGCAGTTAGACAAACTGTTATCTGATTAAGCTTGGGTGCATCTGAATGCCCAAACCTCACTGAAAGTTCTCTTCTGTTTCATATGGGACACTAATGAACGTAGGTGTGATTGGAGTTATCAGGCTTGGGAGGAGGGTGGCAAAAGTGACTCATTCTTCACCTCTGTCTGCAAATGGCAGAGGTGAGGCTTTGGACTTGAGTACAATGAAGTCACAAGCACAAAAATCAGAGCTGCTGGCTCATGGCCAACAGTTGCTTCACGCCTACCCCAAACCCAAAAGTTCTGCACTCCCTGCCCCTTCTCCCGAAGAGGCATGCATATCTGATCAAATTTAGGTCCTGGGATACCTGGTCCTTGTGGGAGAGACTTCTAGGGACCACAGAGGGAGTCTGGGGATTGTGGGCACTTGGTGTGAATTGTCTCATTGAACTGGTACATCAACCTTATGAAGCGGGGACTGTTTCTAAGCCCATCTCACAGGTGAGGAGACTAAGGGGAAGCAGGCGAGTCCCTTTTGTTCTCAAGGAAGTGGGAATGGGAGCCCAGGAGGGTAGCCCCTAGCATAGTGTCTCTCTGGTTTGGTTGCGCTGCATTGCACACATCCGTTGCAGTGGATTGAGTTTGGAATCTGATCTGTCCGTGGCCTAAAGAGAAACCAATTTCTGCCTATTTCTCAAAGCTCTGACCCTCTGAGGCTGTGGGAGTCCTGAAAAGGGAGCTCATCCACCTCCAACAGGAAGGAAGCACCTCCTCATTTCCCCAGATGAAGCTTCCCACTTCCTCACCTGCCATGGATTTGGAAGAAGTCCTGGGTTTCAGGGTCTGGGATTCGTCAATCTACAAAATTTCAGGTCTGGCAAGGAGGTTCTTGGTAGGAGAAGAAAATATCTTTAACTGCCAAATCTGAATGATGAGCTGGAACCTTCAAGATCTTTCTGTACTGAGAAAATGAGTTTGTGAGCTGGAACCAGAGCTCCATGAGCAGGATTATTATCTAAGATGGAGTTTCCCTGAAAGGGAGAAACTGGCACAAAGCATGGACTCAGTCGAAGCATCTGCCTCTGTAATTCATTTGGAGTTCAGGGCTGGGATGACGTTTTCTCTGCAAGTTGTGGTGTAGATCTTGGCGGTGAGATGATCTTTGGAGATAGAGCAATTTTTAATTAATAAAATCTCTTCCTTTAGCTGCTGAGGGAAATGAGACCCAGACTTTCCCAAGGTCATTCCCAACAGACCAGACTAAGACTTAGATCTCTGTTACTTGACCTTTTTTTTCTTAAATTATATTTAATTGTAGTTGACATCGTTTGTAGTCCCCAGGGGGTTCCCACCACCATTTTCACCCTCACACCTTCACCTCAGTCCCTTGTGCTCTTTACACCTCATCACTGTCTTTACCCTCCCCTCCCTCCGCCCACCCCCATGGTCCCTTGGGTTTATCTTTGATCTTTTGATCTTGTTGAGTTTTTATTTGTTTGTTTGGTTGTTTTTGGTTATGATTGCCCAATTCCTTTAGCTTTCTCTTGTTTTGGTTTTTGTTTGTTTGTTTGTTGTTTGTTTTGTTTTATTCTTTTTTATTTTTTGTTGTGGTTGTTGTTCTTCACATTCCTCCTAAAAGCGAATCTCAAGACTTGCTCATGTCCATGTTGGGGCTTTGAATGCTCAGGTCCTTGTCTAACTCAGGGCAGTTGGACAATCCTTCCTCATTGTTCCTCTGCTCCAAAGAGAATGCAGTATTCTGGCTATTAAAGCGTAGTTTTCAAGAACAATGTCTAGGATCTCATGAATTATGCATTTAAAAACCCAATTCCCTGCTTCCTTGAGAAGAAAATGGAAAGTTCTCTTGTTGCAAACTTCTTCAAAATACTTATGCTTTACTCAGAAAAGTTTGATGAGAGTAACAAACATTTTCACATGGTTCCAAATGCTGAGTATCTTAAGGTCATCATCCTAGAGTTCTCTGTGGGTAGCTCCTAGGGCACAATCCAGTTTGACATTTTCAATTTTTTTTTTTGTCATTTGACCTTTTGTATTTATCAAAATAGAAAGTGTGACAGCTGATTAACTGAGATGTTTCAAGGAGCTGGGTTCTGGTTAGCCGAGGTCTCTTTGAATGCTCTATCTTTGTCCTCCTAATTTCCTCAGACAAGTCAGGGAATCTTTAATGGCTAAGAAATTTCTTGATCTTTATCAAAGTACTGTGCATGCTCCCTAGCCTACAACACGTTCATTTTAAATCAAACAGAAAAAAGACCTAAGTTATTGATACTCTGCCTAGAACACGAATCTACCCAATCCAAAGTGGCTTCTTGGCTGTAGTCAGGTTCTCGGAGGCTGAAGTAGCCTGAGCAGGGTTTTTTGACTTCTCCTCAGGCCAAGTCTGCTGTGATCCTGCCCAGAGGAACATGTGCGGCTGCCTGGCATGACTTCAGTCTCTGAGGTCTCCGTGTGGATAGCCTTCCAGAGGGAGAGATCAGACACTCTCTCTCTGCCTCTGAGACTATCAGGTTACTCAATCTGTGCAGGTGGCACTGACCCGCACTGCCCACATCATCCTCTCTGATCTGGGGGTTGCCTCATAAATCAAGACTTTTGCCTTCCTTTAATCAGTTGAATAATAACAACTAATTGTGTTCTCAATTGAATCATCCTTTTCTTGTGGGGCCCTGGGAAACAAGTGTCCCCAAGGTGTTTGTTGTCTTTAAGGGAGGAACAGAGATTTCTGGGAGCTAGTCCAAGTAAAGGGGGATTAGTGTGAAGGTATCTGTGGAGCAGTGAGGAAGGCCAGAAACTAAGATGTCGTGGGGTCATCTGACAGTGGAGGATCCAGGTGGCAGGTTCTCTCCACCGATTAAATGATATAGCCCCATTTGGTACCACAATCACTTTCTCACTCCAAGCTGGAGTTCGTCCATGGCCCCAGGTTACCCTAAAATATGACCTTATAGTTCAAAGATTACATTCAGAAGTAAATTCTCCTGCCAGTAGAAAATACCTCTTTGACTCATGGAGAGAGAGAGAGACACTAATTGGTTCATTCTTCCTCCTATTTGTGTTTTAAACATATGGGCCAGAGGTCATTGGAAAGGCATCAGTGGTTCTGTTTGTGGCTTAGGTCTCCCATCCCCAGTCAGGCAAGAAACATGTGAAAGAGGGTGGGTGGTGAGGAATGGTTCAAAAGTAGACCTTTAAAGCAGCCAGGGTTTTACATGGACCAGTTTCCTGCAGACTTGTGGATCATTGGTTGGAGCTGGCATGGAGTACTGTCGGTATAGCCAGCATAAGTGTGTATTTCACTGGGCCCTTAAACTTTCCATAAACAATCACGTCTGTAGAAGCCTTGTTTGCAGAGGATACTAGACAAAGCTGACAGTAGGTGAGATGTGTGTCTTAGGCTCTAAGAGCCCAACACACATTTTTTAACTCAAGGACAAAGTCATGGAATCAGACACCAAGGCATGTGCGCACGTGTGTGTGTGTGTATGTGTGGCACACTCAGGGGCAAGAATACGGGGCATGCTGGGGAAGATGTGAAATTGCTCTGCAGCCTCAGTGGGGAGTCTCTGATACCCCTCTCAGGTTTACTTGAATAGAGAAGCCTGTGACAGCACCTGCCCTTTCCAACAGAAATGCCTACAGAGCTGCTATTGTTTCCCTCAGGTAACAAATGCCACTGGCCTGGGCTGGCCAAGGCATCCTGGAGCCCAGCTGCTTCCGCACCATCAAATGAGAAGGGCACTTTGTTTTAACTGTCCTATTTGTTGCTTGGAAGGATGCTCTTTGACCGCAGCGTTTTCTAGGTGACCTTTTCATAAGAATTGCATGCAAATTTTCCAGCAAAAGGTTGTGATTGGTTTGGAAAGGTTATCTTCATTCATCTAGACTGCCGTCTTCACAAAAAATGAAAGTTCAGGTCAGGTTCTCAGGGCTGGGCACAAATGGGGAGAAAGGTCATCTGGTCTACCCACTTTGTCCATAGGGCCCCACCTGCAGGGGGTGCTTCTACTGGCATCTCAGCTTGACCTAGAATAACCTTGCTGGCTGGGGAACCGTCTAGAGGGTCCCTCCAGGGCCTGTTTTCTCAAAACAGGCTCTCTGAGCAGATCTACTCTGTCTTCCCATTGCCCTGAGATAAGCTGAGAAGAGGAATCACCCCTCTGAATAACAGGCTCTGTTAATAGGTTCTTAAAGGGTTTGCTGCGAGGAGGACATATTAATGATTCACCCTCCAAACAACTCTATTTGAATAACTGACTTTTCTGAACAACAGTAAAAAAAAAAAAAAAAAATGAATCTCTCTAGAAACTCATCTGAGATTAATGTGTTCCTTATTACCACAGAGCAGGCTGATAACCCCTTTTCCCCAATCTGAGCCTGGCAGTGGGAGAGAGATGGATTTTAAATGAGACACACGCAGATTTAAGGTGCTGAAGCCAAAGGCCTGCATTATGATTTATGTTGGGGGTAGGGATGGATTTCTCACCGCTGCCTAGTCACTCCCAGAGAAATCAGACTATTTATTTTCCTTCTGGGTGGAGGCCCGGAGGTGGCCTAATTAACCTTGGAGGTCACTAGGGGTGAGGCTGGGGGACTCGAGGCCTGGAGCCGGAGCAGGAGCACAGGGTGGTGGTGGGGGCCGTAGGGCTGTGGGACTGTGGGGCTGTGGGTGGTGGACTGCAGAGGAGGCGTGAGGGGATTGTAGGGGAGGGGTGTGAAATCCTAATGAATCTTGTCAGCTGTTGACCCAGGATTCACAACAAACAGCTGCATGTGCGAGTCACAGCCCAGTCCTCAGGGAAGCAGGTGGCGGTGACGTGAGGCAGCAGCAGAGCCTGCCCCAACCTGCCTCCATTAGCTGTAATTATGCTTCTGACTTCTGCAGGGGGGGAGGGGAGACGGGCTGAAAGGAGGCACCAAGCCTGGGCGGACCACCACAGGCCTGCACTTTCAGCCGGTGGCCAGTCAGCTGTAAAATGGGTCATAGTTGGCACCAACAGGAGCTTGAGGCCTGAAGCAATTTTTCTTTGAAATCAGCTTCTAAATGGCAGGGAGTGCAAATAAATGGACACATGTACTAGCTGGAGCCCCTTTGCCGGTCCTGCTCCATGGCCTCAGCTGGGCCTCTCCGTGCTGGAGCGGTGCTGGGTGTGGGGCATGGGAGGGGCTCTCACAGCACAGGAAGGGGCGCTCAGCTGTTTGGAGGGCTGTCACAGGAGGAAGCTCGGGAGGATTGTCTGTGCCGCATGTCATTACCGGCGTGAACGAGTGCATTGCAGCCTTGTAAACTGAAGGAAGACATTTTTCACAAAGGAAACATATCATTTACAGGGAAACCCCCATAAAATGAAAAACAAAGGGGTACCCAGTGCTCATTCCAAGATAAATACACCTTGCACTGCAAGTTGTAGGCTTGCTCCCCAGCCCACCCTCCTAGGCAGAGAAAGCCACCTTCTTAGGTCACAGGATTCCCTGGTGATTTCACTGGTTTAAATTCTGGGGTGT
Organism: Galemys pyrenaicus; assembly: GCA_019455555.1. Lineage (NCBI taxonomy): Eukaryota > Metazoa > Chordata > Mammalia > Eulipotyphla > Talpidae > Galemys > Galemys pyrenaicus. The sequence continues at coordinate 10,468,422 of JAGFMF010011668.1, read as the reverse complement.
CTTCTTCCCTAATCAGAGCTGAAATAACTGACAGATGAAACCCCCATGAGGCCTGGTTGACTGGTTGCTTAGAACTTCCAGGCAATGACTCTTGGCTGGGATGGTGCAGTGGGGCTGCGGACTGTCCTCGGGCCCTTAAGGAAGGACCCGTAGTGGCCAGTGGACAGGTCTCCGTGCAGGCGGCGAGCTCAGGGACAGAGCTGCAGGCCAGCCATGAATTCAGATTCCAGCAGGGCCACCGACTAGCTGGGTGACTTTGAGCAAGGAACTTCATCTTTCCTTGGAGCCTCAGCTCCCTCCATCAGCAGGGTGTGTAATAACCACACACCATTGGGTTGTCAGAAAAGTCATGATATATTTTCTCTATGATTTCTTTTTTTTTTAATATTTATTTATTTATGCATACAAGAGCTGGGGTACAAGCCAGAGTCACGTGAGGTGAGAGGAATCACCAGACAGAGCGGGGAGCAGAACAGGCAGATCAACGGAAGTACACTGCTGAGGGGAGCAGTGGGCACAGCAGGAGAGGTCTGCCGCGCCATGTGGGTCCCCTCCCTGGCCGGCAGCAGGGATCGAACTCGTGCTGCAGTGGCTGCGGTCTGCTTCACAGTGCGTTGCTTAACCCACTGCGCCACCAGGGAGGCCCTATTTTCTCTCTGATTTCTATGCAAAAATACATCATGACTTTTCTGACAACTCAATGGCTACTCTGGGGTGAAGTGGTGGGAGGAGCAGCGTAGGCACATTGTAAAACGCTGCGCGTCCACTGCTCAGAATCATCAGCAAAGAGCAGCACAATACATGTTCCATTTACCTGCCAGTTGAGCTCCACCAGTGGAGGTTCTCATCCTGCTGTTACTGTTGATATGAGCCCCAACTTCCTGTCCTCTCCTCACACGAAGCAGAAATGCCAGCGGGTCAGAGCCTTCCTGCTGTTCCCAATAGTCTTTTGAAAATCTGATTTCCATGTCCTGGCCATCTCGCAGCCACTTCTGCACGTCGCCCAGGATACAGTGATGAGAGTCAGGCCAGTTCCAATTTTCCGCAGGACTCCAGTTGTCCAGTTTCTCCTTGGTGTCATCTACCATCCTTCCTTCTCCCTTGATGGTCTAATGGGGTCTGCAGTAAGAGCAGACGGCGTAGCTCGGACGTCTGCACGCTCCACTGCAGAAGGTCCAGCTCCTGCAAGCTCTGAGCATCTTATTCTAAGTCTTCCACAGTGGCTCTGCTTCCCTGATCAAACCCACCTGACCCAGTGAGTGCAGCAGATGACATTTGTGGAGCCTTACTATGTGCAGCTAGTGTGGTCACACCTTGTCAAGAGGCTTCACACGCAAATAATGAAGTGGCGACCCTTCCAGTCACATTTCATCTCGAGGGGCAGAGGTGCCCACCACTCCCCATCTGGCCTGGGCTATTCAGGTTGGAGTCGGGGTTGATATGGCAGTGGTAGGATTTTGCATCTGACCACGACTGCGGGGACCACTAGGTTCTTCGTGAAATCGGCCCAATGGAGATGCCAAAGCTGCTTCAGTTTGCCTGGCTGAAAGTGAGCATTGCAGTGGTTGGTTTTCAGACCAGCTGATATTCCTGATTGCCTGGCTTCTGTGAGCTGGCAATGGGAGGAGATACCAGGGAACCCCATTTTCCAGATTAAAGGCAATGTATTTGCCACTAAAAGGGCAGCTTCCACAGCTGGCCTTTGACTTTCGAGACCCAGGGACCACCTGGGGCAGCAAAGGTTTCCAGGGACTGGAAGGAGGGGATGGAGACTTAGATCCTGGAGACCTCCCCACTATGGCACTGAGCAGAGTGACTGCGTGGGTAAGCAGAAAAGATAAGGAAAAACACCCAAAACCGAAGCAAAATATGCAACAATGTATATATTCATGTGGAGGGGGGAACATGGGGAGGAGCAGAAAGACAAGGAGGAGAGACAGGGCCTCCGGAGGGGGCCTTTTATAGAATGATGGAATGAAACCTCAGTGTCTATCTCCAAAGTGCCGTATTTTGTCATCCTTCCCACCCAATGCTGTGCTATTTTGGGTTCTGCTATTTTTTCCCCTTCTCTCACCTCACTAGGCCCAAGATGTCTGACAAATGAATGTGTAAGAAAATGCTTTATTTTCCCAGCTCGGAGGCAGAATTTATTACGGAAAGCGCATCTCCAAGCACGCTCTCTGCCTCCTCCAAGTCGTCATGCTCAAGATTTTGGCTGAGAGCAAAAGCCCAATTAATTTGCCTGATAAGGTCTTGTGCCCAGGAACTGACACCCTATCGCTCTTTGCTGGTACAATTCCGTTCCCCAGCCGCAGAGCCAAGCAGAAGAATGCCAGCCGCCCCGTAGAAAAGATAGGCCACCTCCCCTCTCCATGAATGCAAACGTATGCAGTGCCAGATTTCTGTGTTCTGCTTTGTCTCATTTCCCTTGTTAAAAAACAAAACAAGACAAAACCAAAAGAAAAAAAACAACCCACAAAACTTGGAACTCTTGAGGACAAGGAAGGAGAAGCCAGAGGAAGTGGCGGCATTTGATGTTATCTCATTACCATCTGTTAAGTTAGACGGAATCAAATGAACAATCTGGAGCCTGCATAGACCAGGAGAATGACAGCCCCACATGCTCCCAACTCCTTCCTCGCTGCCCTTTCTGTCAGGCCTGCTCAGAGGCCAGGCTACACGTTCCTTGACACGACCGAGCATCGCAGGGGGCCGGTAGCCCCAGCTCTTCCTCCCCTCTCCACTGCGCTGGCCCTGCTGCGAGGTGCGGTCTGCTCGTGTCTAAAACTTGGGGGCTGGGACAGCCCTTAACAGAGCATGGGAGGCCAAGTCTTTCTGAGAGTTTCCAGCTAAGGGAGCAGTCAGTAGACCTAAGAAGTTGCCCCCCCAAGGTTGTCTTCCCTGAGCCCCAGGGGCTAGACCGCACTGTGGCCTGGTCCCCACTCAGCTGGAGCAGCCATCTGCTAAGATCAAGTCATTTCTTTAGAACTTGATGACACTTTGCCCTAGAAAGAGACCTGAGCCACTGGGAGGCATCTGCTTGGGTTTGTTCTAACTACGAGCATAAAAATGTTATGTTTCCTGAGGAGAATTTTGCAGTGAAAGCAGAAGGGCGGCTGCCTGGGTTTCATACTTCATCGTGAGGTGCCCATTCCCTAAGACCCCCAGGTAAACGGTCCTACATCTTCCTGTTTTTATGATTCTATGAGGAAATCAGACCTGAACAAGCCCTGTGCTGCTTGGAAGATTTATTTTACAATGTGAAATGCATGACCTCCTTTCCCCAAACCATTTTCACCTTTTCCTCTTGTGATTCCCCTTTAAGTTTTTAGCTGGAGGTTTTGCTGTTTCCATGCAAGATGTGTGTTCCTCTCATTCTTTTAAGTCCACATTATTTCTACCTGGAAAGCTTCTCCAAATCCAAATCCATCCAAATCCATCTGTTCGAAGGCACACCCATTGTGAAGCCTTGGCTGAGACCCCAGCACTCCTGTTTTCCCCGCTCAGAGATGACCTCCTTTTCCTTTGGACACACATTTACTGTAGCCAGTTTTAGGGCTCCCAGTCCTGTCTGTGTCATCTGGTGGTTATCTAGCCTCCTAGTACTGTGGCTGAGTTTGTGGCATCTGGAGGCAGGGTTTTGTGGGGGAAAAACCCTACCGTAGGCACTTATTGTGTGAATTTGGGCAAATTAGCTCTCTGCGCCTCACTTTTCTCATCTGTAAGATGGGGCTAAGAGCTAATTACTACACATCAAATGAGCAAATCCACGTCGTGTGTACAGAATAGCGCTGGCGTCGCTCAGCCATCTTTATTGTGTTACTACTAATAACGTTATCATTATTATATCTGATCTTTAAACTTCCCGATAGCAGGGGTCCTTCTTTTCCTTCTGCTCCTCCATATGGTGCTCTGCCTGTTGACACGTTTATTTACTTTACTTTATGGGTGCTTATAAAATACATACGTAGATGGATGACCAAAGGAAAAATAAGACTTCGATTGCTTACAAATGGATCCAATTTTCATCCATTAGCTTTGAGCTACAGGGGACTTGATAAAACCAATATAGACTTTAGGTGACACTATTAACACATTTTTCTAAATATAATACATTGGGTGATCTCAGCATGTCCTTCAGTGCTGTTGTTGGCCAGAGGCAATATCGAGACTCGCCGGTTGGCATTGTGTGTGGAAGGGGCAAAAAGCCAGTCCTGGCTCTCTAAGATCCACACCCCAACCAAGCCTTGTAGCAAGAGGCCAATAATGAACACTTTGCTGCTGGGCCAGGGCCTGTCTCGTCATGCCTGCTCCTGGCAAAGATTGTCAGTCCCCCATGTAGAGGTCAGCCCAGTAACCTCTCTGAGTTAGCCCAGAGTTAGCCCAGGTGGGGTTTAGAAGTTGTAGTGCTTCAGACCCACCTGAGATCTAAAGAAGCACTTTAGAGGAGCCATGGAATTTTTGTCATAGACATGACGTGACCCCTTATATTGTGGACCCCTTATTTTGTTTCTCTGAAGCCTGGGCCTTCCCTGTCCCACCCGTTGATGCCTGTCCTATAGCTCTTTGTAATTTTAGAACAGGAGAAAGAAGAAAGGGTTGGGGATAGGGAGGGAGAGGAGGGGGGAAGGAAGGATGGAGAAGGGAGAAGGGAGGAAAGGATGGAGAAGGGGAAAAGGGAGCAAGGTATTGGTGATAAATAACTGCAGTGAAAATTAAGGGAGAAAAAGGAGAGGTTTCAGTCTTGACATCTTTTCCCACTGTTGTTAACACGAATGAAACAAGAGGACCTGTCTGAAATATTGATCAGCTGAAGGTTGATCGGTGGCCTCACAGGTGCAGGCCTGGGCAGGCCAGGCCCGGCGCACGGAAAAATGTCCTGAGTTATAACAAGTACTCAGAGATCTTCTTTTCTCTCTTGATGACAAATTTGCAATTTTTACACTGACAGAGCAAATGAAACTTTAACTTATGATTCACAATTTATGTCGCTTGACGCTTGGGCCCTGCTTCTCGCCTGCACGGGGCTTTATTGCACTCATCTCCATGGTGAGAAGCTGCAGAACTGAGGTTGGCACTGGGCGCACTCTGCACTTGAGTCATGTTTGTGGCAGATGCTGGCTTATTTATTTAAATCCATTTGCTTAACCAACTGGGCAGGAGTCCTGAGTTGCTTATAGGACAAGGCAGGAAAGACCAGGTAAACTTGGGGGTTGGGGTATTCTTGGATAACTTACACACTATTTGGTGTCACGGTGTATAGTTTCTATACTTTGTGGCGTCTTCAGCCTCAGTAATAAGTGCTAGAAAACAGGGTGCTGACCCCCTCCCCAGCTGAGATGACTGCTTCCGAGGGGGATCCAGAGCGAGCCCATAGCAGCAACCAGTTACCCAGGGGACTTAATTGAGTCCCCTTTAAAGCCTGTGATTTCTGTTGAAAGCAAATGTGATTACATTGATTTCAGCAATTTACAGACCAAATAAAACCTTTGCCGAGTAGGCCGAGGTGTTAAGCACAAATCTCATATGCTTAGTGCTAGCAATTGATTTTGACCCAGATCAAAGTAGGGGACGGGCTGTCCAGAAGTCCTGCGTGTGAGGAGGAGACAGCTCCTCCTGGTTTCTGGGGAAGGTGAGGCCACTGGCTTGGGCTTGACTTCACTTCCTGAAGATATGGGGAGGGAATACTTGATGAAATAACACCCCTGGCCAGGTCCTTTACTCCCAGGCTAGAATATCAAGGTCAGGTTGCATTCACCTTGTACCAATCACTGCCCTCATACTAGTTGCAGGCTCCAGATTATGGGGATGGGCTCACTTCCCCACCATGGCCTGAGCTCATCCCCAGTTCTGTTCCCTTTGATGGCCTATAGTCCTTCACCCAAGGTGCAGGGTCCCCTTCCTTGCCAGAGGGACTGTCACTAAGGGCCCTTGCCTGCTTGGCCAGGATACCTACCCTTTGTCAGGGCTAGAGACATCCTGGTCACATCAGAACCCAGAAAGACTTCAGGCTCCTGGTGATGTCCTTGCCCCTAGCTCAGTAATGAGTAACATGACCCTTGAGAGGTATCAGACCAAGCCATCTAAAGAGTAGCTGAACTGCTTCTAAGAAGATAATAAATTCATTTGGGAGAGCAAAATGGAGCAGTGTCTGGCAATGTCTGTGTACACTTTAATGGAATTTACCCTTAAGCCTGGGGGGCCCCCACCTTGGGTCATCTGTATTCAAGGTATGCAAATACTCCCTGTAAGGTGACGAGAATCCAAGATTAGAATCAACTCAAGTAGTATTAATAGGGAACAAATATTGATACATCTACAGAGTGGAATACTACTATCCAATAAAAAATGAGATAAAGCTGTCCAAATTGATATGGAAAGCTGTCTACAAGGAAGTAGAAAAAAAAATGAAGAGGGAAAAACATGTATTTTGTAGACTATTTTCTATAACATTGCTTCTCAACTTTTTCATTATCATACTCCTAAGAAACCTTTTAAAGATATTTTTTCCTAATTGCCACCCACCATGAAATTTTAATCCCATGTATAGCTTCTTTAAGTGCTTTATGTATAATGTATGCCTGTGGTTCATACATAAGACGAAGAAGAATTTTCCAAATCCATCCATAAAGCAATTTTCACCCCGTTGGGGGTGATATCACACTTGCTGAGAATGTCTGTTACACAAGAAAGAGAGAAAATAAGTATATCACATAATAAACTAGAAGGATACCTTAGAAACTGCTATAACTGCCTACCTATCAGGAAGGGAAATGAGAGCAAATAGGAGCAAGATTTCTGCAGATTTCTCTTGATACTGTTTTTGTTTCTGGATTATGCAAATGCCTGTTCAAAAATTAATTGAAAGATTTATAAATATACTTTTTTTTTTCTAACATCAAACAGTCAGAGGATATCTAAGAAACTGTCAGATAAAACAACGAAGCAATAAAACTTACAGCTCTGTTGTTGCCCACCTCAGAACCAGGCAGGCCCTGTCCTGGTAGGAGGTGCCCACCTTGTCTCTTGGGTCCTCTGCTCCTCGGCAATGGTTTTTGTCCTCCCAGGTTTATGTTTCAGCACAAAAGGAGACCAAGTGTGTACTGCACCCTGAGAAAGGTCTGTTGGGCGTCAGTTAATTTGGGGCACTGTTTGTATGGGTTTTTTTGGTATCGTTTTTTGTTTTTGAACTAACATTGATTTACAACACTCTGTCTGATATAGGGGTACAGGGTCACACTTCTTCAGATGTGTAACCACACCAAGTCCACCACCAAGGCATCATGATCTACCATCACAGTTCATTGAACCCGCTTCCCCTCTGGAAACCTCAATTGTACAATCAGATTTCTAGGGTTTCTTTTGCCTGTCTCTTTTATTCCCCAGATGAGTGAGACCACCAGGTGTTTGTGTTTTTCCTTCTGAATTATTCGGTTTAGTGTAGCCCCTCCAGTTCCATCCATGTTTTTGCAAACGGTTGAGTATGCTCCATCATGTATAAGTGTCACATCTTCTCAATCCACTCATATGTCTTTGGGCACTTAGCTGTGTCCATAGCTTGGCTCTTGTTCGTGGTGCTGCAGTGAACTTGTAGCTCCTGTTTTCAAAACCTCCATGGGTTGCAATGCCAGAGAAAGCTGTGAGGAGGCTCAGCCAGCCTTTCTGAGAGAATGTGACACGAGGGAGGAAATTACTCTTACCCTCTTTTCCTCCCAAGGTACATGCAGACCCTCTCAGGAAGGGGCCAGGACGGGGCATTGTCGCCCTGCTTGTGAGAGGTCAAGGGCTAGAGATCCTGGGCCTGCTTAGGTTTCTGGTCTGTGGGGCAACCAGGTTGGCTTCTCCCAACAAACCGTTTCCTCCTTGCAGAGAGAGGGCTCCAGAGGAAAGGCCTTGCTTAAGGTTGATTAGTAGACCAGAAATGCCACACTAGGATTAAGAAAACAAAAAATTTGGCTTATACTCATTGTATCAGCAACTTTAATTTGATTGTGTAATGAGGCAAGAGGATAAATAAGATTTGCATGGTTATGCCCTTTGCTTGATATCAAACGTTGCAATGCATATTTGGAATAAATGGCTGCCTTTGAATGAGTTTTTTTTCCTAAATGCTCCAGTTACCTAGGAAAGAGAGAGTCAGCACATTTAAGAAGTTCCCCTAAGCCTTGGTTTCCACATCTGTAGAGCTGGTATACCTACATGAGAAAGCTGTTGTAATGAGTGAATGATTTGTTATGGGAAATGTTTCTTAAGAGTAAGATATTATCATTGTTGATGATGTTACTGCTAGAAGAGAAGAAAAGGAGGGTCTTGTTTTTCTATTTTAAATTGGGGGTGGGGACATCTTGCTTTTAGGACTCAGTAGATTACTCTCAACAAACCTGTTCAACTGAATTGTGGTTTTGAATCGAAACATCTCTGCTTCACTGAGGATGATGGTAGACAAACATCGCCCTTCTGTAATGTGGGTTCATTTGTCAGCCCTTTCAGAAACGTGGAAGCCACTTACGAGTGGGTGATTTAGAGATCCAGGCAGAGTGTGCAAAATGGAGCCCTGTTGCTGGGTTGATGCCTTCTTGCTGCCACCGCCCTGTAGGACCTCAGTTGTGTCACTTAATTTTCTGTCTTTTCATCTCTCAGTGTTGTTTCTCAAAGTACACATTGGGAAATGTTTTAGGAAGCAAGAGTTTTAGGAAGCAGAGTAAATGAGCAACATGAGTAAATGTTGCTCATTCACCCCTGCTCCTTCACCCAGTGCTGAGTTCTAAACTGAACATTAGCTCCTCCTCTCTGAATTGCTGTCCTCAGAATCATTTTATAGCATAGCAAATTACTGTTATTGTCCACCCTACTAAAATGGGTTCCTGTAAAGGAATCAGAAAATTAAAGAAAAAGAGAGAGATGCTTGTTGTAGAAAAAGTCATAAACGTAAAATGTACGCAGAAAAAGGAAATAGACATTAATCACAATTCCAATATTTAAGAGATATGGAAAATTGACATCTATGTGTAGATAGGCATCTATGTCATTATTTATAGATGCCCAATGTGTGTTTACATGTTCACTAATGTCCCCATATTTACATTTTTATAGTTTTACTTGTTCATTTTACTTTACTTTTTATACCCAAGTGGGATCTACTCTATGTCCTTTTGAAAATTTGATAATATATAAACTGGCATAGTAATGTTCAATAATATATTATAAACAACTGTATTTCAGTTTTGGGCATGATAAGCTTGCGTAAGTTCTTTGCTCAGAGTCTCATTTATTTTTCTAAGATAAGTCTAAAATACACACTTTCTTGAATATGTTACAGATGTGGAGGGCGTATTGATCTGTGTTTGTACCAGCCATATCTGATGGAGCCCTTCACTAATTAGCATTGACTTTTTCCTTTTTATTTAATCTTGCCAGTTGTCTTTACTAGTTCAGAATGTCTTTTTCCCCTCCACCTGTCATGTCATGAATTCACACGGAGCAGGCCCAGCAGCTCAGCTCTTTCCTCTTGGTTCTCACACAGTGTCCTGTGGGTGGAGCGGGCTCTGCTTCAGCTGAATCCAAGTACTTTTCTCTTTGGCTTCCCTTTTTTTCTGATCATTTCTTTCACATTTCAGGAAGCTCTCTCCACTCATAAGTGTGCTAATGGGTTCAAAACCAGCATTAACACTCATGGCCAGACTCTTGCCCTTTGCTTGTTTGTTTACAGCAGTGGCGATGCAGACTGGGTAACATTGTAGACTCTTCTGGTTTTGTCTTGTGTGGGGCCTTTCTTTTCAAAGAGTGCCTGACCCTTGACGCCTCTTTTCTTGTAAATTCGCATGGATGTGGCCAGAGGAACGACTGTGTTTTCTGAAGGCCCAGACAACATATGCCACAGGGGTCTCCTCTTACCCCCTTTGCAGTGGTCCTTGTTGACGACTTGCTGAAAGATGGTGGTTCCAGCTGAAAGGCACTGACTATATTTTCAAACATTTTCCTTGTTAAGTTGTATGTTTTCTCGTGTCTTCTTTTTTGTTGTTTTTAAAGATTTATTTATTTATGTACACAAGAGCTGCGATACAGGCCAGAGTCTCGGGAGGAAAGAGGACTCACCAGAGACAGATTGGGGAGCAGAACAGGCAGATGGACTGAAACACACTGCTGAGGGGAGCAGCGGGTGAGGCAGGAGAGGTCTGCTGCGCCATGTGGGTCCCCTCCCTGGCCGGGATCGAACACGCGCTGCTGTCCCGTGGCTGCTTCACAGTGCGGCGCTCAACCCGCTGCACCACCTGGGAGGTCCCTTGTGTATTTCTTCTTTTGCAACATCCTAAGTATTGTCTTTTGCCGGTTTTTAAGAAAAAAACTATTCATTACCTTCTAATGTATAAGATTTATTTATTCTTATTAAATAGCAGTCACCCAGCCTCACTGGTAGCATTGGCTGCCCCAGCCGGTGTAGCCTATGTGCAGTCTCAGTAGCACTTCCAGATAAATCTTCAAAAGCTCTACTCAAAAAGAGGCTGAACTAAAAAGCCAGTTATTTCCCCAGCACATATTCCAGAGTTTTATCTATGTTGCTTATTGCTTCCCTACCCCAATTCAATCAGAAACTTCACTTCTTCCAACCAAATAAATACCTGACCACAAAGCACACTCGGCTTTGTGCAAACTGTGACATTCTTGTTCTCAGGCTGGTCAGTGGCAGAATGCAGAGAGGATATGAGGTGCCCAGCGGCTGCGGGGGTGGCACCTCCTCCAGGACGTCTGGTGTTTCCATCTCTTAGAAATCTGCTTTACAAGGGCGAAGTACCAGGAAGGAAGAGGCTCAAGGGGCCAACAATGTCCCCATAAATATCAGGGAGAAAATGCTGCCAGTATCTGAAAGCTGAAGCCTCCAACTAGGTCATTTCCATTTCTCAAGTTCTGGCTCAAATGTGACCTGTTGCGGTGACTGTCCCTGATTTCTCCAGCTTTTCTTCACCCTTTCTTTCAATCTTGGAGAACTTGCTTCTGTATCACACATTTTAGCCCTTTCATATAGTCTTTTATGTTCCATTGGTCTATGAAGGACCCAGGGATTCTAGGACTCCTTCTAAATGCCCTTTATTTTATTTTTTTTAAAGATTTATTTATTTATGCATACAAGCACTGGGGTACAGGCCAGAGGTGTGGGGGGGTGAGAGGATTCACCAGAGACAGAGCGGGGAGCAGAACAGGCAGATCAACGGAAGTACACTGCTGAGGGGAGCAGCGGGCGAGGCAGGAGAGGTCTGCNNNNCCATGTGGGTCCCCTCCATGGCCGGGAGCAGGGATCGAACTCGTGCTGTAGTGGCTGAGGTTTGCTTCACAGTGCGTTGCTTAACCACTGCGCCACCAGGGAGGCCCTCTAAATGCCCTTTAGACACTACATCAGAAATGGTCAGTTGTTCATTGATTGGCTAATAGACTAATTAAGGAAGAAAGGCTAAGAGCAATGTTCCTGCGCTCAAAAACTGTGCAGGAATAATAAGACTACAGAAGGTAACTACCAGTGATAGATTCCCTCCCCGAACCATATGTAATACCCCATTCAGTGAGTGAGCAGCACACTTAAAGGGGAGGTCAGATGGATTCTCCAGTTGCTCTTTGGCTCAACTCTGCAGTATGCATGCTTCTCAGGGAATCATGTGAAAATGGGTGACTCTGTTTTGTTTTGGTTTTTTTTTGTACTACTTAGGAGTGGACATGGGCACCAGCCATTGCCAAACGTTTGTCTCTTAAATGACAAGTACTCATGGGGCCCAAAGAGTTGTGGGGGGGTGTAGGGGGCAAACATCCACATGTCCCTTCAGGCCTGAGTGTGTCGGAACATGATTTGGGCTGAGCTTATTCAGAGTGAATAACCTGCCATAACACAACCCTTCCTGGGACTAGGTTGAAGGAATGATGGGGGCTGGTTTCCAAGGTCACTTCTCCCTGAGAAGTGCAGTTGGGAGCAGAGTGCAGTGTTAAAAGGAGACTGGAAACTGGTGGAATAAGACGGTTTCCACAGTCCCCTGGTCCCCTTCCTCAGCAGAGGCAGAGCACAGTGGGGTGAGCTGAACTGCAAAGAGGAAAGGCCCTGGAAGAAATGGGCTTTCCCATGATACATGGGCACCTTGCGAGTGACCCTCCCTCCCTCCTGTCTGTTTTAGTTGAGGTGACATTAGTTTGCCACGCCGTGTGGATTCCAAGCTTACATTTTCTCACCATGCCCACCACCAAATGTCCAGTCTTCCGCTTTGCCCCATTTAGCTGTTGTGCACTCTGCGAACTGCCTCTTAGTTGTCAGAGTCTCAGGGTTTTTGTTTTCTTGGATTCCCAGAAATGAGTGTTCTCATACTGCGTTTGTCGCTTGGAGTGTCCCCTCATGGCTAAGCCTCCCCAGGCTTGCGTTCTCCATTGGAGATCAGGGTGTTTAGGATCCAAAACTAACCAGGATGCTGCAGGCCACTGGGCCTCTGGCTTTTCTTGCAGTGAGGAGTCCGGTCCTCCTGCTGATGGCAAGGCCCTCAGCAAGGCTCATTCTGGACCTGAGGTGGGAGAAGCTCTCCAGGGCCCTTGGTGTTTCCTTTGCCTGCACCCCCCTGGAATCAGTTGGGTTTTTCACTGGAAATGCTGCTGTACGCATACCCTGGTGCTGTTGCCACCAGCTCTGTGCCCCTGTCTACCCCAGCTCTGTGCTGTCTCTACCCCAGCTGGGGCCGGGCTGCAACCTTCTGATAGTGCTCGTTTCCCTCCAGGGGGCTCTTTCTTTGAAAACAGAGTTTTGTAGCACACTCGGCTTTGTGCAAACTGTGACATTCTTGTTCTCAGGCTGGTCAGTGGCAGAATGCAGAGAGGATATGAGGTGCCCAGCGGCTGCGGGGGTGGCACCTCCTCCAGGACGTCTGGTGTTTCCATCTCTTAGAAATCTGCTTTACAAGGGCGAAGTACCAGGAAGGAAGAGGCTCAAGGGGCCAACAATGTCCCCATAAATATCAGGGAGAAAATGCTGCCAGTATCTGAAAGCCGAAGTCCAGTTCCCTGGCCTGTGTGCAGTGTAGGTTCCAGGCAGGCAGAAACAGCTCATGGAAATCTAAGAGCAAAGTGCCCTGCTTCATTCACAGAGGGAGAACATGAAGTTTATCTCCCACAGCACCTCTTCTTAACTAGTTTTGTTTTTTTTTTATTTTAAAGATTTTATTTATTTATGCATATAAGAGCTGGGGAACAGGCCAGAGTCCAGAGAGGTGAGAGGATTCACCAGAGACAGAGCAGGGAGCAGAACAGGCAGACTGACTGAAACACACTGCTGAGGGGAGCAGCGAGCGAGGCAGGAGAGGTCTGCTACACCATGTGGGTCTCCTCCCTGGCTGGCAGCAGGGATCAAACTCATGCTGCAGTGTCTGTGGTTTGCTTCATAGTGCATTGCTTAACCCACTGCACCACCAGGGAGGCCCCCTTAACTAGTCTTGGATCCTAAACACCCTCCTTCCCAAGATATAAGAAACCCTAGACCCTGTAGATACCATAGGGGACCAGTCAGGGCCCTCATGGCCACATGAGATTCAGACGCACTGCACAAGTTGAGGCAATTCACCCCCTGACACCAGCCAGAGGCAGACACAGGGCAGAAGCCATTTTCTGGATCAGTTCAGTAGAACCGCTCCCTCCCTTCCTCCTGCATTTCTTTACACTTGAAATTCAGCCCAAAAGTTTGAGGGTGGCTAGGTAAGCGCTTCCTTCTCTGCTGGCTCCACACTCTTGGTCTGAGATAGCGGCAAAGCCCCGCACAGCTCTGCTAGAGAGGGCTCAGCAAATTGAGGGGGACAGGCTCCCCTCAATCAGGATTTATGAACTTGAAAGTAAATCCTTCGGCTCTGACTCTGAGTTTGGCCTGTGATAGCAGGGGCCCCTTTTATGGCCTCAAAGCTGGTATCTTTGAACTGATTTATTGTGCAGACTGTGGAGAGTCAATAGACACCCCTCTGCTGACAGGGAAAGGAGGGCCTTCTGACGTCATTTGGATTCATCTCTCTCACTCTCTCGCTCTTGTGGTAGGACAACTTCATTGACCCTAAGTGAACCCCTCGGCTGTGTTTCTGGTGACCTGGCTCTCTGAGCTGTTGGTTAGCATGGCATCTGGGCAGAGAGGCCAGAGACAGGCCAGAGAGGGGGACCCTGGGCAGGCTGTGAGGAGAAGCACCAGTGAGGGAGAGGGTTCTACAGACCTTGGCCTCAAATGCTAGTTACACCCAGTGCTTGAGGGCTGGGCAGAGGCCAGCTCAGGGGAGCTTCTGATCCTGTGACCCAAGGTTTGGGGAGCTGGGGAGTTGACCTCTGTTAGGCAAAGATGTGACTTCCTCAGAGCCCTGGAATTGAAGTCCAAAAAGATCATGATTCAAATTGAGGCCTTGCCACTATCTTACCAGGTTACCTCTTTTAGGTTTTTTAGCTGTTCTGAGCCTAAATTTCCTTATGTATAAAATGGGAATAAATATAACAGAGTTGATGGGAAAGATGAGTGAGAATCAAGGTAGGTGTTGGATCCTGGTGAAGATACAGGCCACGCCTGTGCCCTGGTAGTGGATTGCTCCCCTTGTGCCATGCAGGTGGTAGCGCCTCTTCAGAGCCTGCACCGGGGCTGCTCACCTGTGGTCAGGCTGATGTGATGTTGCAGACATTTCCCAATGTGCTTGCACTGAAATACCCTGGCCTCCTAACTTTGGTTCCTACGCTACTTTAAACACCAGGAACCCAAAGGGCACTTGCCGTTCTCATTCATGGGCAACGTATGAGTTATTCCTTTTAACTTAGAACTCTCAAGGGAAGCTCTTACAATCTTCCTACCCCGCCCCCCACATACACACACCATTACCCCCAGTTCTGTGGTTTTGCCCTGGTTTAGATGCTGCGTCTCACCCGCTGGATATTGAGTCTCTTCCTCTTCCTCTGGTCTCAGCTGCTGCTCCTCGTCACTTACACCAGCAAGTCTCACATCACAGCTAGTGGGCCTTGCAAAGCTGCCTGGATATCTGACCGCACCTTTGGGCCAACAGTGCACCTTCCCAGGTGGAATTCCCTGCACAGAACCTCTCTTACCCACAGCAGGAAACTGCCTCCCTGTCCCAGAGGTCCCCAGAGCTGTGTGTCCTCATAGAATGCATATCACTTTCTGCTTTGGGAGAGTCTTTGAGTCTGACCCACCTGG
The DNA here is from genome assembly GCA_019455555.1 of Galemys pyrenaicus. Lineage (NCBI taxonomy): Eukaryota > Metazoa > Chordata > Mammalia > Eulipotyphla > Talpidae > Galemys > Galemys pyrenaicus. The sequence continues at coordinate 10,453,229 of JAGFMF010011668.1, read as the reverse complement.
CTTAGTGCCTCTTCTCACAGAAACTTCCATGAGGGAAATCCCACAGATTTTCAAGCAAATTAGTGAACTAAATGGATAGTTTAAAATCTCTTAGGTGCAGAATGAAATACTGGAACTAGTGTGAATTATTAAAAAGTTAGAAAACACATGAAGCAATGTCATCCTATGGTTTTTCAGTATTTATCTTCAGTGAGATGAACTGGCCTTCCTTCATTCCATCGCTTTAGGGAACCTAAGTTAATAAATAATTAAATTATTACCATGTGTCAATTATTTATTTATATGGACTCGACGCTTCAGAAATATTTCTCAAGTCTTTGGAAATAGTATTTTTTTCCCTCTTGAATATTTACTGCTTCTACCTTGAAATCTAGTTTACATTACTGATAATTGCTTGTTCCTAGATCATGCATAGATACATTTCAGTCCAACTCCTGTCTGAATGACCAAAATCCTTTCTGGAAAGCACCAGTCCTAGGGGATGATTCATGAAAACAACATATTTTGTGGTCCAATCATTTCAGGAAGGACAGGCTCCTATATCTTCCTCTCAGACATTCCCAGTTGCTAGTTCTCCATGAGAATGCTCTGTTGTCCCGTCAGCTTTCGCTTCAATTCTGTCACCATTGGAACTTTTCTGGGCACCAGGCTTCAGGTGTGGTGCTGGGAATATCCGGGAGACAAGACACAGTCTTGCCTTGAAAACAGACTTTAGACAGCAGGGTAATGAGGGCAACCCGATGTGGCTCCCACATCCTCCTTGCAGCTCAGTTTCCCCCCGCCCCACCTCACATGCCTCCTGCCACAGGCAGATTTCAGAGGATCCCACAGTTTCCCTCCTGTGTCTTTCCACTAGCTAATTTTAGGTCAAAACATATGAAACAGTCCACGGCCAACAATTTCATTCCTAAAAATGGCCATTCATATGACTCAACTCAACACTTCTCCCTGGGCCTCATGACCTTTGATTTGGGTTTGGGGCCAAGAAGGAGTTTGTATAGGAGGAGGGGAAAGGTCTCTCACATTTGGGCCCCATCAGTTCAACTCACTAATGTTCAGCTCCTCCTCCTCTCAGTCCTCAGTGGGGGTGTTGCCTTGACTCCTGACCCAGATCTGTGGAGGGGATAGATAGATGGCTGTGTCCCACCTTTGTGGGTCTCTGACCCCGAAGCATGATGGGACACAGGCGGGTGATGGCTTGCACACCTTGCCACTGCTGGAGACCCTCTGGGCCTGCCTCTTCTCCCTCCTTCCTCCAACTCCCTTCAAGCAATCACTGAATTGTCTTAGAAAGATGAAATGGAAGGCAGGAGAAGAAAAGTAGGGTGGACCCCCCACACACTAAGCCAGAACTAAAGAATTAGTATCAGTTTAGATGAAAAAATATAACAGAACAAAATAGGAACCACCTCTCTTATTAGTAGTGGTATAGTTACCATGTTATGGGGTGTGTGCTGCATGCAATGCCATGTGTGGGGTTCCCTGGGACAGGGGTAAGCTGTGTGGCCTACCCACTGGAGGCGAGGGGTTCCATAGCCAAGGAGAGGCCATGCTGGGCCCGTTAGGGTACATGCTGCTACTTTCAGTGACTGGAGGCATAAAATCTTCTCCTATAATGTCATGGCCACATTTCATACCATGGATGTATACTTGAAGACATCGCATAATTCAAGACAAATTTTTCCCATAGCTGTAAATGTAAAGTCAGGGACTTTGCGCCAGGGGAGTGTAAATCTGTAATTACTGTCTTGTCTTTTTGTTGTACAGCTGCATTGCATTTTCCTAGCATTATCTGTAATATTTTTAGAGTCCTTTCCCATGTTAACAGCACCCATGAAGGTGTGTGGCTGAGTTTCCTTATAGTGTTACACCCCAATTCACTCCTCAAGCAGAGATTTTCATTTGGGGTTGCTTTTTATCGGCCCAGTGTGAATATCTTTTAGATATTATTGCTATAAAATATTTTTAGAAGATAACCAACTATCTCAGTGACAGCTAATATTAGCACAAGAGTCCCCAGGATGCTAGCACAAATGCAGATTATTAGTGGCAGATGTGAACCCTGAGAAGGTCCATGACCACAGAACCTCAAAAGGCTCCGTGGGCATTTCTGTGGCCTCATACGTGGGGAAAATGGAAACTATTTCTGAAGACCTCTGCCTGTCTTGAAATTTTGCAGCCTTCAAATGTTTTTTTGTTTTTGTTTTTAATGTTGGAGGATTCACAACACCAATTTTGTGACTAACACGAGGCTAAGTCCATACTGTTTCCTTATGAAGTTCTAAGGGGTGCCGGGACAGCTAAGGGGTGGGCCAGGCCTGGGAGGCGCTAGGAGCATGACAGAGAAGCTTTAGTTTCCCCTTCACAGTATATGGCCTGCCCATTGGTCTCCGGAAGTGAAAGCTTGTTAGCTGCCTCCTAGGACGCCCCACCCTCTGCACACACCCCTCCCCCAGGAAAATGCCCCCAGAGTGCCTCCAGGTGTGTGGATTTTTAGACCAGCTAGGGCAGGGATTCTCAAAGTGTGGTCCCTGAGCTATAGCAGCACCCCTAGGGGGTTTTGCTGCCTTGTGGGCACTGAGCTTCTGCATTGGTGACAAGCTCCCAGGGCTGCAGATGCTGCTGGTCCAGGGACCACACATTGAATTGCAAGGCTGTCAGGTGCTTTTAAGACACCCCCCCGCCCCTCAAGTACGTCTTTACCCACTGGCTAACGCCTAAAACCCACCTTTATTGCACAACCAAAAGTGAGTCTAACATAGCCGGTGATGAGTTTAACATAGTAATGACAAGTCCTTCCACAAGATGAAAGGGTTGATGAGTTGCAAAGAACCTTTTGATGGTGGAGAGAGCATGGGGACCCCGACTTTGACCTTGAAAAGAGGATGGAGAAAGGATTGTGGGGAAACCAGAAGCACTTTGAAGACCTGACCGGTCTGTACAGAGCAAATGAAGGAGTCCAAGCAGCTTCTCAGAGAGTCTCAGGTTTCAAGCAGCTTTTGTTATTTAATATGTCTGACTTCATAGAAAGGGGCTTTGTTTAGGTGGTGAGCTAAAAGAGGCATCAGGGTCTAAGATATAGACCTTGGCCTCCAGGAATGTAAGGCAGTTTTTAACTGTTTCCAGAATAAGGCCGAAGACAACCCAACTTGGCTTAGAAATCTCAGCAGTTTGTTTTCACTTTTAAGTACTTTCGCATTCCGGACGGAGAGGTCGAAAATCACGAGGGAGCATGCTGTCTTCCCCCAGAAGCCACGGGTCCATTACATGTCAGGAATATTCTGTCTCTTGAGGAAATGATATGACGATGAATTTTCACATAAAATTTCCCTTGGTCTGTAACAAAGACCTATAGGCAATAAGCAAGAGCTGTGCGTGGGATTTCTGAGATTTGTCTTTCTTCTTTAAACATTCCTCTTACTGTGGTTTTAATGATGTTTGTACAATAGAAACATTCATTTTAGAAGGCCAAATAGTCTCTCAACTGTTTCTATTGTGCATTGTATTGGTAGGCAGAGAATAAGCTCATTATTCCCAGACAGTCAGGAGAGCGGAAAGTGATTAAACCTTTTGATAAGAAGATAAATGATAGGAAATCCATCTGAAAGCCTGCTCAGCTCTAGCAGAGTTTCCACACTGAGCTAGTACAAAGCAGTCCTTCTGCTCTGGGCCCCCTGGGCAGCCTCCTCCTTCCAGCTGTGGGCCCAAGTTGGCGCTGATACTCTTAGAGACTCACACCTGGGGCAGTGGTGTTCCTGAGAGCCGGTCGGATCCCAGGTTCTGCCCTCCTACAAAACTCACTACTCTTTGTGCAACAGCTGCTCCCCTCATGCTTTATCCTTCCAGACTGGTTGGGTGGTTGATGAGTGGATGGACGGACAGACGGACAGATGGACGGACGGACGGACGGACGGACGGACGGACGGACGGACGGACGGATGGATGGATGGATGGATGGATGGATGGATGGATGGATGGATGGAAGAATGGGTGGAAGGAAGGAAATGAGGAAGAGAGGTAAGTAGAGAGGGAGAGAGGGAGAATAAGTATAAGGAAGGAAGGATGGATGGGAGGGTGGATGGATGGGAGGGTGGATGGGCAAATGTATATTTATCAAGATTTAAAGTGACCTTCATGGAGTGCTTGGCCCTAGACCAGACCTTTGTACAGACTGGTGACTGATGGACTTAGTTCTAGTTCTGGGCCTGGGGTTAGACTATGGCCACTGAGCTCTATAAGGCATAGGCTTCTCCTTGGGGAAGCCCACTTTTCTCAGGAATTCCGTGTGGGCACAATGATTGAGAAATGCCTTGAAAGTGATAACCACTGACCCCTACCTTGCAAACCACCTTCGGTTTGTCTACTCAGGCACCTTCACTTACATCCAGGGCCTTGGAGGCCCTGGACACATGGTCCTCCAGCTCTTACTACCTCTCATTGCCTTTTGGGTCCCAGCACAGAAACAATTGCACTTCCATTTCCAACATTAATATCATTAGGGAATCAGTCAGAGCTGATGGAAACACTGTTGACTTGATTCAGAGCCCATCTCCCTCTTCTCTCCACACCCTTTACCCCTGCAGAGCTTTGTGTGTTAGAATCAGAGCCTGCCAACCACCAGCCTGAACCCACTCATTTCACCGAAGTTTCTGAAATTTTAATTAATAGGAATATAGATCTAAAAAATATTTAGTGTTCATTTCCCTGAGGAAAAAAGTTTTCTTTTTTTATGTACAATAAACAAAGAAACAAAACCCCACATGTCACATTAGACTTCCTATCTATGCTTTTGATTTTTATTGACAAATTAACAACTTCATTGCTGCCACCAGCCACATGAAGCTCTCTTTACATTAGGAATTAATTGTGATAGGTTGACAGAACTCCACAGAGCGTTGAAGAATACATTCAACTCTTTTGCCAGCTTACTCTCAATTTTATCTCACTCATATGAAAGCACCAACACTGTAATCCTGAATCAGGAGTTTATCAAATTAGTGCTTTCTATAGTGCCAGAGCAAATTACAGCACACGCGATTTTCTTGAACTATACTAATAAAATGAGGCCCATGGTTCCATTTGCTGTCTTTTATATGAAATGATCTTGTTTACATGGACTTATTTTTAGCAGGTCCTTGACCCAGGAGGGCAGAATAGATTTACTATAGTATGCTGGCTGGTAAAATTTAAAGAGACACATCAGTGAAATCAGTTTGGGCCTACGACAGTCTTTGGTTTAGGAGTCAAAGTATCCAAGTTCTAATCCCGGCTTTGCATTTCTTGCTGACACTCTGTCCCCAGAATAGACATCTGTGGCTTCTGCCTGCCCAGGAACCATGACCCTGTCTTCAAGTGTCAGCAGTTCATTCCCACTTCTTGTTTTTCCTGCAGTTGCCCTCTCCCCACCCCACCCCACCCCACCCCCACACCAGTCCTAGGGATTACACATGCAAGACTAGTGTATTCAGAGTCATGGTGTTTANCCACTTCTTGTTTTTCCTGCAGGTGCCCTCTCCCCACCCCACCCCACCCCACCCCCACACCAGTCCTAGGGATTACACATGCAAGACTAGTGTATTCAGAGTCATGGTGTTTAGGTCAACACTGGGAGACAGTTAAACCAGGTCAGTGAAACTCAGTCTGTGACTTCCTGGAGCTACTGAGAAGAGTCTTTTCTGATTTTTGCTAGTGTGCCCAGTTGATGGTTACAAGGCTAGAACTTCTGACTGCCATTTTTGCTCCATCAGAGACAAACAAAAATACTGCCAAGAAATGGAGAAGATTACTTGGGACATTGAGTACCTGGATCCAGCCATACCTGCCATAGTAATGCCTGGGCTTTTCAGAAACATGCACTGGAAAACATTCTTCCTCTTTGCCTTCCTCCCTCCCTTCTTTCTTCTGCTGTCCCATTTCTGGCTTGGTTTTGTCATTTGCAAACAAAGGAATGATGATTTAGCCAATACTTTAACCTCTGTGAGCTTGGTATATAATTGATGAAATGAGATTCCTTTTATCTAACAGTATGACTCACAGAAGGAAAAAGAAAAATACCGGATGGTCTCACTTATAGGAGGAAGATAGGGGATCAAGGAAAAAAAATAATTACGTCAACAACAACAAAAAACCCACAACAAAACCAAAACAAAAATAAACAGACAAATTCAAGTTAGAGACATTCTGCAGGGAAGAGGGAGGGGCTGGGATCAAGGCAGGGAGGGGAAGAGCACAAGGGACTATGGTGACCGTGCGCAGGTGAATTGGTGATGGAAATTCTATGGGGACTACACTAGAAAAGAAAGCAAAATTGTAAGAAAAAAATAAATAAAATACTAAAAAAAAAAAAAAAAAACAAAATAAGAGTATGACTCAAATACACACTCTAGAGGCGGTGATGTCCTGATGGAACTGTATGTATTCTTGGGACACCAACCAAACACTCAGGACAAGAAAGAGGCAGCACATCTCCAAACCTGGCAAAGCTCTGAACGCGAGGGGTGGTACTTCCCTGCGTCACCAGTGCCGACAGATGTCTGGCGAGGCCGGCGAATGGACTCATGCTCTCTGCACATGAGATCTGACCCAGAGGGTGGTCCCTTACCCTGCCTGTAACATGTAGCAGCCCCTGAAGTGTATGTAACTGGCGCCCTGAATCCTGCGAACTCCGGGGGGGCAGGGGAAAACATTTTACTCCTTCCCGCTGACCCTTCACATCCATTCCATGGGACGCTTTTCACCCACGCAAGGGCTCTATTGAAAACTCAGACAAATCCTCTGGCTTTTCACTTGTTTTTAGACAATAAAAAGTCCTGCAGACCCTTACAGTTGTAAGAATAGTTTTATTACAATAGTCAGAATATCCAGTCTGCCATAATCATTAAAACCGCAAACTTAATTCAAAAATGAAGGCTTGTCTTTCCTCCCAGCTTGGGCTGAGCGGTAGGGGAGAGGGCCGGCTTCTTGCCTGGCTCTGTTATTCTTTCACCAGGTTGCTCTGGCTGCTCCAGGGTGGGAGGGTAGGGGGCAGCTGGGAAGGTTGCGTTTGAGCGGCTCACATTGGTGCCTCCTGGCTTGACAGGTTCCCAGTGTGAACATTTGTTAGAACTGGGGGGGACGGTCTCTTCCTAGGTCTCTCCTACTGCAATGGACGTGACCTTTCCTCCTTTAGCCCCCCAAACACTGGCTCTGTCAGGGTCCTGTATTTGGCCCTGTCAGTCCTGTATTTGTTTTGGGTGGCTCATATGGAGCAACTGCAGATGCCGCCATGTTCTTTTCCTCTCTAAAGGCAGTGGGCAGCTTCCTCAGGTTATGGCTAAGGAACTGTAGTGCCAGGAAGGAGGCACAGAGCAAGTTCTGGATGGTTCTAGCCAACGGGGGTAAAGGAAGGAGTCTTGGAGCCCTCGGTAGCTTTTATGCTTTTATTGTCAGAGGTGGCCAGGTACATGGCAGGCGGGTGCTGGGGGGCCGGGAGGCTGGCGCATCTCACCCTCTCGACTGCTTTGCTGCAATCGTCTCATTCTGCTCCTCTTGCTGCTCTCGCGGCTCCACTATTCTCACTGCTGCTGCTCATTGGTACTGGCGTCCTCATGACGCCGCCCATATAAGCCCGTGTCCAAACCCAGGTCACCCACTTGTGCATGCCCACCTAGGCATTGCCACAGCACCGCAGGTGTCCATCATTATACCAGTGACAGGAGGATGGAAAGACCTGATTTCTTTGACCCTACAGGGACAGCTCTTCACAATGGCCTGCCGAGGTGGTCTAGCACCCCACTTTGGGCTGGGGGTTCCTTGACTCCTACTGTTGGCTCATACTTCTTTGTGTCTGTGGATTTAGTCAAATGAGACATAATGAGAGCCATGTGTATACCCTAGGTCATGCCTTGGGGTCAGAATTTTCTGCTACTTCTAGCTCTAAGTGCAAACACTTCAGTGGTAGGCTCTCCCATCTCACCCTTGGGCCTTTGTTTAAGTCTGTGCAGGAACCAACAGGGTCTGGGCCCCAGCAGTCTCCTTACTCCCCTACCTGCAGGACGCACTTGCTCTTGTGCTCATCTGGGAGGATTTCAGGCACACGTAATGGCACTTCCAGCCACTCTCACAGTAGTTTGCATCGTGGTACGTTCTAACATGCATGCTTGGTCTAAACACCTCTGTGCGTCACACGCTGCAAATGAGGCCCAACAGCTCACCCAAGGTCACACAGCAGAGCGGTGGCGCACCAGCCCCATCCTGAGCTCATTATCACCTGCTAACATCCCTTCTCCCATTTTGCACACTGCACCCGAGATTTCTTCCTAGTCATACTAACAGAATACAAACATTTCCAGACTCCATTTCCATTGCTATTTCTAGCGCTGAGGAGGCACTTGCTTCAGAGTACTTTGCTGATCTTTTTCCTCTACAGCGATAAATGTTTTTGAAGAACTTGCCACACATTTCACCTGGGCTCAGTGCTGCTGAGCGGGCAGGGAGTAGCAAGGAACCGAATCCCAAAACCCAGATTTGCATTGCCCAGTGCCCAGAGAGCAGGCTGAGCACCCCGGTTCTGCTAAGAATAATGTGTGCTGAGCTCTTCCTCATTGCCAAAAATATATTCCATTCTTTGGGGATTTGTTCTGATCCCTGGCCCTTCTAGGCACCCAACCTCCACAGCCTTTGCTCTGTAATTTACAAAAGATGTGTGTGGCACCTGAGTGCCTCGGAAAATTTAAAATAATTTAAAAACATTCAACACCAGCCTTAAATTAAAGCTCCCCAAATCCCTTGCCTGATGAGTATAATTAGCTCAGACCCACACAGGTGAGTCTTTTAGTGCATCCCAGGGATCCTGAGGCCTGGACTGGGTCTGAGGCAGGAACAATTTAAAGGGGGGTGGTGTGGGGGACAGATCACCCTGCAGGTGGGCTGGCAGGCTAAGAGTGGAGCAATCCTCTTCTGAGATGCTCTATATGCTTAACTGACTTCTTTTCAGTCATTTTCATCTACCATCAAGGAGGACGGGTGTAAGGTAAATGAAGGTTGTTAGGTTTTTCTACCCTCCTGCCATTAATGTCAGTGATAGACACCTGCAGTCCTGCACGCATGCCTGACGAAGCAGAGTGTGGGCATGCACAAGTGGCGCACCTGGGCTGGGACATTGGCCATATAAGGGCAGCATCATGGGGATGCCATGAGAGACAGAGACATGGTGGGAGCAGGGCATAAATAGAAGTAGTCCAGAGAGTGAAGATTCACCCGGGACTAGGAGGCCTGCCAGTCTCCTGGCCCCCTTCAACTCCCCCGGCTTCCCCACCTGCCATGTACCTTATTGCCTCTGATGCAGAAAGATCAACAAAAGCCTGAAACAGCCACCAAGGACTCCAACACTCCTCTACCGTCTGTCTGAATAGAGAGAGCCTGCCCCATGCTCTCCTGCCACTACAACAGGTTTTTCTCATCTAACTCCCTGGCCAGCAATGTAGTCCTGGCCTGACCTCTCTGCCAAGAAGGAAGGTGAAGGGACCAGGTTTCTCCCAAGACTGGTTCATGCCTGCTCCCCCAGGGGCCACTTTCTCCTTGCACAGCACATGAGCTTGGGACCTGGATCATCTGCTAAATCCATAATAACCTCAACATTTCTGGTTTTACCTTAGATTTTGTTTTCTAAGTTATTTTAAAATCCAAGTCTACCTATGACCTGTGGGCACCATGAAAAGCACCCATGTGGGAATTAGGGGGACCCAGGTTTGAGTCTTGGCTCAAAGATTGCATATGTGACCTCTGTTATAATGCTCTAGAGTATCTTCTACTTCCTTTGCAAGATCAGCTCAAATAAGGGGTTTTCTTGAGCAGGAGCCATATGTAACTGCTCAAAAACCTCAGAATCTGAACCCCAGTGTGGGTATAGCTTAGGGTGACGAGCTGGGAGGAATTTCTAGGTCCAGAGTGGCTCAGAACCTCCAGCGGTGACATCAGAAAGAATCTTTGAGCTGGGTGGTTCAACAGCTCTTATTTCTGAACCTTCTTTGTCTTCTGGCTACCAGTGGGTAGCCTCTCTTCATGTCTCCTATTAGTTAAATGCTTGAGCCAGGGGGGATCAGATGGGTCTAGCTAATGGCACATTCATAGTCAAGAAGAACTTTTCCCACCAGAACAGCCCATTGGCTGCCTCTGGTCAGATGAGTGTCACTCAGCCAGTCAGCTGTGTCTGTCACTCGGACACTCAGCTGTGTTTGTGTGTGGGCAGCTTGGCGATGAGAGTGAGATCAAGTACCAGCAATCAAAGAACAGCTCAGGCCTCTTGCTTTCTTAGTGGCTCTGAGAAGCACCAGCAACACAGTTGCTTTGTTCAGTGTAGTCAGTGCTTAGAAAAAAATACTGACTAAATTAAACTTGATGACGCATTATGTTCTGCTGGTGGAAAATGGAGTAGAGATTGGGGACAGAAGAAACAGCGATTTTTTTTTAGATTATTTATGCATACAAGAGCTGGGGAACAGGCCAGAGTTGTGGGAGGTGTGAGGATTCACCAGAGACAGAGTGGGGAGCAGAACAGGCAGATAGACTGAAATACACTGCTGAGGGGAGCAGCGGGTGAGGCAGGAGAGGTCTGCTGTGCCATGTGGGTCCCCTCCCTGCTTCATAGTTTGGCACTCAACCTGCTGTGCCACCAGGGAGGCCCAGAAACAGCGATTCTTTGATGAACATGTGCCCATCTCCCCAGCTGACTTTGTCAGTTCCGAGAACATCCATTTGCTGGTTGGACTCTGCACAGAGCTCAGAGAGAGGACCAGGTGAGATGGCCAGGTGAGACATCCAGAGAGTGGGAGCAGCTCATGCCCCCATTTTCATATGGGGCTTTTGGGAATTTTGTTCCCCTTAAATCCATATGTTAACCCCCCAAAACCCTAGTTCCTGAGAAGGTGACTGTCTTTGGAGTTAGGGTCCCTAGAGAGGTGATGATGATGGAAATGGACCACAGTGACTGGTGGCCTTATAACAAGAAGATACTGGTCATAGACACAGAGGGAAGACCATGTGAAGACATGGGGAGAAGAGGCCTGCTTGTAATTATAATAACACCCTGGTACATTATACTCTCTCAAAAGCTTCTTTTTAAAAACATATTTTTATTTATTTTTGCAAAAAATTGGGGTGTAGGCCAGAGGTGTGGGGGTGAGAGGATTCACTAAAGACAGAGTGGGGGACAAAACAGGTGGATTTACTGAAATGCACTGCTGAGGGGAGCAGCAGGCAAGACAGGAGAGGTCTGCTGCGCCATGTGCGTCCCTTCTCTGGCCAGGGATGGAACTCAGGCCTCAGGGGTGATAGCACTGAGACTTAATCCCTCAGCCACTAGGAAGGCCCATCTCTCAAAACTTTTAAATGTGTGTTTAGAGCAGCTACCAACTAAAAGATCTAAGACAAATACCAGAGCAGAACGGAGGAAAATGACCCCTTTAAAAATGTGAAGCTGGACTTGTGGTCTAATCACCTGTGAATCCAAGCTAAGGCGAGAGGACTCAAGAGAAGCTAACCCACCCACACCTTGATCTCAGATCTCAGAATTGTAAGGAAATATACTTATTTGTTTAAAGCATCCAATCTTTTTTTTTTAAATGGCAGTCATAGCAAACTAATGCAGTTCCCACCATGAATTTACCCTGAGTCCAGTTTTTCTGCCTGTTCAACCTGTCTGGGCCACAGACTTGTGTCAGATGGAGGCAGCCAGCAGGTCAGGAAGCCAGACCCTGTTCACTGCTTCCTGAAACCCAGGCCAGAGGCACAGGCCGAGGGGGGCGCCCTCCCCTGTCCTTGCTGGGGCGGCACTTTGCACAGCCGCTCCTTTCTGCTCGGTTAGCTCCTGGAGGATGAGGCCCAGTTTCCACACCTGCTGTTTACTGTCTTTCCCTCCTGAGCTGGCAGCAGGAGTGCAAGGACTTGCCTTGTCTCTTCAATAGCTGAGAGGCAGCTGGCTTTTGCTTTGAAAAACACAAATGCGGGAGCGGCCAGGATGACTACGTGTTTGGCAGAACAGACCCCAAGGGTCAGTGGCAAGGGTGTCAGGTGCCAAGGGGAAGCTTTGTCATCATCTTGGGCCTTGAAACTTTTAAAGTGACTCAGCAAAATGGCGTCCACAAAACTTTATCAATTATGCATTGTAAATAAGTCATTTAAATGCACAATGTGCTAATCGAATATTACTTTAATTTGTCACACTATGGAATAATTACAAACCCCACCTCATCTACTTTCAAAATGCAGAGGCAAGCAGAATGGACTGCCCTTGGGGGGCCTTGCCATCGGGGGAGATGCTCTGAGTGTATAGGGGTGGGGGGCAAAGGGAAGGCAGGAAAAGCTGGGGCTCTTTAGTGCATCTCTGTCCCCAGCTCTGCCTGTCCTCCCTTGAGCACAGAAATCTGTTCAGCAGCTGCTGTCCGCCTCTCAAATGAGCTTTTGAGCCCAAGGAGAGGAGCTGCTGTTGGCTCCCAGCAGCAGGCAATGCCCCTCACCAGCCCTGGCCTGGGAAGGGTACTGGACCTACTGACATGTCTAGCACCACCCTCCAAACAGGCTCCACCTTCACCTCCAAACCCCAGCTCATCCAGAACCGACAGCTTTGGATCATCTTGGAACGCTCTTTGGGAAAGCTTGCCAGGTGTCTTCTTACATGGAAAGAAAGCCACTTAAAAGACATAAGAGCAACAGAATAATTTTGTTTTTAACAAGGGAGAATTGCAACGCTTCCAGCTAGGATTCATTTATACTGGTTATTGCCAAGGGGTGGCTCCTGTGTCACTTTTCCATTTTCAGCTCCATTTTGGGGGTCTCCATATGTATTCACATCCTAATACTCTGCAAATAAGAGACAAAGCATGTACACGCCTCCTGTCTACACTGGAGTCAGATGCTCTACGCTGTGGCTGGAGCCCACTGTCCCTCCACCCTTGGTGGAATCTGGTTAGCAGCCAAGGCACGTGACCAACCCACCCACAGGCAACACCCTCATTTGGAATCTGGTTACTAGACAGACTTGGGGCTGGATGGAGACAAGAGAGCATGCGGAGGAGGGAAATCCAAAATGCATCTTCTGGCAAGGCGGAAGGGCCGGCTGAGCAGGCTGGGTCCTGAAGCCTTGGCTGCAATCTCAGCCCAGCTATCTCTGTCTTTGCCTCACTTAGTCTTCTTTCCTGGGGCCTGCACCTCCCAGAGGGATGGTCGAAGAAGGAGCGCACTGCCCTGGGGGCGTGAGAAGTATCCGTTATGCAAGGCCTGGAGGATCAGAGGTAGGAGGGTTAGAACTGCAGCTCTGCTGGCAATAACTACAGCTGAGCTCCAGCCCCCACTAGCCCCTTCCTCACAACCACTGCCAGCTCTCCTGCCCAGCCGCTTGTGCCTCTGGAGGAGGAAAGAGGAGGAAGTAGGGTATGCACAGTCCCTATTTGCCAACAGTAGGCCAAGTACTTGGCATCCAATAACCTGTCTGCATCATGACAAGAACTCAGAGAGGTGGGTGTGCTGCTCTGTTTCCGACTGTGAAGCTGCAAAGTTAAGACTTCACTTAACTTTTAGGTCCACTAATGTCAGGCAGCCAGGAAGTGAGAGTTAAGATCAGAATCCAGCTTCTGACTTTGAAATGCAGACTGGTGGCCAAATTCAGGCTCCTCATGAATTCAGGGTTATAGCATGGCTCCAAATCTGCTGTTTTTCTGAAAATTAATTTTAATGGCTTGAGGGGCTCTTCTGCCTGGCTTTCATTCAGCATGGGATAGAGAGACATCAGCGTACAGTCTCTTGACTGCCATCTTGCCAGAGTAACTGAAAAGGTAGAGCATTGTAGCTTTTCATCCCGTGGGTGGTGTGACTTTGAAATCCTCCCTCCCTACTCCCCCACCCCCAGCCTGGCCCTTTCCCCGTCCACTGGGCCCCTGCTCCCTCTCCCTCTTCTGCACCCAGCACTGCCATTCCCTTTAGCAGAAGTGAAAAAAGTGTTGAAGTAGGAACATGAATGAGGTTGTGGACAGCCAAGCCTTTCATTATACGCTCTATGGTGAGGTCCACGTGTGAAGTGAGCGTTGGGATCGCGTAAGGCTCAGTCACCACGGCAGCACAGTTCATAATGAGACTTATCGCTCTTCCAGCAAAGTTTAGGGAGTTATTGTAAGTTCAAATGCCTCACCAAATGTGATGTTTCTGGAGTCAGCTGAGAGAGGGGAAGGCAAGGAGGGTAAAACTGGATACTGAAGAAATGATGTGCCGAGAAGCAGATCCTTTGAAGAGCGAGTCCTGGAGGCAGAATTTACCATTTCCTTCCCTTCTGTGCCATCTTTATGACTTTGCCATGACCATAGATCACCGAGCTCTCGTTTATTTAAAATTTGAATTTAACTTGACTCACTTTGTAAGTACTTGGCCTCATCTCAAGTAATAATATCCACTAAATCGCTTAATTGTGTCTTTTCCTCAAGTGCCTTTTGATTAGGACTTTGCAGAAGTCAGACACTTTGGCATAGCATTGATAAATAAACCACGCGAAGGGCAGCATTTTGGAAATCAAGGCTCTTGGGGACCAAGAACTCTGTCTTCTGCTGCCCTGGGCGTCTGCACTCAGGCTGGGGCCCCACCTGTCCGCAGATGTTGGATAGGACAGCGACAGTGCAGACAGCACCTGCTCCTGCCAGGGAGCCGCGTCCCCAAGAACACAGACTCGCGTGGGTGCTGCTTTCCATTGGCAGCCGCATCTACAGAGTCCCAGACCAGGAGGGACAGGATGTTCAAAAATGAGCCCGTCTCAGAAAATATGGGGAGGAGGTCGTCATCATTAAAGAATGTCTGAGGAGCTCCTCTCCCACCCCTCCAGGCTTCCTGCTCAGAGATAAACTAGATCCACCCTGAGACAGTGCTTGCCTTTGGCTGCCTCCTCACTGGGGTCTTACGGGCTGGCTTTCAGGAGCTGTACATTCTCCAAAACTCCAGAGCCTTGTTTCCTATCATTTGATATCCTGAGACTTTCAGAAGCAAGTATTGTGGTCAAAATGAAAATGGGGGGGTTGAAAATGAGGGTTGGGGGGGTGGAAAATCAGGAATCCCACATCAATCTACTTTTGTCACAGGAGACTAGATGGGAAAATAACAGCACCTACAGGAAAGGGGTCTTGACAGTATTTTCTGTAGAGTGAGCCAGTCACCTCGTGCTATTCCAGCCTCAGGGAATTTTCTTTGTGTTTGTCAGTGAGGACTCCTGATCGCATATGACAGTAGAGCCCCTTAGTTTTCTTCAGGGAAGACTGAATTTATGATTCCCACAGGCTGGCCTGTGCAGGGATATCAGGGGATCTCAGGCATGTCTGGACACATACCTCTGACAATATATTCAGGACTCATTTTCTCTTCATTCTTCAGCTCGATTTTATTCAAAGTTGGCTTCTGTCTTGATTATACACGATACTCTTATGGTGGCAGTAATACCAATGCCTGCATTGGCTTTGTTTTCCAGGACACGCTCAGCAGTCACTCACTCCCCTCAGCTTCTTGGCAGATCCAGTTAGGCCATTTCCACCTCTGAATTGGAAGGAGGAAAACTGAAGGGCCATGAACAGGCACTGAACTCAGCTGGATGGATCTTCTGGGTGGTGTCTGCATCTTGATGTGCTAAGTAATTCATAGATTTCCATCATCAAATTGGTACCTGGATGGGCAAATTTCTACTTAGTTTATAAAATATACATTCAAAAGATGGGGAACTATTTTTAAAAGACAGCGTACAATAGCCCTTTGCAGTGACAGGGTACTTTTGGAGACGCGCTCTGGGACAGACTTCCTGTGGCCTAGGAGGCAGGTGCTGGTTCACAGGACCAGCTTGGAGGGTTCTGCCCCAGGCTCCAGCCATCTTCCTTTGGCTCCTGGCCAGTCAACTGACCTCAATTGTTTCACCTTTAAACTTTCTACTTTTGTCCCCTAATATATCTGACAACAGAACCCACAGATACAGGCCAAAGAGGAAACCAGAGGGACTTGGTTTAGAATTTCCTGACAGAGAATACAGAATAACTCAAACTTACTGTTAGATACTGACATTTCTTTCCCCATAGACCCTTTAAAGTACAGTCGATATTCTTCATGGATCTGTCTGGAGGGGGCATCTCAGACAGCCTCACTGTCACCTTAGCGCCGAGACTTGCTAAACTGCAGCATCCCATCCTGGCTGCAGCTGCTTCATGCCAGGCCCCTTGGTCACGGGCATTAACAACCAATCTCTCCCTGATCACTGGCCAACTGCTGGCATGGCTTGGAGAACCATGATTTGCTACCTGTTTCCCTTAGGATAATACAAAATAAAGCTGATTTGACTGTTCCTGGGCTTACTAAGAACTCTCACTTTTCATACCCTCTGTCTCCTTAGATTGCCTGAAGACTTCTGTGAGGAAGGCTGGTTTCTGAGTGTTCCTGAGCATGACCGCAAGACAGCCCACCACAGGCACAGTCTGGAAACACCTGCTGTTGTTCACCTGGTGGGCAAGTGGGTGCTGCCATCTAGGTGGGCTTCTCCAGGGTACCTGGGTTTCCCCACAGCATGGTGGCTGGGACCCAAGACACAGAAAGTGAAAATCTCATCATTAAAAAACTGAATTTGAACCTCAGCATGGCAGACTGTAAATTCCATTGGTCAAGCTGTCACAAAGCCCACACCCAAGGAGAAGGCACAAAACTTTCATAGAAAGAGAGGGAAAGCATTTGGGGGCCATAATTTAAAATTGACAGATTGACCTGAGGGAATTGAAGCTTTAAAGAAGTGTAATGACTTGCTGGAGATCAATTGGCAACCTTTGGAGGTGCCTGCCAAATTACGTGACACCTCTGAGATTTGCTATTTATTTCTAGGATGCCCCAGGTACCTTTTTCATAATGCAGAACTAGTATGAACATAGGACTTCCAGGCTCCCTGTGAATGGGGCCCCCTGGGGTTTTGAATGCTGCCATCCAAGAGTCCCACTTTGACTTGGTCCCAGGAATTGGGGATTGGAGTGCAGATAGCCTGGGGCTGTACTCAGCAGGGGTCTACCTTCCCAGGATCCCAAGCAGGGTGCACTAATGGTACTTGTCTGTAGAAGTTATTTCTCCCCGGGCCTCAGCCATCTATAAAAACTAGGTCATCAGGGCCTCCCTAGTGGCACAGCGGGTTGAGCACCGCACTGTGAAGCATCCGCCGCACAGCAGCGCGAGTTCAATCCCCGACCAGGGAGGGGACCCAGATGGCGCAGCAGACCTCTCCTGCCTCGCCTGCTGCTCCCCTCAGCAGTGTATTTCAGTCGATCTGCCTGTCCTGCTCCCCACTCTGTCTCTGGTGAATCCTCACACCTTCCACAACTCTGGCCTGAACCCCAGATCTTGTATGCATAAATAAATAAATCTTAAAAAAAATTAAAAAAAACCAACTAGGTCGTCAGTGATGTTAATCTATATCGTGAGAATGAGGATGTACACTCTTGTCCCCTAAAAGCACTTTGGACATCTTTTCCCCTAGTGTTGTGATTCCTACCTGAGCCCCACCAGGCAGATGTCAAAGATAGCTCATGTTGTGATTGATTGAACAATGTGAAGTCATAGATTCTCTGCTTCAGGGTGGAAAGAAAGGCAGAAGCAGAGCCCCCAGAAGTGCTAAGATGCCCGGAGTGGGCAGTGAAGAGCCCCAGCAGGTCCATCCGACATCACAGGGCCACCCTATGGACCAGAGAAGATCATGGCTGCAGAGCAACTTAACAACCATCAGACACTGCAAGGGACATTGCTATATCCCAGTTCTCAAATGGGGTGAAATTAGCCCCTGAGGAAAGTGGCAATATCTGGAGATGTTTTGGTGGTCACAAGTACAATGGAATGTGCACAGGCTCCTTGAGATACAGGCTGAAGATGCTTCTAAACATCCCACAACAGACCCTTCACTCCCAATAGGAGATATTTCCACCCTCCCACCACTGTGATGGACACCTGTGGTGCTGCGAACATTCCAGGGTGGGCATGCGCAAGTGAGTGCACCTGAGTTGGGACACGGGCTTAAATGGGCGGTGTCATGAGGACGCCAGGACCGACCGATAGAACCGAGAGAACCAACAGGACCGACAATACTGACGAGCAGCAGTAGCAAAGCAGCTGAGAGGGTGAGATGCACCAGGGGCTGGGAGGCCTGCCAGTCTCCCGGCTCCCCGGCACCCATGCCTGCCATGTACCTGGCCACCTCTACTAATAAAAGTATGAAAAGCCACCGAGGGCTCCAAGACTCTCCTTCCCTGACCCGTCTGCCCAGAACCATCCCGAACCTTGCTCCAGTGCCGCCCCTTCCTGGCCACTACAGGGACGTAGAGGAGATGTATGGAGTCAAGATATGTAGAGACAGTTGGAAGAGATATTTGGATGAGAGACCAGTGGGGAGGCTGACAATGGCAGCCTTTATCTTGACTTGTACTTTGATTTTGCTCCTTTCCATCCAGATCTGCCTGGCCCCTGGTGCCCCTTTTGTAAGGGTCCCCACCAGAAGGTGCCTGTAGGGTAAAGGTTGATCAGGTATTTCCACCCTCCCACCACTGATGATGGACACCTGGGGTGCTGCGAGCATTCCAGGGTGGGCATGGGCAAGTGGGCGCACCTGAGTTGGGACATGGCCATAAATGGGCGGCGTCATGAGGACGCCAGAACTGCAAGAACCGAGAGAGCCAACAGGATCGACAGTACTGACGAGCAGCAGCAGAGAGAGAGAAGACGCAACCGAGAGGGTGAGAGGCGCTAGGGGCTGGGAGGCCTGCCAGTCTCCCAGCCCCCCGGCACCCATGCCTGCCATGTACCTGGCCACCTCTACTAAATAAAGCATGAAAAGCCACCGAGGGCTCCAAGACTCTCCTTCCCTGACCCGTCTGCCCAGAATCATCCAGAACCTTGCTACAGTGCCTAAACCTGGGGCAAGTGTTTGGGCCTCAGTGGCCCCATTTTGAGCTGACACTGTTTGGGCGTTAACCAAGGAGGGTATGGGTAACTTTGGGTATTTTGTGGGGAAACCTAATCCTTTCTCTTCTCCTGTCTTTGCACAGTCTATTAAAGATCTAACTCAGAGACTGCTTTGTCTTTATGTGCGGGTGGCAGAGTTCCTTTAGAGTATGCAGGTTTGGGGGGTCCTGGGGTGCCCCTGAGTCTGCCCATTCACGCGGTCCATTGAGTTCACCACTAACAGCCCAAATCCACTGGGACTCTCTGCTTTTTTCAAACTGCGTTACAACACTTCGCTGTTACGGCAGGAGGCGGAAAGCAACCTCGCGCGAGCGTGTGCACCTGCTTTACGGCAGCCGCTGGCCCTCAGAGCCCGTGCCGCCACGCGGCTCCCCGCAAGCCCGCGGGCCCCTGAAGGCTGAAGGTGATGTGGAGGAGACGGGGCACCCCATCACCCCGTGAGCTGTGCTGCTGGTGAATGACCACACGGGCAGCCAAACACCCTCGTGAACGCTGAGTGTGGCTGTCTGGCTACCAAAGGACACGCGCGAGAGCTTCGCGGTGGCCGTGGTGCCGCAGGACGGCAGTAAAGTGGGGATGAGACTGAGAGGACACGAGGGCGCGGGGGGCTCACAGAGTGTCCAGGTGCCTCACGGGGACGGGCAAGACAGACAACTGTGGCCGAGTGGGCAGGCCCCGTCCGCGGTGGGCGGTGTGGGAGCGCGCCCCCGGCGCCTGCTGACTGGACCGACCCTCGACAGACCCTGGACCGTCCACAGCCGGGGCAGGCTCCGTAGGCGGTCTCGCTGGTGAGCTCCTGCCCTCGTCTTCACGCAGCTGCGAGGTGACCAGAGGCCGCCCTTCTCGCCGTCGCCGTGTCTTCTCGCCCTCGGGAGCTTAGCCTCGCACCGGTCACCACCTCCAGGCCCCCCCACTCGGTGAGTGAAACCACACCAATCACGCGACGCCGGTGCGTGAGCCCAGCGGTGTGTAGCAGCTCGTGCCTGCTCTCACCCCTCAGCGTTATTTCGGGTTTTATGTGTTTAATGTGGTTTGGGACGTGGCTTTTTCACTCTGAATGCTTTAAAATTTTCCGTGTCAATGGTAATTACATCCTCATTTTCAGCAATGTTGGTACATGAGAGGTTTCTTAGTGCTGCTATACTTTTGGGTAGCTGGGGAAGTTGTAATGGGCACTTGGTTCGGGATTATGACTTGGTAATTCAGATGACAGCTGAAGTCTATTTTGAGTTTAGTCATGAGATTAATTCAGATTCCCACATTAGACTTCCTCACTCAAGATTTCTGCAAACTCTGGTGTGTTGGGGAGCTTGCTCTATTGTATGTGGCAGCTCTTATATGAAACTTGCCTGCAGTCTCATTTTCTGTGCAAGTGACATTGTGCACACTAGACAGTGTGTGTGTTGAGGGGGTGGACTGGGATGGAGGAGGGGATTTCTAATGCAGCAGTATCCCTGTTCTTAAGTTGTTCACCTGCCGTGTTAATAGGCCACAAGAAACAGAAAGAACTGCAATAGTGGGTGTGCAAAGAGCAGAAAGTGAGCAGATGCAGTAATCAGTGACAGGCTATGAGAGAATGATATTTTAAAATGGAGCATTTTCTGAATGAAATAGTGAAGGACAGTGTTTTTCGAACTTTTATTGACTGTGACGCTGGGAAAATAAATTGACATCCCAGTTCTGTACATCTTTCAGTATATACACTGCAAGCAAAATGTGCAAAAAGAAAAAACAAAATGCTTATTACATGCAATGCCTTGGGGCATTTTCTGTTTTGTTTAGTAAAAATGCAGTAGCTTGCTAAATTAACTTCATTGTTCACCTGTGATCACTGATCTTTAGATTAAAATCACCACCTAAGGTGGTGCACTGGGGTAAAAAGCCTGACCCTGGAGGTGGGGAAGATCTGGGTTGCTGGAGTTGGGAACTGGGAGGCTTGGGTGTTGCACACAACCAGTGGTGAGTTCCTCAGAATGGGTGGGATTAGTGGATCAAGGACAGGTTAGGGAATTATCAGGTAGATGATGCTGTCCGTAAGGAGGAGGGAGAGAGGGCAGCTTGGAAAAACCTTCAGTGGTCGTGTTTTTCTCTGAATGAGTGGGAGTTGGGGTGTAGGTGGGGGTCTTTGATGACTTAGAAGAATCCTAATCATCCTTTCAGGCCCACAAACCCACAACCCCAAATCTCAGTCCAAACACAGGTGGAAGATCCTTGTGGATGAATTCATTCTTTTAGCAAATATTTATTCACCATAGGCTATCTTCATGCTGGATCCATACACATATCTGTCCTGTTTTGATCTTCCTAAGGGCAACCTGGTCAGTCTAAAATGGGATGCGAAGGAATTTGCAGCTACAGCGGAGCATTATCTGATGACATTGTCTTCTTTTGTCCATACTTTCTGCATTCACCCACAATAAGCCACATGCATGAAAAACGATTAAAAAATACAAAAACCCGAATTTATTACCTTGGATGTGAATATAGCTCCTGATCTCTTTATAAGGTAGATTTTAGGGCAAGATAGTGTGACTCCTACAGTCCAGGGTGAGCTGACATGGCTGCAAGTGCACTGAGAATAAAAGCAAGTGGTAAATCTGCAGCCTAATGATGAGGATTCGGGTCACTGGACTCCAATTATGACTTCAAGTATAACACCCCTGCTTTGGGCCCCTTGGGAGAAGCCTGCGTTTGAAAGATCAGTTTATTTACCAATTTCCTGGCTCAGTATGCTTCTGAAGCTCAGAACAGGTCACAACTCCAGAGGTTCCCGTCTCTGTCTCTGCATCCCTTGGCAGAGCCTAGAGTCTGTTAGATCCGGGAGAGAGTTTTGGCTCAGCTGCTCACAAGCTGATGTTGATTTCCCAACTATAACATAGGGTTCTTGTGCAGATGAAAGCCAGTTTTGAATCTTAGGCACATAGTAGAATATCTGGCGTTAAGCAGGTCCCTAGGAATATCATTGCTTTTGTGCCCCTTTTCTTCCCCCTCCCTTCTGTAGTAGATGGTATTATTAGTCTCAGTTTTTCACACCATTTGCTATTTAATTCCGATATTCCTTCCACTAAAGACAGAATCTATTTTTGTTTTCCCTAGGTGTTGGACTTGGCTATGACGTTTGCGTTGGTTATTAGATATTAATAGGTATGACATAAGGGGAAGCTTGTAATGTACTTTTATGATTGAGCTTATTCATGGACCCACTTTTGACCATGAGAGCAATATGCCTCAGAAACTGCTGGGCCACTGATAAAAGACAAGTTAGAGGCTACCTGGAGCCAGGCAGCAGTTGGCAGTCAAGTTCACCTGTGCCCAACTGGGATCAACTGGGCCCCAGTTGATCTTCACATGCACAAGGGAAAAATAAATGCTTATAGTTGTATGACTCTGAATTTAGGTAGCATTATTGTAGCAATAGCTAGCTGGTAACTAGGTTTCACACTCCATAATAAATGCCGCATATATTAAATAGCAGAAAGTAACTGTTACAGGCAATCAGTAGCACAAAGTGAATCACTGGTACTTAGAAAGGACTAGAAATTTATTCTTCTAAGTCCTAAGGCTATTTTGTGTTATATACTGAAATTTGCTTTTAATTGTGGGAGGGGGATTTCATATCAAAATGAAACTATTTGGAGATGGCAGGATTTCATTAATTACTTTAAGATAATAATACAAAGATTATTGTTTCTCTGAGGAGGACCAAACTGTTGCTAATAGAAACAAAAAGTACATTTTATACAAAGCCAGATTGTATTGATTTAAGTGGAAAACAAATTCTTAGTGGATAAGGTTGTTTGCTCCTAGGTAATCAGAGGTAACCTGTGCTATTAATGATGGAAAAACTAAACTTATTTGCATGGACAGAGGTGCTCTCCCCCACCCCCTACTTTGCAACCAGTCAAGGAAGTCAGAGGACAAGTGGCACCACCTTGAGGGTCGAACTCCTGAAGACATCATTCATGTTGGCCCTGAAGACTTGTCTCCTATGTAGACTTGTGTCCAAACAGATGGAGCAGGAAACTGGAAGAAGCAGAGCATGGAGAGGTGTTGCAGGAAAAGAGGGAGAAGAGTTCAGAAATAGAATGATGAGACCTCAGGGACCGCAGAGTAGGTTGGGTGTCAGTGAGCTGACTGAGTGAGTGACAAGAACCCTGATGTTCTCCACTTACCAAACCAGAGGTCAGGCATGAGGCCTCAAACACCGATGAGATGAGGGGAAGAAGGGGAGAGCTTTATTTTTTAAATTCTCACAGGAGCACAGCATAAACTGAAAGCTTCTTTGGGCCAAAACAAAGTTCTGTCTGTCTGAGAGTGTCCGTGTGAGACATCCCCTGAAAAGCTAAACTTTGAGGTCTTGTTCTCTCACACCCAACCTTGCATGGGCCAAGAAACAATGTTAGTTAAATAAAGCCACACCTTCTGGCTCATCCACTGTGTCTGTCAGTGAGGGCCTTCTCAAAGCTTTAGTTAAGTGTCCTGCTGAGTTCAGAATGGACTCCTTCTGGAGCAGATGGGTGTGGTGGTTCTTCTAAAGAGGAAGCACCTGTTTCCTGATCACCTGGCAGCCCACAGCCCTTCCCATATGTACCACTGATTATAGACCACAGATAATTCCCTAAGCTCCAGGGACCATAGGCTCCTTTCTCCACTTGTCCCAGCCCCCATTAAGTAGTGCAGGATGCCCCTCTATGGGACAGAAAGGAGGGAGGGTCCTGACACAGCATGATATAAATCTATTTCAAAAGTAAAAGTCATTTTCAACTTTTAATATTGTTCAGAGAACTCCCACCTGAGTTCCCTGCATTATTTCTCTTTCCTCTGTTTGTATTATACTTGGTGTGAATCCAAGTTTTGTGGGGACATATACTCAAACAATTTGGAGGATCTGCTTTTTGAAAAACAACTATATGGAATTTAGTATAGGATGATATTTAGTATGACACTGGAGGCTAGAAGTGGCTGTGGAAGTACTGGGTTCTAAAACTTAATTTTTATTAGCTTCATAGTATTTTCTACCTCTGGCCACAGTAGATTTTTAATTTCTCTCCTTTTCCTTAGGGAGGGTGATAACTAGGAGTCAGAGCCATTAGTGTGTCCTCCACTCTACTGCCAGCCCTATCAGCATGATTGCTCCATCAGTGTGGCTGCCCCTGTGTTCTACAGTGTTACCCTCAGGATGGTGCAGTCAAGGCATGGCCTAGATGAAGTGACAGGGATACTCTTGCAGAGAATTCAGCATGTGTCAGATGTTACCCTCAGCACATTGATCATCCACTCCGTGGAGCCTGTTGGGAGAATAACAGGGTGACTCTGTGATGTGCTGGAAGCAGGTACTGGTATTTCCTGTTTTATCAAGGAGCACATCCAGTCTTCACAGGTTGGTCTAAAATAGCCTCTTTTGAGGCCCCCCCCCTTTTTTTTTAATATCCATAGTTCATCATTATCCTACGTTTATTGTTCTGCAACCATCCCAGGCCCAGTAGGTTCATCATTGGTTCAGGCAACTTGAAAGAGAATCTTGGAGCCCTTGGCATCATCCCCACGGGTTAGGGAAAACAAGCCGGCAGCGAGACAGCAACTCGGCCCCTCCACCCCCTGCAAATCCCTAGACACTCTGCTCTTAGCAGTTCTCTGACACTCTGCACTCTAGTCTGCCGCACAGTCCTTTGCACCCTCCTCCCCCGCTGTATCCCTGCTGCCCTCTGCCACCAATCCTTATATGCTCAGTCTCCAGGCTCAGGAGTGCCCACTCACACACGCCCACACCACACTTCATCAGGCATGCCCACAAGACCACAGGTGCCGTTCGTAGATGCTGATAGCAGGAGGGAAGGAAATAAACCTGATAACTTCCATTTACAGTTTAGAAACAATGTGAAAGTACACATTTGTCAAGGTTTAAACCTGTAACCCCCAGAGAAGATACAGTGATATAAACCACCTTTACCTCAGTAAACTAATTGAAAAATGGTTTTAAGATTTTTTTTTTCCTCATTATCTAAGGATAACAAAATGGAAGTGAGGCATGTTACTAGAGAGTTGTTCAGGCTTTGAAAGGACTAGATGGGAGCCAAGTCAGGTGTGGAGATCTAGAGTCTAACTCTATAGCCAGGATTAATGTGCAGCTTTTTCTGAGGCCTGACTTTGGGTCAATTGGTTTCAGCTGTTGATTTTCCTCTTGTCACTTCTCTCAAGAAGAGCGATTGGCCTGGTGAGGGTCATGTGTCTCCCCCTTATTCATGACAGACCAGGTCGTCCTGAGTGATAGTCCTGTCAAGACAGCCTAAACGAGGAGGGAGGCACTGTGAAGGGAACACGAGAGCTTGCACAAATAATGTGGACGAGATACAGGGTCACACACACTAAATATGTTCTCTAAGAGCAAAGGCATCTTCTTTAACAATCTGCCTTGGAGGAGGGTTGTCACACCTGGGCTACTTCACTGTGAGATTAATTAACGGTGCGGGGCGTGAGGTGATGAGAAACAGGTTACTTTGATGGGAAGTTGGACTTTGGAAAAGTCTGGAACATGGAGGGTGATAAGAGGCAAGCCTGAGTGGAAAATCCAAGAGGAAGAGATGGCTTTGAGCCCCAAAGAGGTGTAGTGGGAAGGTAGTGCCGCGTAAACGGGGCTGCTCAGAGACAGACAGTGGACCCTCAGCCGTCAGGGAGTCAAGTTCACACTTGTCCAGGGAGAACTTGGACTCTCAGGCAAACGTTTTCCCATAACTCAGCACTATTCTCACATGGTAGCGGCTTTCAAAATTCTGTTTGGGTATCCCAGTCCAACAGGGTTAGAAGGTAAAGGAGGTGACCTTCAAGGGAAGGTTTGTCTTTACGAGCTGGGTTTGAAGCTGGAGGAACATCTCTTGAAGAATTCTGGGAGAGGGAGGTATTGGGAGATCATAGGAAAGGCCAGCCTGAGAGTTATCTGTGGGGAAGTCATAAAAGCTGTGGGAGACTGTGAAAGATTGGTTCACAGATAAGAGCAGAGGGAATATAAGTCACTTCTGGGTTTTCGAAAGGCAAACAATGACATCACACAGCCCCATGGAAGGACTGATAGTGTCATATAGCAAGTCACAATTAGTGCTCAGGAGCCAACATTCAGGTCATGATGTCATCAAGTGGGAGTGTCTTGGCTGGACCATAGCCCACTCCTACTCCGGGGGTGCTGGTGTCATAAATCGCTTGTATGTTCAGATGATGGAAATGGTTCTTTTCCTATTGGACAGCAAACCTTCAGAGCTCAGAGCTGGTGAAAGACCTCATTTCCAAAAGGCAGGCTGCTGAGAAGGCTTGTTGGTGAGAAGGGTATTTGGGTATTGATGGAAGCCAAGCAGGGGTGAATGGCTCTATCTGCCTTCCTGCAGAAAGAACAGTGCTCTGTGATTTCTTACCCCTCCCAGCCTTCCTGTGCTCCCTACTTCCCCTCCATCTAGAATCAAAATCTTTCCTATCCACAACCCGCAGAGACACCAGGTCCTGCCTGGAACCACTGTGCTTGGTTCCTGTTCCATTCTGGCTCCTGCCTTTCATTCAGCCGAGCTGCCCCTGCCTTTTATCCCACTAGAAACCTGCTGCACTAATGGGAACAGGCTGGTTTTTTTTTTTTTTTTGTTCTTTTAACTACACAGAGAAGCAGACAGTACCTCTGTGTCCTTCACCAAGGAATGTATTTTTAGACGGCTGCCAAATGCACCCTTTCTTTTTTCCTTGCCAGACTCCTAGATTTATTCTTGGAAGCAGCCCCCTGCGACTGACTCCACTTCTCTCCTTGGTTGTGCCTAAGTAGCTTCGCCCAGCTAGAGTCCCTTGTTATCTGCTCTGTGATGAGGAAGGACACACAGTTCTGCTTTGGAAAAGAACACTGAACCTGTATGGCATGTATGGTTTCAGCTTTCAGTTGCTTTAGGTGAGGATTTGTTTCCCAGTTTTAGGGACTGTAAGCATTCTGGGGATCGCTTGGAGAATCTTAAGCAAATACACAAAACCCATGACCCGAGTTTCTCACTCCCTGCTTTAAAGACTTGTGTGGTTCTCATGCCAAAGCCTGGTTCTGTAGCCTTACATAAAAGGCCCTTCACGACTTAACTGCAGCCAACTTTTCAAGCCTGCACTTGTTCTGCCATGACCATGCACACTGCGCTGCATGCACACCACCTTGCTCTTTGGCATCCAAACTGGCTACCCAGTTCTGCCCCCTGTTTACCACTCGTGTCCCCAGTGTCCCCTGTCTACTGGCCTCCCTCCAGGAATACTGGGTATACCCTCCTGTGCTCTATGTCCATTCCTGGACATTTACCAAAGTTCATTTGAATTATTTGCTCAGTTCTGCCTCCTGTAACTGCAAGTTCCCTGAAGGAAGGCTCTAGGTTCTTATTCTCATTTTTAAATCCTTAGTGCTGAGGCCTGCTGGAGTGGTGTCCAGGAAATATTTGATGAGCACAGTGGTCAGTTTTGCAGGGGCAAGTTTCCCTTGGACACTGGAAAAACCACCCCTTTTTAAATGGACACAGGTCCCTGAAGGGGCCAGCTGTTTGGGAAGAAATCCATATCTGTTCTCTCCTGACTCTCTGCTGCCCAGGGTAGCCTGTGCCTGTATTCCCCCTGGGCCTGCTTATTCCTCTCTCAGTGATCTGCATTCCCTCACTAGGCAGAACGAAGTATACACCCTTGAGTCCCGATCACTCTCCACTGCCTTCTTTCTTCCTTTCTTCCTTTCTTTCTTTCTCTGTTTCTCTCTCTCTTGGAATACAAGATGTTCGGAGTTGTGCCAGCGCTTTCTGGTAGTTGTTATACAAGCCACCCTCCCCACCCCCCAGTCCCCCACATTGTCTCTTCCCATTCTTAGCTCTCGCCTCCTGAACTAAGTTTAGCTGTGCAGTGGTGTGGTTCTTTCATATTGTGCTTTTCATTGAAAGTTGTGTCATGGAAGCTGGTGTGTATAAATCACGAGAGATGAACATAGCATGTGTGCTCTGGGGGTGGTGCTTCCCAGCCTGTGAGCCAAGAGGCTCCTCCATGTATGGTGTGGCTGACCCCCTCCCAATTGTCAGTTACACCAACACAGGGATGGGGCTGCTGGCACCATTTATTATCACCTCCAGCTGGACGTGCAGAGAACATTCTCTGCTTGTGTCTGCCTCTGGAGGTCTCTGGCAGATTTCAAGGGGAGGGGGGGCGCTATGCATGCAATGAATTCATCCTTACCTTGTGGGTAGTGCCTGAGTTGCTTGCCTGGTGTTTTGACACCCTTAGGTAAGAGATTGTGTAGAGGCAGAGCAATCAGAGCAGCGTCACACCTCAGTTGAAAGTTAACACCTTTCAAGCCATCTCTGGACACACCTATTTTTCCATGCGCTATCGAGGGACTCCAGTTTGAAACTCTGTATGGGATACTGTTATGTGGATGAATCCATAGGTGATTGCTCCTAAAGCAGTGTTAATACACAAGATAGTTTTACTGTGCATATTTTGAAACTACTGCTATCCTTGGTTCATGTTCACACTTTTTCACTTTTCCAGTTCCTGGACAGCAGCACTTGATATGAGGAGCAATAAATATTTGCTGAGTGAATGAACTAGTTTCAGGTTTTCTGACAGACGTTTTGGGAAAATACCTTTGTTTTCTGTGACCACTAGAATTGTACTACGATTTCTGCCAGCCTGACACTTAGTTAGTGAGGCTTAGCGGAGGGGGGAGGCTTTATGTTATTAAAGCTCTGCTATTACCCTCTGCATTCAGGCACAACCCCCCCCACCACCACCACCAATTTCTGAATACAGTGCACAAATTGAGATTTATTTCCTCCTCATCTGACAGCTGGTGCTTTGGTATTTGGAGGGAATTTTAAAAATTTTCACTTAATTAAAGAATAAAAGAACACCAAGCACCCATTGAGTCACCTCAGCCACGAGGGGTGTCATGTTTGTTTAAATACCTTCAGGGCCTGGAGACTGCCCTCCCCACTGTGACACCCTAGCATCCTCACACGCTGTTGACCAAGTCCTGCTGCCTGAAATGTTGGGGAATTTGCATTCACTGCCAGAATGGAGCCCCAGATAAGCTAAGAAAAATCTGGTGCTGCCCACATGCATGGGAAACTTCAGCCACATGATTATTACATGAAAGGGTCTGTGTCCTCTGATGCCCCCATTCCTAGATCCAGTGAATGCCATCACTTATCTCATTTAATCCCCCCCCCGAAAAAAATTTTTAAAACAAACAATGTTTTTCTTCATGCAAAAGTTGGGACTCAAAAAGGTTAAGTAATTTTCCCGCAGCAATCCAGAGTGGACTTGACGCCCCCTCCAGTCTTCAGCTGTGCTGGAGTCGTTGGCGGGGGGGGGGGGGGGGGGGGGGGGGGGGGGGGGGGGGGGGGAGTGTGGGGGAAAGGCAGGTGAGATCTGCTGTGCAGAGGCACCACAGATCACAGGTGTACTTGATGGGGATGAGCAGGATGGCTGCCAGGCCCCCACTGCCATTGGCCACTACAGTAAATAGTCTCCAAATGCTGGACCCCGGTCCCTTTGCCAAGGCACTCAGAATGTGCCAGTCTGAATCGGGGTGTGATGCTCTTTGGAACCTGGGCTGCCACTCTGCAGGGGCTGCTTTAAATCCATGTGCTACAGTCAGAGAGTGGTAGTCTCAGGCTAAGCTGAGATCAGAGGCCACTAGCAGCCAGGGAACCCCAGAGAAACACACAGGGCATCATGTTCCTTGTCTTTCTAGTTCTGGGTTGGGACCGTCATGGGGCCAAGTGAACTCTTACATCACGGTCTTTGAGATATCCACATACTTCAGTGACAGTAAACCAGTGAATCTTGACTGTATGTCCTATTAGTTCAGTCCCCAAGTTGTATCCTTTTCCCAGAAAACCAGGGACTCTGGCCCCCCAGTTCATCAATATTGGGGGCACCATGCCTTCCAGAAGGTTCTCCAGGGTATCTCAGCTGGCTGAAGTTTGTGGCTGGCCTGATTTGCAGTGGAGGCTCATACAGTGGCTCCCAGTGCTCGTCTAACCTCCATTGGCTATTGCCCAGGCCTCGCTGGACATGGTATTTTCCTGTGTACATCATATCAGCATCTAGCTGTGAAGCATGGGCCTGGGCTGTTGAGGTTATGTCCAGTGAGTGTCCATCTGTTCAGGCAAGGGGTGCCTTCTTATGATCCCGGAAAGAGATCTTGATGGCTTCTGCATGGTTTTCCTGCTACCTCTTGTTTAGGAGAGGCCAAGCCATCCTAAGTGACCATTCTCCAGGATCCTAAGTGCGGGGCATGGACTCTCCACAAGGAAGGTGGTAGGCTAGTATCAAAAAGAGAAAGAAAGGAGGATGTCTGCCACTTCTGAGGCTTTCTGTGTGGCTGCTGCCCCTTCTCATCGGCTTCCCTATTGTAGAAAGCTTATGAGAAGGGCTGCTTTGTTCCCTCCCCATGTAGCCCACTGATGGCTTGTAAAACTGGATTTCTCTCCTTCAAATGAGGTAGAGACCTCATATAGGCAATTTAATATACTTAAACCTGAATTTAAAATGTGGAGGGTGGGTTGTAGGGTCCCTGGGGGGCCCATGCTGTCCTTGTATTTCCCCTTCAAGCTGACCATATGCCTGTAGTGTGTGCTTGCTGGTCTGGTGGTTCACATTTCCTCACCTTAGTGACAAGGCCTCAAAACCTTTCTGGGTAACTCCTCTCACTGTCTACCTGAAAGAGTGGAACTGTGTGTCCTTCCTCTAAAAGACTCACACCAGTTGTCCTCAAAGAGCCCACGTGAGAAGCAATATTATTGTTATCAGCTTGAAAAAGTTTCCTTTCAGGATGTCACACTTAAGTGGACTCTGCACTAACAAGGGGTTCAAAGCCCCACTGCTTTCCTTGGGCTCCCCCTAGTCCTTTGCAGGGAACGGGGTGAGGATCCCCACGGAGTGTAGAACATCACAGAAGGTGCAGTACCTTCCCACCCTGCCCACTCCTATAAACATTGCTGACTTCTTAAAACCAGCATTTTAATTTTCATCGCCAATTTTTGAAGAAGAGAAACTTGAAGCTTATTTTAAAATCAAACTGAACTCCTTCCCACACAGTCCAGATGTTCCTTCACTTCTCCTATTTTGATTTCCTCTTAACATGAGTGATGAATGATGGAAAGGGGGCCAGTGGAGGTGTCATGGCAGACCCCTTGTGGTCCTTGAAAGTTTCCTCCTCTTTGTGTCCCTCAACTCTTCCTCCAGAGCTCCCGTGCCCCCTCCAGACCCTGGTGGATCTGCGTTTGAACTTGGGAAATGAGCATGCCTGCTAATTCCAGCACTCTGTCAGTATGCATATGCCGGCTCGTCACAGACTGATGAGGAGCCAGAGTAAAAACAAACTTAAGTAGTATTTGAGGACCTTGAAAAGATTAATTTAAGCATGTTTTGAAAAAGAGTGGGTGAACTCCCCCCCCTTAATTTCTTAGTTGGGACTTGGGGGGCATCTTTAATGGTAGAGCAAAAGTCCAAGTTCCATTCCTTTGATTTCCTTACTCTAAATTGCTGTAGAGAGTAATGAAGACTAAACTTGGCTCAAATATTTCTCCTTTGTGTAGAGCAGACACTCAGTTAATGAGAGGACACTGGCTGCTGGGTACAAGAGAGCTTGATCAACCATCCCAGTTCCCACTGCAGGGAGAGGGAGAGACAGATATTAAATGTCCTTAAAAAAAATTAAATCAGTAAAGAGGAGCCCTGGTCCTTGAACTACGTCTAACAGATATAGTATTACATTTTTTCAGGGTTTCCTAGGAAACCAGCTCAGTGTAAAAACGTATTCTTTGTCTTTTACTCTTTGCAAATTGTTTGAGCCATCATATCTCATAAAAGGTTGCTTCACAGGCAGTTTGAACAGCATGTAAAAAAAAAGCTTAATCTGCAGTTTGCTACACCAGTGAAGGCCATACACCTTTATTGGAGGCTTAAATGTTTGATTGTATTTGCTGAAAACGGATAAGATTATGCCATTATTTCTGAATGTCTGTGAAATCAAATCTTGTCTTTTTCCTCTCCAAATCACGAGTCTCTTTTTCCCCTTGACACACCCAAATTGAATTTAAAAAAAAAAATCTCCTAAAATAGTTTTAGGAGCTTCTTACTGGCACTTGATGTACAGCAGAGCATCAACAAACGAGTGCTCAGTCTGCAGAGCTGATGTCCACCCCCTGCCACCCCACCACCACTACCGCTGTCGCTAGGTCAGAGTCGCATGGTGCCCACTCTGCTGACTTGGGGCACCTCTGATTTAATTTCTGCCATCATCTCCTGTATATTACTATTGCAGTATTGCAGTATTGAGGTGTTTGAATGTGCCCTTGGGTGGGGATCTCATGGTACTTAGAGTTTAGGGTTTTGGGACATTGGTTTGTTTTTAACTCTTGCAATTTCAGCTACTAACTTTCCTGTATGTGGTGAAAGCCCTCCAGAAAGCAGGCCAAGCTGCTCTACTAGTTGACGTGGGTGCCTACATAGGGGCTGTCTGTAGGGTGGGCTGCACACTGGGCTGTGTATTGTTGGAAGAGGGTCACTAAAGAGTTATTCCGACTCCTGTCTCTATGTCATTAATCACTCTGCTTCCTGCACTGGTGGCTGTCTCTCGGCTTCTGATAGGCACTCTTTATCTTGCTAAAAAAGCATATCTTATCCCACCTCACTCAATAAGACAAAAGATGTACACTGGGGATCCACCAACTACTGGTTTAGTGAGTGTGGGAAAGTTCTTTCTTGTCTCTGTGCTTCAGTTTCCTTATCTATCCTTGCAAATAACAGAGGCTGGGATTTTCATGTGGATGAAATAAGTGAATTCTAGGAAACTCAAGCCCAGTGCCTGGTACCGGTGAGGTGTGGTCCCTGCAGCAGCTGTTATGACAACTCGGCCACAGCTCACAGTGACTGTGCTTCTGCGTGGGTGTGTGCGCACACCCTTACTGTGTTATGTCTGATGACTGTGTAGACAATGACTTACCGTGCTCCTATAATTTACAGGCCCACTGTAGACAGTGGATTTAAGAAAGTGAAAAGGGTACAATTCCTGCCCTTGCTAAGCTTACAGTCTTGTGGGAAAATCAGTTTTACCAGTGTGTTGTGATAGATATTAGAAACTTTTGTGCATGGGGTTGCTTTGTAGGAGGAGAGAACATAAAAGCTCTTGGGATGTCAGAGAAAGTGTTGAGACAGGGTGCCCAAACCATATGTTGATGTAGCCTGTGCAGTGGCTGATTGCATTTTATTTTTGTATGTGTGTGTGTGTATATGTGCATACATATAGGTAAGTCATGCATATATATAAAATGTACATATATATGCATAGACAATTACACGTCGCTCTATATTGTGTATGTTTTCTCTGTATAGTGTGTATGTTTATATGCATGATGCAGTAAAATTTACATGCTCTATGTACACAGACTATGGCTGACTTCCAGTTTTCTGCTGTATTGGGTTTTCCTTCAAGTGCTACTGCCCTCCGGAGTTTGTACCAAGCACAGGGGCCTGCCTTCCACATCCCCAGCCTCCCTTACTGCCTGCCACACTCTCTCCTTTGTCCTTCCTGTTAACCTTGAAATTGGCACAATTAGAAAAGCTTCTTGGGGGCCTCCCTGGTGGCGCAGTGGGTTGAGCAAAGCACTATGAAGCAAACCGCAGCCACTGCAGCACGAATTTGATCCCTGCTGCTGGCCAGGGAGGGGACCTGCATGGCATGGCAGACCTCTCCTGCTGTGCCCGCTGCTCCCCTCAGCAGTGTATTTCCGTTGATCTGCCTGTTCTGCTCCCTCCTCTGTCTGTGGTAAATCCTCTCACCTCCCACACCTCTGGCCTGTACCCCAGTGCTTGTAAGCATAAATAAATAAATCTTTAAAAAAAAAAAAAAGCTTTTTGGATCCAATGATGGAAATCACACAGGGAAGATTGTAGCGCTGCCTGCCGATCTTGGATGCATGCTTTTGGTCCATGAAAGAATGAAATAAATTTCTTTTTTCCAACCACTGTGTTGCAGTGTTACTTTATTATTATTATTATTTATTTTTGAAGTAACATGGAGCTGTTATGGTTTACATCACTGTAGATGACTCAGGACAAGGTCCACACTTCGCAGTTGTACATCACCACACTCCACCCATACCAGGCACCCACATCCCTTTATCTGAAGTTAAGTCTGTATTTAGAGGCTGCAATGAATCCTGTTTCTTGTCTCCAGCTTTGCCACAAACAAGTGGTACATTATTGAGTTATTGAGCAAACTCTCCTGTCTTGATTTATTCTTCTCCACAAGGAGGGTATTGAGTTAGATTTTTCAGCACTGTGAGATCCATAATAATGACCGTCACATGTTTTTAGTATAATGCTTTGTAGTAGTAGTGGTGTTTCTCTGAGAGAAATGTCAAGAACTCTTAGAATGGGAGACAGGTATAGATATGGCACTGGGTGATCAGTTCTTCCATCCTGGCCCTCTGAGACTAAGACTGGAAACCTTTGGACCCAGATGGGCCAGCATGGCAGGTGTCCTTGAGAAAATGGCCATGAGTGTATCAGCTCAAAGAGCAAATCATCCAGGCTGACAGGCAGCCAAGGCCACCTGCAGTTCTAAGTGAACTTAGAGTTGTATTCCTCGAGGTGCTTTCTGGGTTCATTCTGGAGTCTAGGAAGTTCTGCCCAAAAGACACCAGCTGGGGCCAGCAGGCAGAAAGTGCCCCAGGTGGCAGGGGAGGCAGAATTGAGTGAGGGTAGAACAGTTGTCCCCAGACCAACCCCTGAGAAAGGAGGATAACAGCTGGAAAATGATCAGAGCCTGTGGGCAGCCAATGTCTGAGGTGGTCACAGCAGTGAAAAAGAGCCAGGACTTGCTGGGCCAGGCAGAGCTTTTGTTTAACCAGGTCTGGCTGGTTGCTTTTGTTGGCAGATAAGGAGTATTTAGGGGAAAGAAGAAAAAAAGAGACATTTTCATTATCAGCAGGATGAGGACTCAAAGTCATTAATTTGAAGATTTCGGGAATTGGGACCTGAATTTGAATGCCAAGTTGGAAAAGGATACAGTGGGGTTTGGAGTTTTCAAGTGCAGGTAAACGTTCACTCCATTTGACTTCTGCATACTCTGAGGAGGTGGGCAGGGCTGCCATCGCCAAGTCTGTTTTGCAGATGGGTGAACAAGGAGATTTATGATGACCCCACAGATCACAAAGCCAGCTCACACTGGAACCCAGGCCCACAGACTCCCCATGCCAGGTGCTTCCTTCTTAGTGACTTTGCCTTGTAAGAAGGGAAAACTCCAAGCTGCCAAATTAGGGACAACTAATCCCAAGAGCCTGGGGGTGCTGGCCTTGCTGAGGTGGTCCTGGAGCACCCTGGCCTCCTGACACCACCCCATCATGCCCTGTTTCCCGGGCCCAGGCCTGTGGCCACAATGGCTAGGTAATTAGAGAGGATCTTTTTGGGTCACACTTTCCTGAGGACAAAAACGAGTCCTTTGGTTTATCGATTAGAAAGCCCAACAGATTGAGTGACAAGGAAAAGTTTTTGATCTTGCTATTATAGTCACCTAATTAAAATGGATGCAGATGCTCTGACACCTAGTAATTTTCACCTCACTTACTTTGGCTCCAATTACAGCCCTTCCCTACTGACTTACACTGTTTAAATTACAAAGTCAGAAGGAAATATGACTATTTACCTGTTTCTATTCATACATATACGTCTAACACATTATCTTTTCTCTCCAAGTAAGAAATGTGATCACAGGCTTCCTCTTCACCCTGGAGACAGAGGAGAATGAATCATTAGTTCTTAAGTAAAATTAAATACCAATAAGGATTCAGATCAGCCAACACCTATACAACTTTTAACAGGCAGTTTTCTTTCATACACACAAAAAGCATCCTGCCTCCTTGGAGGAGACACATCTTCTGAACAACTACTACACTTGAAATCATCCTGAAATGCAGAGTTTGGATTAAAAAACTCCTTTTCAAAGTTAATCGGTTATTGACTCTGACCCTTTAGATCAGGGAAAGTTAATTGTCTCGAAGGCTGTTTCCCTTATTGAGTCATAGATAATCAAGTCATTGGTACCTTGTTGCAGCTGAATCATGGATGTGTTCTATACCAGAGTCACCAAAGTCAGTGGCAGCCAAACCTTCACCTTTATTAAATTTGTGTATGAGAAAAGGTTTTGTGGAATGGAAACAGGACTTCAACAAACAAGCAAACAAGCACGCAAATAAGCAAACAAAACAGTTCAAACAAAAAGCGATCAGCTAACCAAAGAGAAAGTGAACTTCAGTTTCTGAGAAGAGGGGCCCCTTTCCCTCTTCTCTGGGTGGAATCAGAGCTGGTCAGGCAAGGCGCTGAGTGGAAGACTCTGGCTTCTCCAGGGTGCTGTGGAGCAGCTCGCTGGTGGGCACCCACTCTCAGATGGCCCTGCCTCTTCTGCATACACCCTGTTCATTACTTTCAGGAGGGAGTCTGTGGTAGTAGCAGCATAGACTGTGGCAGAGACATGCAGGAGGGAGGTAGAGACCTAGGTGGAGGACTCTGCCTTTTGTCTCCTATTGGGAGATTTTTAGGCAGTCAGTCAAACCATCCAACCATTGAATGAGGGGTGGGATGAAATTGGTTGGTGGCTGATGGGGGCTCACATGAAAAGTGTGGCTATTGGTTACTTACCTCTTCCTTTCACACTTTGAGGTATAGGGCATCTCCTCTTCTCTGTTGCCAATTAATCCTGGGATCTCTTAAGGCTCTTAGATTTCTCTTGTGATCAGCGTGGCTTGAGTAGGACAAAGAAGCTATAAAGGCTGGGCCTTTCTTCTTTTTCTTCGAGGGGGCCATCTGTGCTTCTCCAAAAGGGAGGTCACTGCACTTGGCTTCAGCTCCTTCTTTTCCTGCTTTGTTGACAGTTCCTAATAACACTGCTGGCATCAGGAATTCACAGACGCAGGAAGGAAGAGATGTATCTTTAATGATGGAAAAATATGAGCGCACAATACCCTTAAAATAGAATGTGTGTGCCTAGCCTTTATTTTGGGGACTTTATTGTTGCAACCATCTCTCCTGGGAAACGTGGTGGGAGGCTTTTCCCCTTTGGTGAAGCAGAGTAATTGTGTAACCTGAGGTGTCCCCGGGAGAGCCAAGAGGTTGATGTCAACATGCAAGTTTCTGAAACATTACTACATTTGATGGGGATTAGTGCTCCATTAGAGGCCTCCCCTCCAAACTCTCATTTCTGTAAAGTGAGCATGACCACACCTGTGTTGCTCACCCCGAGAGGGATAGGATGAACAAGATGATGTCTACAGACATGCAAATGCAGTGGATGGAAACGGCCATTGTTGGTGAAGAATAGAACTTGCCTTACAGTGGTGAACTCAGTGAAGTAGCTACACATGTTGATTTTTAAGGATGCTCCTGAGACCTCTCTGATGTTGTCACAGAGTGTTGCTTCAATAAAAAAAAAATAAAAAGTAAATCATCATCATTACTGACAGAAGTTCTGGGATACCATTTCACACTATTTTTTTCTCATTAGATTTATTTCTTGTATTTGACAAAATTTGTAGTCCCCAGGGAGTTCCCACCATTTCACCCCTGCACCATCACCTCAGTCCTTTGTGCTCTTTATACCCTCCTCCTTATCTTTGTCCTCCCCTCCCCCATGTTCCCTTTGGTCTATCTTTAACCTTTTGATCTTGTTGAGTTGTTTGTTTTTGGTTGTAATTGCCCATTTCCTTGAGCTTTCTCTTGTTTTATTTTTTGTTGTAGCTGTTGTTCTTTCACATTCCTCCTAAAAGTGAAGCCATCCAGTATTTTTCTCTTGCCTTCTCACTTGTTTCACTGAGTATAATTCCTTCTAGCTCCATCCATGATTCTATAAATGGCCCTGGTTTATCATTTTTGATTGCTGAATAGTATTCCATTGTGTATATGTATTACATCTTTTTGATCCAGCCATCTACTTTTGGGCATTTGGGTTGTTTCCAGGTCTTACCAATTATAAATAGTGCTGCAATAAACATGGGGACTTGCCTTACAGTGGTGAACGGTACTTTTTTGGATCAGTGTTTTTGTGTCCTTTGGGTAGATCCCTAGGAGTGGGATTGCTGGATCTTATGGTAGATCATCCCTAGTAGACCGAGGACCATTTCACACTTTATTTTTAATGGCATAAGCTTTTGACCTTGTTGAGATTCATATCTCGTGGCACATCTAGATGGGCTAGATTTGCTAAATGTTCTAGTATGTGCTTTTGAGAACAGATACCAAGGTTGCTGAGATGAACCCAGTTTCTCATATCCCCCACCCCCAAGGTGGCAAAGACAGTGGTCATGATGAATAGGGCAAAGGGGAGCTTTTGGCTCTCGGATTTTTTTATCATCTTCCTAATCCTAGGGGGTCCTGCCTGAGTTCTTTTCATGTTGGTTTCCTGGTGTTTGGCACTGTCTCCAATGTCGCCTTCATTTCTGTGTTTTTTTTTCCCTTCCCCCTAAAAACCACCAATAAAAAGTACTTCTGATTTAATGGTTACCTACTTTCCCTTTCTTTAGTGTCCCATTTGGACAGGATTTGCAGTCCGTGAGCAGACCAATGACTTGCTCTGGGGATGATGCTAATGATTCTCACGGGAGTCTTCTATCAGAAGGTGATTAGAGAGAATAAAAAAGCTGCTCACCATCTCAGTCACTGTCAACAGACTGTAAGGGACCAGTGTCAAGGCTTCTCTGCAGAAGTCTTGATTTTCATTTCTGAGACTATAAGGTTAAATGATAGTTCACTTTTGACCAGAAAGTGCTAAGGTAGAGCCTGTATGTTATCAGGATAAGGGGTAAGTGGCTTCCCAAAGGATCGGTTTTCAGCAAACATTTGTGACATTTTTGGCATTAGACACCGAGAGGAGCCAGTCTGGTGGTACATTTTCATGCACATGAGTGCACCCATGTTTTTGCACAGGGGGTGGGGAACCTCTTGCCACTCAGCTGCTTCCCTTGATTTGCTCAAATTTCATTCCATTTGCTAGAGGGACATCTGCACATTTTTCTGCCCAGCCACATTTAATGCACATCAGTTCAGCCCTAAGCCTCTATTGAGGTCAACCACCCCCAACCTCCAGGCATCCCAAGGGGTTTGAGCTAAGGACACACAATACTCTAAATGGAAAACTGAAGATCCCCATCTGTCTGGCAGTCCCGATCAATAAATGTGAGCCGCTCTTCCTTCCTAATTCTGTACAAGAGATACGTCACCACCTGGTTTAAAGACAAGCGAAAGTGTGGGTTTCTAAGGGTTACCAAGCCCAAGCACCCAGCTGTCATAGTGCTCAGCCAGGAAGAAGATTATGCTCTTAATCATGTTATTTTGTTACTAAAGGGTTCTTTTAAATTGCTCTCACCCCTTTCCCGGCAAGCAAAATCTTCCAGTGTCTGAAATTGCAGGTGCCTTTCTGATGCTATTATTTCACTTGCTGAATACTCTTTTGGAAAAAGCTTTGTTCAGCTCTGTGGTTCTGGGGTATCTTGCTTGGCTTCTGCCAGCTTACAAGGCTGTATCGTGAGACCAGTTTGTGTGTATGTGATAGAGCACTAAAGTAGAACAGGCATGCCCAAGATGCTGGCTCTGGCCCCAAGAACCATGTAGCCTGTTGACTGATTTGGAACAGTCCGTCTTCAAGACCAGCAGCCTAAAAGTGCCCTGCAGAAGCCTCCAACCCTGTAACAAACAAGCAAACATAGCCATTAAAAAGCTGGGTTGTCTAAGCAGGGGCGTCTTGGGGCCACAGATAAAACACAGTCTCTGTCACCTCTTCCTAGACCAGAACAAAGCTGACTCAGCAAAGGCCCCTGTAGTGTCAGGTATCAGGTGGCACCCAACGACTGTCTACTTCACACTGGTGAGATTTGAATTCCTGCCTAACCCCTTGTGCCCTATAGTCCCAGATGAGGGACTAGGGTACCCAGCTGGAGAGGGACTAGGCATGTGAGAAAGGAGGACTGAGAGAGTTGGAGATGTATCTGGGCAGAGGGGCTATGGGGCCTCCTAACTCATGTTGTTCTCAGGATGTGAATGAATAGAGTAAGAGACCATGAATTTGTGGGCTATGGACAAATCCCTTCCCTCAATGGATCTCAGCCTCTCCACTTTTTAAAAATGATAGGGTTGGAGCAGCTACTCTGCACTTTCTCATTTATGCATTTAGATGTAAGTGAGTAAGGCAAACCCCATCAGTCACATAAGAAGGAAGCCCTTCGGGATGGCCAAAGGGATGACTACAGAGCTAATTCAGTTCTGTTTCCTAAAGAATCTGAAGTGGAATGCAGTGTTGTTCCCTTGTGTTGTTCCCACCTCCTTGACCTGCCACTGGCCTCACTGCCTGGCAGCCAACAGCCTCTCCAGAACCAGTTCATTTTCTGTTACTTCCAGGCAGCTCTCTAAAGCACACACATACATCCTTACTGCTGCTCCACTGCTCATTAGTTAGGCCCTGAGCTCATGGTAACTAGGTTAAACCTGAGGCACCCTCTCCTAGCGTAGCCTTGCCTTGCTAGGCCCTTTGAAACCCTAGGCACACAATATTCTAGACTTTCTGTTTCCTTAACCCAGCACACTTGTTTCATTTGCACACAGTAGCCCTCTGCCTGGGATAACTGTCTGGAACTCATTCAAACCTCAAACCTCTGGTCCCAAATTTTGGAAATCTTGGGGGTACTATTTCCCATCTCTGAATGAAAATTACAGAGGACCATGTCAACCTCCCCTTATAAGTGAGGAGACAGGAACAACTCTAGTCAAATTTGTGCTTGACAATACCTAGCCCTTTGGGTGGAATTCAAGAAATACCATTGGAGATGACTTGTCAAAAGGTGACTGGGCCACAGTAGGTACAAAACATTAAAAAATGAAAACTATTTCAGAAGGCCAAAAGTAAAATACTGTCACTGAGGAGTTTTTAAAGTAACTGTTTTTAAAATGTCTCAAAGGAGAGAACCTGATTGAGGCATTTCACAGCACTGTTTGGCAAAATAAAAATCAAGTGCTGAATCCTGATACACCACCAACCATGTCTTCTGGGTTACGCGATAAATGCTAACAGGAGTAAAATCCAGCACCCTCCACCTTATTAATATGTAAAAAGGCTGCAGTCACATCTGTGAAGCATCTATTTTTAGTGGACCCTACATACTAAAATCCTAGCCTTGATCTCTTAAACTATCAAGCCTACCATAAATGTTTGATGATGAACAAGCCCATAAAAAGAAAATGCATAAAATGAATAGAGAGAATCAGTGCGTGCTCTGCCTTTTAATTACTCCTGCTTCTGACAGGATGCAAGCAGAAAACACACATGAAAGGGGTGTGTGTGTGGTGGGGGTAGGGGATGGTTGGGGGGTGCTACAGGGTATACTGTAAACAAACTACTTTGTTATTTATGTTTGAAGCCACTTAGAGATGGAGAAAAGAGGAGGCTCCTACTCATAGGGGGCAAAGGGTTAAGAAAAGGAAACGTTAAGTGACAAAAGCATTCAGGACACAAAAAATAATGTAGAACAGTCTTGTTTTATTACTTTTAAGTAATAAAGAGCCTTTTCCTTGCTTTTTTTTTCTTTGCTTTTTTTCTTTTTACAACATACATTAAGTTGTGAATCAGATGTTAGGGGATGTGGAGATGGAAGGCTAACTGGTGACATCACAATATTTTTACAACTTTACAACAAATATAAATCTGAATTTGTTGCATCTACCAGTGTCTAGCAAGGGTGGAAAGCAAAGGCACACTCAGGTTTATGGACCCTCCCCCATACACAGAGGGGAAAAAAGAAGAAGGGAAAAATACTTAAATGCAGAAGCCCAGCTCAATACATGGGTTAACACCGCAAGTGATGGGTTGTGGGAAGTAAGGGGATGGGGCGAAAGTTTTGACACAGGTCTCAACATGGCCAAGGCAAGGCTGCCCAAGTGGGCACACAGCTTGTGGGCACTATGCTTTAACTGTTCTAGAAGTCCACCTTGGGGGCTATGGGGGAAGGGGGAAGATGTGCACACCCCCTTCCTCTGTTTGTATTTAAAAAGAAAAGGGAAATGGTATCTCATGGTTTTGGGGCACAGAGTTCACAGGAAATGAACACTGATTCCACTAACCAAACAAAGCAAACAAAGCAAAACCAAAACAAAAACATGATGCAGAAACAACAAAGCCTACCCCAAACAACAGCAAAAGTGCAGGAGATGCTGGAACATCAGCAGAAAACCATGGACCCTGGCCACACACCCAGGACCCACTCGACTGTGGAGGTATCCCTTTGCATTAGCCAGCTCAAAATTGTCTTTTTGGAAAGATTTTTTTTTTTAAACAAAACTAAACTAAACTAAGCCCAGAAGAGCAAACTAGAAATAGAAAGAGACAAATAGGCACCCAGTATATTGTTTAACTGTTCAAAAAATACATTAACAACCAACAACAATGCTCATAGATTACAGTATGTTGACAATTCTTTTGTTTGGGATAGAGTAAACAAAAATCCCTCTGTGTGCTTGAGCTAACGAAAACTGAGAGGAGAAAAACACACACCCCCAACCTTACTCCCAACAAACAATAACAACAAAAGGATAAAGAAATTAAAAATATTTTGCCCCAAATTTTTACCATGTCCACCGTGGCTGGCCTTGTAGTTGGAGTTACTCATTAATAACAGCAGGGACCAGCCTGCCTGCTTCTATTTCCATGTCATTTCTTTGTGTGCATGGCACGTGTGTGCTGAGCACACGGCTTGGAGACTCCGCCCAGTGCCTGCCCAGCTACACAGTGTCCTCTAGCAGATGGACACAGCAGAAATGAAGTCTGGGGTTTTAGTCCCGTCCTCCTCCTGCTGGTTAACGTGAGACTATCACCATGTTGAAATGATCTGAGAATATAAAGGGAAGCAGGGAGCTCTGGAGGAAGAAAGAGGATTTGCCACCCACAACACCGGGGTCCATGCTTGGCGGCACGGTCAGAGGGTGGTTCGAGTTGGCACAACTAGAAGGAAGTGTGAACTGGAGGGTGTGGTGTGGCCCAGCTTTGCCAGGCTGTGGGATTTAACCATGACCACCACCACCTTCCATCTGCTGGATGCTGATCTTCCAGCGGGCTGGAGTAGGCGTGGAGAGAGGGAGTGTTAAATAAATATCTGCATTTATTTCAAAAGGGGAAAAAGTTTATCATAATGACAGTTTACAAGCATACACAACTCAGGGTGTAAGGCACAAATTTACATGTGGAAAACAGGCTATTCACAGATGTAACCCCACGAAAAACCTGTGTGATCAAACCATTAATTTATGCAAGGTAGCAGCCAGCATATTAATTAGTTCATACCGTTTGTGGATTTTG
The DNA here is from genome assembly GCA_019455555.1 of Galemys pyrenaicus. Taxonomy (NCBI): domain Eukaryota; kingdom Metazoa; phylum Chordata; class Mammalia; order Eulipotyphla; family Talpidae; genus Galemys; species Galemys pyrenaicus. Next base: position 10,409,863 of record JAGFMF010011668.1, on the reverse strand, counting down.
TTTGCTGTCTCACATGCAAGGTGAAATGAGATGGCATATCACAAGCTGGTGCCTTCACAGAAAGTAGGAACCACTGACAAAGCCACATTGGCAGCATCGGGACATGGATGTGCCACCCTAAAAGTTCCTCTCCTGGTTGCTTTAGAAATTTGGCTCTGGAAGGACTTTTAGCCTATTGTAATTATTTTTGCATGTTATAGACCAGAAATCTGGCCATCAAATTAACTGGTAGATTTAAATAAATATTCCCCTCTTAACTTTTTCCGTTAGCTACAGATCAGAGAGTCCAAACACAAAGCTCAGAATTCCAGCTCCAACTTATTTACTCAGTGAATTTATTGTAAAAATAAAGAAACTCAATTATTCCAGTTAATGGATTTCACGTTAAATAGTTTAACTTTTTCAATGGACTTTCTGAAGAGCTGTTCATAAGATAGCATGTGGAAGAGTCCTTTCAGAAAAAACAAGAGTGAACAATAAATAAAGAGTTACTTGCGTTAACGGTCACGTTATTTCATTAAAAGGAGCAGAAACCTATGACATCATAGCCCAACTGGCATCCTCTGCTAGAACAGAAAGCTGTAACACTGGCGGGCATTTCACAGTATCTGCGCATAGTAAACTTCTGCCTTTGTTAAAGTCTGAGTTAGAATTATCAAGGAAGTCTTTATTTTTTTGTCTTTTTAATATTCATAATTTTAAAAAATGGATGTTTTGAGGGTTGGAAGGCTGGCCCAGTTTGGCAGCGCCCCGCGCAGTCATGGTCAAAATGTTGCAGTTACTGTTCACCTCTGTGTGTGTGTGTGTGTGTGCGCGTGCGTGCACATGTGAGCACACGCACATGTGTGGGGTGGGTGGGTATGTGCTTTTGGCTCATGTTTGTGATGATAACTTAAGTCTTTTGTGAGTCCAACCTGTTGTAGGGCGTGGGGAGGAGAGAAGGATGGGTATGGAGGTGAGTCCGTTGCAAACTTTCACCAAACCACTTGGCCCGATTTTCACGAGCACCCCTGTGTCCAGGGGAGGAGGACCCGGAGGCCTCAGCGCTGTCTGTCCGCCTTGGTCTGGTGGGTACTCAGGCAGTTGAGAACCTTGCCAAGCGGAGCGGGCACTTGCCTTTCCTACTGGTTCGACCCCTGGCCCCTCCCCCTGGGATTATGTACACGCATCGTTAGGCTTCAGGGATGTGGAAAGGGGGGCAAAGGAAGGTTTGGGGGGGACGTCCGGCTTTAACGAGGGCGTGCGCTTCAGCCCCGACCTGCTCAGTGAGTTGTAGGCGTTGAGGCTGGGCTGCCTCGACACAGTCACTGCCTGACCCGATGGCTGTGAGCTGTGCACCTGGATAGAGTCCACCCTCTGTGGGGCAGGGGGCGGGTTATCTCCCCGGCCAAAGCTCTGGTTTCTGGAGAGGTGGGAGGAATTGGAGGAGTTAGTATTATTTCTTTTGAGTGTGGTGGCCGGGTGGCTTCTCGTGAGCGAGTTCGTGGGGTAGCTGCGTTTATAGTCCAGCCCATAAGAGGAGGAGTGGTGCATCTCCAGTCGCTTGCTCAGGCCATTCTGAGACAGGGAGGCTCCTGGAGGGCCCAAGGAGGCCTCCCGCTGTGGGACTTTTGGGGGCAGGCTGTCCAGATTCTCCACCAAGTTAACCCCATGGTTAGGACTCTTGCTGCTGAGATGCTCCTTGATGGTCTTGTACTCCAGGGTGGCGGCCTGGTCCTCCAGCACCATCTGGGCTACCTCACTCATTTTGGGCTGGTCCACATACTCATGCTGGTAGCCCTGCTGTGTGATGGGCAGAACCACCACACTGGGGATGTGGCTGGGGGAGGCCCGGAGGGGCAAGTCCGTGGGAATGACAGGGGAACCCATGGGGGGCATGTCCTTGGTACAGGCATTGATGAGGTTCTGATTCCTCTCCCACTCACGGCTGCCACGGCTGGGCTTACGCTTCTGCTGCAGCGTTGGGGTGGACTCGGGGGTAGGCAGGGCTGCCAGGTCGAGGTGGTGCTGGTCAGCCTTAATGAGCATCTTAGCTGTGTTGCTGGGCGTGGCCAACTTGCCATTATGCATGAGAGGAGTGAGGATGGCCTCTGGCTTGGGGTCCTTGGATTGAGCATCCCCAAAGAGGCCGCTGAGCTTGGTGACGCTGCTCATGGAGCCGCGACGCGAGTGTGTCAGCTCCTTCTCCTTGCGCTGCACCGCTGACATGTCTTTGCGCCGGTGATCACAGACGCAATAGACGATGATGCCGGAGAAGACAGCTCCCATGACGAAAGCCAGGATGACCGCGATGGCCAAGAGCGTGACAGGAACAAGCTGGTCATGGCCTTTGATGTAACTTTCCCGAATCACTCCTGCAATAGACATCGCATATGGTGTTAAGAAATGAAAGTACACCACCAGGCTTATTTTTGTTTGGCGTTCACCCTGTTAATTAATAACAGTATTAAGTGACAATAGCACCTCTTCAAGGCGCAGCTTGCCAAACATGAACTAATTAATCCTCGCAGGCCCCCAGGTATGTAAATGGACTCGTTCGTTGCCTTCTTTGTGTTCTGAAAAAGCGTTTTCCCTCTCATAGTTATATATTCTTTCTGCTTGGCTTTACTATGTGAATGAGGGCAGCACTTGGTTTCCAAAGTTATCCCTCTGCAGCTTTTTGTTTTTCAGTATTCCCTTCACAGAGTTGGGATAACTGAGATATTTTGAGTCAAATGAGGGAACGATTTTATGCCTGCTAAATGAACAAACTGCACAATTCTCCTGGACCCCACGGTCTTTTTTGATGACTTCCTGTGGGCACCATCGACTCTAGCTGGAAAAAACTGTTCCGGCAATTGGAGGAAAGATAGTGAGTCTCTAACAATGAAAGAAAATAGCTCAAGTTAACAGGTGACAAATGTTTATGCTGATTTTGCATCACCCCACCAAAGAAAAAAGAACCCCCTCTACTCAATGTGAGGTAAATATGCTGAATGCTTGAATGAAGCGCTCTCCTTAATTAAATAGAGAATATTTTGGGGGGGTTGGTTGGTGAGGGAAGACCATTTGGAGTCTTGTCTTGGATTTGACAAGTGTCAGGTCTCATTATTACGACTAGAGTTTGCTGTCAGGGTGAGATTCGTCAGCTGAGCTAATTTCTTCAATTTAATAAAAATTATGTGACTACACCCATCAATAATCTTATACTACATTAACCAAGATGCTGAAGAAAGTCACTTTCCCTGTTCCTGCTTAATCAGCCACCAAGCTGAGAGACTCTAATCAAACGCAAACATGGAGCTCTTATTTTTTAATACCAAGTGAGAATACACATCACAATTGTCAGCTCTTAAGTGCTGGATACGGTAGCTGAAAAATAAAATCTTAAATACCTCAATTTCTGCCTCTGGAGAGTGAAGGAACATGAATACATTACAGGAACTGCATGTGTTGAGGAATGTAAACACTGTTCCTATTATGGAAAGGCGAGTAAGACAGAAAATGTATCTTCTCTAGTCTCTGGAGACACATTTTTCATCTACTAAATCTACTTTTTCTGGAATATGTTTAATGTATTTTACTGGTAGATATCAGTGATGCAGACTTACAATGAAATCAGAATAAAAATCTCCAAGCCCACAGCAGACAACCCTTAAACTTCGGCTGAAATGCCTTCTATATAACAGCTGAGGCCTTGTGGAAATACAGGGTTTGTCATGGGATGTTCTGGAAGATACTTTAATTAGTGAAACTGTTTTTGAAACTCAGAAGACTTTAGCCGGGGATTACATTCTCTTTTCTTTCTAAGATATTCTCCTCCCCTCCATTGTGATGTCACAGTCGGTTGCTGTGGCAATAGTTATCCTGTGACAAAGGATGTGACTTCAAGTGGGGACAAGTAGAAACAGCAAGTATCACAGGAGGAACAGAGATGTTGGGATGAGACAAGCGACCTCAGTAAGGAAGGGAGGGCAGAATAATTCACCCCAGGGAAAGAGCATGTAAGGCAGAAAGACGCTGAGTGATTTCCAAATTTGACACTTTTCAAATATTTCCAGATTTATCTTCATGAACTTTCAAGAGGTAGAAACTGAGAAGAAGGAAAAAAAAAAAACCAGCAAGAAATTCAGCTATAACTCACACCTTTTATGTTTTGGAGCTCCCCAAACAGTGGGGTGTCTGCATTCAAATATGTTTTAATACCTAGTCAGTGAGAACTGTGCTAATGAAAATTTCTTCCTTAAATTTGTATTTCCTTGTTGTAATGCTAAAATGGCAACTGATTTTCTTTCAATTTTGATTGTGTATTGAATTCTATTGAACATCATTTTTAACCACCTACACATAATGGCACAAAAATGTACACCTGTGAATAAAATGGGTTTGATTTCCTTCATTGACTTGGTGATTTTATTGAGTTCTAACCCAGACTAGACCCCACCAATGATTGGGATGGGTAAATGTTTTCATAGAAATGGGTATTTCATGGCTCCCTTCCGGCTCACTGCATTTATGGGGGCTATGTCTCTCCCCCATCAGTGTGTAGCTATCTGCCACCACCTCAGCAGAATGGGTACACGGGAAGGTCAGTGTCGATCAGTGTGTTTGTTTCATTCAGTTTGAGAAAGTGGCAGCATTTTCTGATTTATCCATTGCTGTTTTACTTTTTGCTCCCAACTTTCTTCTTTCATGGCTAAAAGTTCTTGACTATCTCACATTGATGAAAACCACTTGCTCTTTCCCAGGGAAAAACTTTTTCATGGATGACACTGCAGTTCAGATGTTTGGTTGTTGACAAATCAAGTGGGGTATCAGTTTGGAGGAAAATATTCTCTTAGACAGTGTCTCCCCCTCCCCCCACTTTGCTTTGTAAAAAGTTTCTTAAGCACCTTTCTGCACAAGTTCAGCCTTGAACCATTTGCCATGGGCAGGTGGCTTTCCTCACCTGCTGATGTACATTTAGAACCCATGTTCACAGTCCGAAACAACAGAAATTAAGTTGAAAGCACCATCAAGAAGATAAGAAGTAAAAGGGATATTTTGGAAAATGCCTTCTAGAGGTGAAGCTTCCCCTTTATGTCATGAAAAGGGACAGAGCAGCAGCCATGGAAATGAGGGAACCAGCGCTGAGCCAATGCTGCTGTGTTGCCTCGAATACAGCAGCCTCATCAGGGGCCGGGGCAGCACAGCTTGAAGCGCCCACTTACTTACTGGCTGGATGGCCTTTGGCGAGTGACTTAACATCTTTGGGCCTCTTTTTCCACCTGTAATGTGGAGTCAACCACATTCAATCTTACTGCCTTGCTGGCTTGCTGTCAGATTCAAATGAAAGGTTGAAGAGGAAAGAGTGTCAATATTATAGTTTGTTGAACAAATCTAAAGGTCAAAGAAACCACAAAGAGAAGTGGTAGGCTGACCCAGAGCTTGAGAGTGACAATCGCAGCTGCTCTATGGTATCCCATTTGCTGTGGGTCTTGAGGGAGAGGAACAGAACTGTTGTCCTCCCACCCCCCCCTCCACCCCCCACCGCTTCCAGGCCAAGTGTTGTCAGTAGGATAGATGATGGGCGTGGGGTGAGGCAAGGTACCTGTGCTTAAGGACTGTCTCTAGGTCCTGAGCTTTGAAATAAATAAAAGTAAGAAAATGTTGAGCAAAAGCAAATTCTTAACTGGAGTAATAATCCTGCAATCAGTTCGGTTAGGGCAGATTCTGTGTTTTATCTTGTTTATGCCCCTCACTAAGGCTCTTAGGTAGATACCTAAAAAAATGAATGTTGAACAAATGGGTTTGTCTCTTAGACTCTGACATCAGAATGGTGGTTGGCAGAGGGGGTGGGAGGCTGAAATAGGTAGAGGGGCTGACAAGTGGGTGGTGAGTGGTGACTGGACATTTGGAAGTGGCCATGCTGAGCTGAGACTGTGAACCTTAAATCTGTACAGCATTGTAAACTGATGTTACCTCAATTAAAACAAATGAGTTTGCAAGACATCATAGAGATGTTTCTAAAACAATTCCTAAATTGGTGGGTCATCTCTGGAGAGACTACAACCTTGCTTCTAAAGTCAATTTCCTGTCCTGTAACAGAAATTGAATCCTAGCATCAGTCAGATAAAAGAATCTATAAAGGGTATTCAGGATTCATGCAAAACAATAATAAGAGAAACTGTTTAAAGATGAAAAGAAATTCAGGATAATTCCAAAAGAGACAAAAAGGGCAACTGGGCTGCTTCTAACACTCAGTGCGCTGGTAGAATTAAATAATTTGAACAAAGGCATCTCTGTAAAGTGTAGGCAGGATTAGTGTCCACTGCTACGCATGGTGAATGGAAACCCTGAGGAAGGGGACGGTGTTTGGGGGTCTGCATACTCCCCATGCCATGTGGAGGGCACAATCAGAGTGGCCTCTCCACCCTGGGGTGTTGGAATGCCTTCCTCTAGCAAGCCCTGGGTCTTTGCTCTCACCAGCTGAAAATGGGGCATTCGTAATAAAAACAGTATCTGAAAAATCCTCTGCATTGATTCATTAACCGCCAGCTATTTCTCACAAGTCATGAGGTGCTAAATGGTTATTCTTTCCACCTTCCTATTGCAGGAAGCAAGGCACACAATGGCTTGGAGATTTCTCTGAAATCATGCCTTAAATTGGCAGAACTGAGAAAGAATAGAATCACCACTGTTTTTTTTTTTTTTTTTTTCTGTAAGGAGAGTTTTCAGATGTTGGAGGAAGTTTTCAGAGGGGCCACTTGAAGCTATCTAAAGGATGAAGCAATGAAAAGATTATGAACAATCCCATCGTCCAGGCCCCGCAAGATGTAATTCAAAAACAAGGACTATTGTAAAGTGCAAAATCATGGTCCCTATAAGGACCATGCCAATGCATTTAGAAATACCAGACATCAAATTCTCCATTTAAAACATGGTTTCTTGTCTCTTTGCTCAAGGATTCTCTACATGGTCTGGTCTGCATGGGGAGCCCAGCCCCAGAAAAGGTGCTTTCCTATCTAGTAGATTGTATGTTGGTGCGTTTATTTTCACTGTCCTGGTCTAAGAAGGTTTCTGCTCCAAGTAACTCTGTTGCTGCCTTCTGGAAACATTTGTTATTGCTGTGCTAGGTGTTAGGGTTGTTGCAGGTGACAGGCACAGAACCTGCCACTCAGTAGGGGAGAAACAGGTGCTCATGCATGAATGGCATCCAAAGAGTGAAGCATGAAGAGATACGAAGAGATATGTCGCTTCTACTCCAGCAGTGGGCAAAGCTTTAGTAAAGGAAGAGTGGAGCTGAACCTGAACGCTGTGTAGATTTCAGCTGGGGTGGAGACAGCAACAAGAACTCAGCCTGGCAGGAGGAGTAAGCCTGTTTCCAGGAGTGGCCAATAGTCTGCCTCCCTTCTAGTGTCTTCTGCTCTAGGTACAGCCACTTGGCTGCACTCTTGCTGGTTTCTGGACTTTCACACAGCCTGCTCCCTCTACAGGGGATATCCCTGTTCTTCTGACCCTTACCCATGTGTGGAAGCATCCTGAGATGGGGAGGCTCCAATGGGTCTCAACCCATAAGGGAGGCTTCTCCAGCTTGCTCAGACCAGGCTGGCTCTGGTTTCAGGGAGTGTCCTGGAGCTCTGCCTTTCTCTATCCCATGTTACTTCCTTTATGTCTATCTTTGTCCTCTAGACACCTCTAGACTGTTCTAGGAGGGAAGGATTTACTACCGAATCCCCAGGCGTTAAGTTACCCAATAAGTACCATATATAGTAAGTGAATGCACGGATAAGTGGGTATCTATGGAAGACAGGTAAGAGTGAGCACTAAATACCATTTGGAAGCAGGTAGTGAAAAACCTTGAACGACTGAGAGAGATATTTAGAAGACTCAGTTTTCGAAGGAAAGCTCTTGAATCTTGTCCTAAGGGTCTTATTGCTTGAGAAAGCTGACTTTCAGCTTGTTCTGACCGGGCTGAATCCATGCTTGAAAAACTATTGTCTTCAAGAGTCAATACCTCAGCTTTAAAGTTTAGCTGGTCTACCTGAATTTATTACTACGAGATCTATACTTATCCCCTGTGTCATATAGAGAGAGGGCAGATGTTATTGTTCCAAACAAAAAGGAGCCAAAACAAACACATAAACTAACTGAAATCAATTATACCTATGAAGCTGAATGCAGGGAAGAACTCTAGAATCTTACCCATCTCTCCCATTTACCTGCTAGTATGAGATCTAAGCAGCTGACACTGAAAATGGTTCACTGTGCACTCTCTCACCCCTGATTACTGGGCTGCCTGCTTCAGAGTTGCTGTGATATGATGGATGTGTCTGTCTCCATAGTGAAGTGATTAATAGGCATCTGTGCAAAGCAGACCCAGTGACCACAAAGACAACAAAGCCTCTCTGTGTCCTTTAGAGAAATACGCAGAGGCAAAGAGGATGGATATTTCCTCCATCACCAAGCAGAGCGGGTTCGTGTTAGGTCTGAGAGCTAAGAAAGATGGCAAAGCACCAAGAAAAGCCCCAGAGTAGGAGCCCCTAAAAATAGACTGTTGATTCTACTTTATAGTAAGACAAGCCTGCAATTTCCTTGAAATCCTCATAACAATTTGGGTGAATGGAATATAACAACCAAATTTTTCTTGTTTGAAAATCTTAGTGCAACAAAACACCAGGCTCCCAGTTCTGTAAGGCAGCATGAATGGATGAATGAAGCACAGGCCAGATACCAGCACCAAGAATCACAGAGGGCCCGCTATAATCCCAGGAGAGATAGAAGAAAGCAAATGGGAAAAACCCTCACTGGAGACAATTTATCCTTAAAGCCACAAACCGACATATGGGGATGACCACAGGGACAGTGCAGTGGGGGCTGTCTGTGGTTATCTCGGCAGGAAGCAGGCTTCTTGTCTTAAGGTGTAACATGGACCAGATGGCTCCAAATAAACTGGACACCAGCAACCATGGAAATGGGTGCAGAGTTTATAACTCAGACTTTCTTTTGCCTTTTATTTAACAATTATTTTTCCCCAGCAGGCAAAAGATTAGGAACTGGGAGTAGCTGCAGTCTTCAAGATGCATAAAGGTGATGACTGCCCACGCCAGAGCAGAGGCAGCTTCTTGGCTGACTAACAGCCTCAATTCAGAAGCTATTATAAAAAATCACATACTGAAATAATGCTCAATGTGGTTGTCAGTGGGTGAATCCACTTCCAGTTCTGCATCTTTGAAACGGATGCATTCGGGGGTTTTTTGGGATGCCGGCATAGGAAGGGAGAAGGAGCAGGAAACACATTCAGTGTCATATTTTTTAGGGGAGAAACAACTTAATTTCACTCTTCTGTACCAATGGGTGTGCCCAGGGCATTGTTCTAAATGAAGATCTGAAACTTGGCTCTGCCACCAGCGTCCTGCACTAGAGCATAGCCTGATGCCAGGTTGGGGGTCACTATGAGATAATTTTTATTTTATTTTTTTTAAGATTTTATTTATTTATGCATACAAGCACTGGGGTACAGGCCAGAGGTGTGGGGGTGAGAGGATTCACCACAGAGAGCGGGGAGCAGAACAGGCAGATCAACGGAAGTACACTGCTGAGGGGAGCAGCGGGCACAGCAGGAGAGGTCTGCTGCGCCATGTGGGTCCCCTCCCTGTCCGGTAGCAGGGATTGAACTCATGCTGCAGTGACTGCGGTTTGCTTCATAGTGCATTGCTTAACCCACTGCGCCATCAGGGAGGCCCTGAGATAATTTTTAAAGTCATGTCCTGGAATGTCAGTCTGTGTCTCCATTTGTTAGAACTCTCACTCTCCCTGAGAAGGTAATGATTATTTCAGATGTGTGAGTTTGCATGGTTTATTTCCCTTCTTTTTGAGGTTTGCTTTCTAATAAGACTGGAAGCCTGACATCTGAGTGATTTCTGAAACCAGCCATAGTATTTCTATTTTCCAATTTCCTGGCCCCATCATCTCCCTTTGCTTTGTCTCAAGGCATCAAAGCCGCAAATGAGGAAATGGACCTCCTTATAAAATTGTAAAATTCAGGTGATTCTTTGAATTATTTTCAGTGCTTTGATTTTTCGCTATGAAGAAGATGAGGAAGCGGTCTTATTTGAATACTCCTACAACTGCTAACTTAAACGTGTTAGAAATAGAGTTCTTGGGGTCTGGATTATGTCACTAGACAAGCCTGGGTGGTGATTGGTTAGGAGCATGAACACTGTGGTCTTAATACCTGGGTTTAAGTCTTGGCTCTCTAACCAGTTAGATCTGTGACCTTGAGCAAATCACTCAGTTTCTCTGAGCCCTAATAACAGTGGCTGTGAATTGAATGTTGTTGGAAGCATTAAATAGATAGAAAAGAATGAATACCTGTAAAGCACTTAGCATTGTGTAAGCTACATGTTAATGCCTCATTAATAATGTAAGGGGAGTGATGCTAGAATTTCGGACAAGTTACCTGCCTCGTACAGGGTCCAAGATAGACTGCTTAATGTAACACTTTGGAGGGATTGATTTTAATAGCCAAGAGTGGAAAAATAAGGATTTAAAAATACAAAAAATATTGGAGAATGACCTTAAACAAGACAGCTGGTAATGACTTGGAATGTATCCTATGTTAGTGGTCCTCAGCAATACTATCACCAAGAACTTGTTAGAAGTACAAATATTTGAGTCCTTCCCAGACTTTCTGCATCAGAATCTCTTGGAGTGGGGTCCAGAAATTTGTGCCTTAACAAGACCTCTAGATGATTCTTATGCTTCAGAAGTTTGAGAAAGACTACTCTAAGTGACGTGTATTATATTCCAGAAAATATACCTAGCTTTAAAACCACTGAATCAGTGTATAGCCAGACTTTTAAAATATTTGTAAAATAAATAAGACATAAATATAGTCTTCTCGGTGAGTCTAGTGGATCTTGATGACATAATATCTTCACTGCAGGTATCATTTTTGACAGAGAATTGATGTAATTTTATGGAACAACAAGTCCCTCACACCTTCCCTTGGTACCTGACCACAGCTTCACACATGGCCAAAAGGACTATTATCCCACTCCTGTAACAGAATCACCCCATGTGCTAGAGTCAAGAGCTACTGGAAAAATGCCCATGGTCTCTCCATCTGCCCTAGCAGGAAGACACAGAGGGGGCTTCTGATGCTCTTCTTCTCTGTCACAGTGGCCATCTGTAGTGGTTGGTACTACAAGAATCCAGATATCTTAGTTGGCTCAGGCCTGCCAGGACTGGACCCCAGGGACAGATGACTCCCTTGAAGAGCACCCACTGTTGAACAGAGTGGCTTCCTTTAAAGGTCTGCATCTCATGTCACCTCAAATCAGCTCCACTTAAACCCAAGACACAGCAGGCAACACACAAGGAAGAAAGGTTCAGGGGACCTTTCAGGAGGATTCTTTTCCTTTCTGTGCCTAGTTTGTAGGAGGGAGCTAAGCTCATATTTCATTCCTCAAATTAAGATTCCACTTCATAGTAACAAAAGTGCCTAGCATAACACTGCACTCAGTGGAGCTTGGTCCTTACAGATCTGCTGAGTTGAACTGAATCTGCAAATCCATAGAATTATATAGGCATTCCAGCTACATTACATTCCTGCTATGTGCTTTTACATCATGGAGCGCAAGACCCATCAGCACTTAGAGTATATTTATTACCTTAACAAATGTCAGATGATTGTGTCCAGTGCTATCTATTATTTATGAATAACAAGAAGCTATAAGACTGAAATGACACACTTTAATATGTCCAAAAGGTTAGGCATAAGGCAGCTTGCTGCCCTATAAATTTCATGACACCATTTTCCCTCCTAATGAAGCATTGTAACAGTGTTGACTATGCTGAACTCCCATTACTTCTGTCTAGTTCATTATGACTGCCCCTGCTTCTGTGAAGATATGTAATTGCAGATCCATATTTGAGAAAAAAGGCATCATTTACAAAATATGAAACTTAAAAATAATTGAAGTAGGAAATTCCTATTATCCCATTAAAAATCAATCTTTTTACGAAGATAGTTCCCAGGCTGTGGAACTTACAAGAGCTTATGAAATATCAATTAAGGATGACAAACCTTCACACTGCCCATAATTAGCTTTCTGACACCGATTAAGAGTTCATCTACCCAATATATTCAAATATATCTAAATACAGTTCGGTACTTTGCTTCAGGGCCTTTCTAGGATTATGGGTACTGGGGATTCACACAGGATGCAGTTCATGGGTCTGCAGCCTTCAGCACAGCCCATACATTCACACACCCTGTCTCTCTGGGACCAGTTGGCGAATACAGCTTTCCTATCTTCTTTCTTTCTATGGCAATGGCTTGAATTATGTATTCTGAGCAACTCTTGCAGCTTTTGAAGGCCATTCTCATGTATAATGTCAAAAAAATAAATAAATAAACAAGAGAAGCTTGTCCTCAGGATATTTCCCAATTCCCACTATTTTGCCCTTGGTAACTACTCTGTCTATGTTGCAGGGAGGTTTGCAAAGTAAAACTTGTAATAATGTTTTGAAACTCTGTGAAATGAGGTTATCAGAAAGAGTTCTGAGACCAAACTATTATTTTTCCATTGTTACCATGACCCCAAATACAAACAGACTCCTCACAGTTTTAATGTTAGGCCAAAAGAAATTTTAGGTGAGCATTGTGCAGTTGAACCAATGAAAGAGCAAACTGTTAACTACTCCAGATGTTCAGTTAATAAGATCATGTCTAACCTAGTCCCTGTAGTCCTTGAAAGTTCCATTAAGCTGTCAGAAAACTTTGTCATTATGTGTGTTTTGTGCAAAAGATGGAAAAGAATGAGGGAAAAAAGAGAATGATGGGAAAGGGTAGGGGTAAAATGAACATGTGTCAAGGATGATGTTGCTTTAAAAAGTGGCTATCCATTTGGTAACGTAAGAAGTACCTCCAGGAGGTGAATTTATGTGTTAAGTACCCTAAGGTTTAAGCTGCTGATATGAAAAGAAAAAAGTTCACATCTCCATGATAATAATTTCAATCCATTTTTTAAGAAAATAAATTTTAGGTAAAAAGGTTTAGTTGATATTTCTAGAAAAGTAAATTCAAACATTGATGTGCAAATTTAGGCAGGCAGGGAAATGAAACAGCTTTCTACACATCTGACATTTAACTTTTTTTTCCCATTCCACCCTTTCCACAATAATCTCATCAAGATCTTAGATAAATTCAGCAAGTTGTCAAGAGGATACAAAATTAATTAGATCAAATCTACATGTCTGCCCTCACTGCTGAAAGAACAATTACAGCCATCCACATGGACTTCTAGACCCTGCCCTCCTCCAAGCACATCCTCATGGGACAATTCAGCACCCTGCATCTGAGAGTCCAACACTTGTCCTGCCCACATTACCATCTCCCTGGGTTCACCAAATTAAAAGCTGAGGCTACTAGTAGATTCCTTTTCTGGTAGGTGACAAAGAAATATGAATATAATAAAAAGAAGTGGTAGCATCCCAGATTTCAAGATCTTGTTATGAACATAAAGTCTGCCAGGTGTCATATACCTCAGTGTTTTAACTAAAGTGACAGAGAAGCTTAGGGCTTTACCTAGGATTACCTCAGCCAAGCAGAGATAATTTACCAGGAAAATGCCAGTGGTATGTATAAAGGGCACTTTAGATCCAACATTGATGCAAAATTCTTTTCCCAAAATTTATTGTATGTAACTAATATCACAACTGACTTATCACTTTCTTATCTGTTTCATCTGTCAGTCTCGCCATATCCATCTTTCTCTCCTACATACCTCTCACCTCACTGCTACAGTTCAAGCCAGGATGCTTAGCAGGCCATTTCAGACTCCAGAACACCCACCCAATATCAGTTCCAACAAACTTTATCACTGAAGTCTAGCACATGCCTTGCCTCTTCATCATCATCCCACTCTGTTCTTCCACAGCTCTGAGTCTTGGTCATGCCACTTACTTAGAGTGCCCGCCTTCCCTGTCTTTTCCTTTACAACTTTGCAAAGCTCTTTCTCTAGTCTCCACTGAGAATGAACAGTGTCTCTGTTTATCCCCTCCCAGCACCTGGCAGCCCCTTGCCCCTCTTTCTTGATCTTCTGTTATTCTCAGGCTTCATTCTGCCCCATCTGCCAGACAAGAGGTCACCTGTGTGCAACCTGCTCCCTCTAGCATCCTCCCCCAGATCTGTAAGCTCCTTGAGTGCAGGTTTAAACTTACGTTAAATTTATATTGTATCTACTATAACACTCAGCTATAAGGTTTATATATAGCACATATTTATATTAAACTGTTATTTTCTAGTGCTTTTTGGACTCCAGTTCATCTCTTCCAAAGTGATGTAAATAAGAAATGGGGAGCAGGGGAAGGCAGTCATAAAATTTAAAGAATTAAAAAATACATATGGCTAATACAACAGTTAAGAAAGAACAACAAAAAACCCTGAAGTTCAGTGGAAGTAAAAATAACCAAAACTTTTAACTATGTACCTGTTTAGGATGAGCTTGGTTTCTGAGCCTTCCTCACTGACAAATGGCATCTGAAAGCTGCTTTTAGTGATACTTTCTTTAATTACCATATTCCAACGCATATGTAATTCCAAGTGATCATTCTCTGATATTAAATTTGATATTTTTCACAGAATGAAATTTTTACTTTAACTCCTCTTGTATGGGTTAGTATAGATCTTTGTCTTAATTTTTTTTATTAAAGTAGAGCACTGACTTTAACATTATATAGGTATAGATTATTACAAATCAACATCCATATACACTATGTTGATCTAGATTTTCTCAGAGCAAAAGGGAAAATATAATCTAGATTGGATCTTAATACTTGTTGAAAAAATGATCAGGGACCTCTTCAACAGCAAATGAATATACAGAATGCCTGGTTACATTTCAACTTCAGTTAATAATATGGTTTTAGTGTAAGTATATCCCATATACTTTGTGGGCTACACTTAAAACAATAGTTTATGGTTTATCTGAAAATCAATTTTAACTGGGAATTCTATATTTTATCCAGTAACCATATTTAAATATTATATTCAAACAATATATATCTGATGATTCCCACAAATATTTTTTAAACCTCCTCTAAACTTACTTTTGGTGGTAAAAATAGTTTGAGAGTAGTAAAAAAGATACTAAACCTTCAGGGAGCAGGTATGTGACAATTTACAAATTAAAAAATACTAATGGGCTAAATTTTAAGAACTGTATTCGCAGTTGTCAGCAACATCAGCTGCTTATATGTCAGTTTTCTAATGAACATTTAGGGTATCTTTCTTCCAACCCTCAAAAACAAGTAAATGGACATTACTATAAAAGGTTTGTTGGGACAGCAGCAGTTGACTCTCATGTGTTAGTGACCTTGCCCCTAGCCTTGTACATCCTACCTGGATAGGAAGTTGGAGGCACTGCTCTCCCTATCCGACAGAACCCCTTTCCTAAATTCTCCCAGATTGTCCCATTGTACCATCACAATGAAAAATGGTTGCAACCACTGATTTTACTAAGTAAAGGTACACAAAATACCACTGACTTAGTTTTTTCGAGATAATTTTCGGCTGTTCAAAGAAAGCCTGAGTTTGCATATACACAAATTTTAAGTATGAATCCTGTGTGAAACAGACTGACCCCCCTCGTTCTTCCTGTCAAGTGCTGTATGACTGCTAGAATACTGGGACCGAAGGGAAGGACACAAGAAAAGCACTGTGTCCTTGGAGTTGTCTCAAGTTGCCTATCTTTCTCTGAAGCCTGTGGTGTGTGGTTTTGCCGTGTTCACAAAGATGGTGGTCATTAAGGCATTCTAGTACTGTCTGTGGCTATATGTGCTTCATAGCTACATGGGCAAGAGTTTTGTCTATCTCTAGTATAGCCTCTTCCTCCTTATTGAAATCCTCTACTGCACTGTAGAGTCAGTAATAAACTCCTTGAAAGGCTTCAGAAAACATTTCTGTTAGGGTAAGGTTACTGAAGAAAGGACAGAGAAAATTTGGCCTATGTTTAGGAGTCAAGAAAAGAGAAGCTTGTATTTCTTTTCACTCTCACCAGCAACAATTTCCACTCTATATAAGATCACCTACATAGACCTTCATAGGCACCAAGAAAATCCTTTTCCCCACTGAGATAAAGGGGAGACTCTTTAAAATCACCTGTTTGTGAGATTTTAAGCAGTGGAGGTGTTAAATGCACGAGCAAGTTTCTGTCATTAGTTATACTCACCTAAATTGGATCTCTCAGCCCATTAGTGGAGAATACCTAGTTCTGAGGGCTTGGATGAGAATAGGTGACCTTGGAAGGAACAGGAGCGGAAGGAGGGTCCACTGCAGGTTACTGCCAGGCCAGGGGAATACAGTAGCTGAGAGTCCTTACAGGGGTGGGGAGAGTGTGGGCAGGGCAGAAGTGCTGAAAGTAAATTTCCCCAGACCACATTCTGGGTAGTAGCCAGCTGCTGTCTCCCCTGCACACTGCTGGCGTGCAGAATACTCTTGCCAGATGCTTAGCAAGCCTAGAATGGGCCATTTTAGTCTACGTGCCTTTCCCTCTAAGTTCCTACTTGATCAAACTTCTCATCCGCAACCCCAATGTTCAGTATTTGGAAATCAGGAGAGAACTAGATCATGTAAGTGCAGCTCTCAAGAGGGATATGTGTATTTACTTAGACTGCTGGACCTCAGCTCCCAAAGGCCAGAAGCAAAGCTCTGGTAGTAGTTTCACCCTCACAGGACTCCGTTACTTGCTCCAGGTCAGAGTCACTCAAACTTCAGTTCCTCAACTACCAATATTAGGGTTCTAGTGATTCCAGTGAGTCACACCTACCATATTAATTCCTCTAGATTTTTATATCTCTGTATCTGCCTTACTATTAATATTTTATTTCAATCACCTTTAAATTGATTTTCAAATGCAAACTTTGTAGCACTATCATAAATGGCAAAAGTATTGCTTTTCTGAGAGAGAGTAGGTAACCACAGAAGTAAAATTAATGCAACAAAACAATATTAGTTACAGAGAGTGACAGCTGCCAGGAAAAGTCCTCAATCTAAAGCTGGTTCTTTCTTGTCAAAGAGAGTCAGTAGCAAGTTTAGAGAGTTGTTAATGATAAAGCAGCAAACGGGGACTTTTATTTAGACATCGGCAAGAAGACTGAAAAGAGAAGTGAAAAGGGTGAAATCCTGCATCAAGAGCCAGCATTCTTGAAGATGTGATGTCCCTTAGCCCCCTAAGTCATCTTTGTATGGTGTGTGTCACTTGGAGGCAATACTGCTATAGTTTTCAGTGCATTTCAGGAAGAAATAATTGACTATTAAAAGGATTATTGATAAACTGTGGTTTATAAAGTTCCATTCAGGATTATTATGAAGAGTGGACAATAGATACACACTCATCATGTTTCACAGATCTTAAAAATACTATTTCTCAAACTGAAAATTGCCTTCACGAACAGCTTGTTCATTGATCAAAGATAGTCAACATTTACTGTATGTTTTAGCTTAAGTTATTCATCTGATCTGTAATTTAGATTCTGTTTCTACATCTTTTCCTTTTCTGTGATGAGCCTGTCTTCTTGATTAACTGTAATAATGTGATAATATCGCATTTTAAATATTTTCCAAAATATGTAAGCATATTACTACAATTTCAGGATTACTAATCAAACAAGAACATCTTTCTATCTTTTGGCTATTTCATCCATTTTCTGAGAGCTCACAAGAACTCTATGAAGTTCAAGGTTATTTTCTTCTGATCTGATTAATTCTTACTGGCAGTGGTTGGCATTTACATCTTTTATTTATGCTGAGCAGTGCTCTACATGGTTAATTTCCTTACACATCTTGCCATCTTTTTGGAAATGAGGTTTTATCATTTTGTTACTTTTGGTCAGAAACAAGAGCCCCAAGAGTGGCTGTTACTTCTCAGTAATCCTTAACCTAAAATAGCAAGCTCTCGTGTCTTTTGCTGTGGGAAGGGGAGTGGGGGGAGACGAGCCAGCTCTGAAAATAGACTGGGTTTTCTTTCTTATTCATATGTAATTAGAGTCCCTTTTGTAACTACTCTTTACCGCCTCAATAGTTATAGGATGAATAAATAATATATATTTTTAAATGTGGCAAAACCAAGAAAGAAGTAACCAAGGCTTCATCTAATATATCAACTTGGTGATTAAAGGGCTGGCTTTTGAGGCTCCAGACATCTAGGGACCCAGAGATAAAATGGAACAGTTGGCTGTGTTTTTACTAATGAATCTCGGGCTTGAAAGATATCAAGCAATTTTAAAGAAAAAGTAGCAAGGACAAGAGACATTAAGACAGGGCCAGTAGGGTAATGAAGGGCAAGGCTAGTTACTGAGAGAGAAAATTACTTCATTTTCTGTGATAATGCCTCAGCATGCTGTGGAGGGCTCTTCTCACGCTGTTAGGATGCTCTCTGTACCCATGGCATCAGAATGCTACTCACAGTGTAGAAGGGAAGAGCCTTGGAACCTTCCTGCAGTGGGGCAGAGGGCTGGGGTCTATTGTTTGGAATGGGGGAGGCCAAGAACAATGGTAGCAGAAGGGGTTAGGTTGCAAGGTGAGGAACACCTGCTTGGACAGGATGTGAGGGACGCACAGGATTAAATCAAGACATAAGACATAGCAGGGTAAAGAAAGAAAAAGGCAAGCAAACATACTCTGGAAATGTGGAATTGCTTGGAAGTTGAGGTGGGACCAATTCTGGGGCCAGCCCAGCGGGTTCCAGCTGTAGACCCCTGCACTCATGGGACTTTTTGTAGTGGCCCAGCAAACAGGGTCACCGGGCACTGCATGTTGCCTCAGCTAGCAGAGCTACAGACACATTTTCAGCTTTGTGGGGAAATGTGGTCTTTTAGGAACAATTCCAGAGTATATTTAGCTCCCAAAGCCAGGGCACACAAATGTCACATTCCCATGAGACAATAGACCTAGTGACAAGACATCCGCCAGAGGCCCAGAAAACCCACAGGATTCTCGCATCCCAGGAGATGCTGCGCACACGGATGTGACATCGTTCTGGCACCCACATCAGGGAATGAAAAGAAGCGAGGGGATCCCAGATTGGCCCAAGGTAAGGGACATCAGAATGAGTCAGAAAAGAAACAAGATTTTTCCAGTGGGATCACACCACCACCAAGTCATACCACACAGCACTCAGCAAAACAAAACGAACATTGAAAGTAAATCATGAACATCAAACAGAAAAACAATTTCGAGCAAAATGGAAATTAAAATCATAAAAGTCATGGTATAAGGAACATTAAGCTTCATCTGTTTTTTGTTTTTTCTTCTGATTATCTGCACGATGACTCATTGGCATTGCCCCATCAGATAGATCATCAGTTGTCAAGAAATCAAAGTCAGATTTGACAGGGCAAGGCAAGGAGTGAAGAGCACAAGCACAGTGATCATGTTAAACACCCATGCAGTCACCTCTGCCACCATTGTTTGACGCTTTGTAGACCGCTTCCAGCTTTGTCAATATTCGTAATAAGACCCAAGAGACTGAACAATACTGAATTTTAAAATGATCTGTCAAAGTGTTAATTGGACTCTTTGATAACCTCCGTCCCTTGGGGGCATTAGCACTGGAGAAGATCCATGCTGCCCACTTTGGTGAAGTGAAGAAAAAATGATTGCCACCAACAGCTGGGTATTGGTTTGACATATTTAACGCTCTACTGGAAAGACTGTTTGGATTTCTAGAAAGCCGCAATAGGCAAACACAAAATGATTTTACTAAGGCATTTCTCCTTGAGAACTCAGCCAAGATTAACACAGCTGCAGTCGGAGCCACACAGAACAAATACGGGCAGATGCTGGGCTGATGGACCATGAGGTCGTTCTGTCCCATCACCCACTGGCCTGGTGCATTCTCAGGATGGACTGGTGAGTGACCCCTCCTACTTCAAGAGGCTACTGAGACCAAGCATTTTTTTTTTTAAAGATTTGGGGGCCAGGTATATTGATGAGAGGAAATTAGAGGAGAATAAAATCGATGGAGTAGAAACACTCAAGACAAGCTAAAAGGGTCACCTCTCCATATTTTGGTTTGACCAGTGAAGCAGCAGTGGGTGGGCACTCTGGGGAGATGAGCATCAAATGAGGATCAAAATTTAGCAGAAGAGTCTGCCTAGAAATCCTTCTCTACAAGTAAAGATGGAAATATGTAGGCAGACAGCTCTGGGGGAAGACACCATAGAGACGGTCTTCCAAGGGTCACTGTGGCCGGGCTGCCTGGAGACGCGAAGTCCTGCTTGGATGAAACTCTTGAGAACATATAGAAGTAAACAATTCTGAATGGGGGGAAACAGCTCGCAACATAACTGGGCTTTTCAGCCTCTGATTTACAAGACTGTTTGTTGGACAAGTAAAGGCCTCTTTGGTCGCAGCTGCAACTAAAGTGGGATGTGTTACCAGAAGCAGCAAATGGCGAGAAAAGACATGACATTTCCTGTCTCTAGTTGAGCAAAGAAAGCGAGGGAGTATTTGGGACAGTTCACAGTGGAATCCCTTTCATTTGGTGCAGCTTCCTTTCCGTTTTAAATGCATAGCAATTCTCCTTGATTCAATAACATATTTTTGTTTTAGCTTTTGTCCTCCCAGGGCCATTAGCGTCTGTCTCAGGACCTGAGTCTATTCAAATTCAGCACCAGGCGAGGATGAGGGGTGACCAGCCAGAAAAGCCTCAGCCCCACTATTTCTCCATTCATAGATTCTGCAGGCCTTTACTTCAATTACATTCATTTGCCTGAGCCCATACAGGATTCCAGGACATCGTGGTGGGCAAAAGGGGATCCAAAAATCACAGAAACTGCTAAGAGCAGTGGAAGGGATCTCAGAAGCAGCATCTGCTTAGAGCCAAGCCACACCTCTTTTGGTTGGAGGAAGCTATGAGGATGTGTTATTTGTTTTGTGTGGTTTCTCCTTGGTCAGGAGATAATTTAGGATCAAGCCCAGCAAGGAGGATGAGCTTGCAGTCTTTTCTGAGACGCTTTCAGTGCCAGCATGTTGGAGGTTCCTTAAAGGCGGCTACTAGAGTCAGCTGGAAGCAGTTACACAGTCCTCCCCACTTTTTCCTCCCTCTCCCCCCAGAGGAAGAGGCATTTCCAAGGCCTTACCCTTCTTGTCTTGGTGATTATGGGAAGACACTGCCCCCAAAGTGTCTGTGCTGTCCGGTGAATGGAGCAGATCCTTCCAATCCAGCATGCCTCCCCTAGACTCAAACCCCTCTTGAGCCGCCGAGTCTGACGTGGTGGTGCTGTGCAAGAGGGAACTGGAGTGCCCTGTTTTCATCACAAATACAGTTAGGGAAGACATCACTGGAGAGACCCACATTCCCTTTTCTCAGAAGCCAGGGGGTGGAATACCCAAGCTGGCTGGTAAGAGTAGAAGGAGATCGTCCTAGAAATAACAAGGCTGGGGGGCAGGGTTCAGGGAAGATCCCCTGAACTTATAGTTAGGGCAAGGTGGGTATGGTCCTGTCTCTGCTACCTGCTTGGTGGGCCTCTGGGAATGATCTGACCTCACTTGACCTTGGTTTTCCTTGTGTACAGAGTGTGGCTGATGTCACTTACATGATGAGAGTATCTTATTTTGTCGGCAGATAAGTATGGAAGGTGCTAAGAAATACCAGTGTTCATCTCTTGTATCCCATCGTAGCACTGAAGGCAGAATGTGTCCATTCTGGGGACACCACATGTGTCTGATGGGGCAAGTTTACAGCAGGGGACGAGTCTTTCCCCATCATAAGCAACTGAGAATTGGAGCCTTTGCATGGAGGTACGTGTCCCTTCAGCTCAGCTTCATGGGCTTTCCTTTCTGGGAGAAGGGTCTCTAACGAGATTGGCTCCCTCCTTGTTTTCAAATGGCATGGAGGCCTCACCTGCCCCATGGGGTTATGGCCGTCCTTTTTGTGTCTTACTCCAACAAAGTTATTTTCAAGACTCATTTACAAGGGGCCATTTTTGAGGCCACACTGGCCAGTGTGATTCAGGTTAGAGAGGGATAGATAGCTTTTGGAGATTCAGAGGAGTCTACCACAGGCTAATGTCAGAAGAATGACTAGGTTGGAAGTTAGAGTGGAAATTCTGGGCATTTCCTGTGATACATCCCTAACTTTCCCTCTATCACTCCACAAGGTTAAGTGCAGATTCTATCATGTGCTTTGATCTAAACTGTCACCAGTGATTTAAAGAAGCCCCTCTACCTGTTCTCCCTGACAGACATAAAATATAACCTTTTTGTGATTTTCAAGTAGAGTCTTTGACTTATTAAACCCTCTTACCTATAGCAACTTCTTGAATAATTTTTAAAAAGACATCAGAGCAGCAATTGTGAATGTGTAATAGGTGCCTTTGATACAAAGTAGGACAGATTCCCAAGTAGTTGCGGCCTCAGGCTGCCTCAGGCTGTGATCATCAGATACACAATAAAATACTGGCCATCAGAAAGAAAGATTTTAACCTTCAATGTACTGCATTTATCTTTTTAATAATTAATCTTGGAAGCAGATTCCCCAGGAGACAATGTTTTAAATTGAAGACAAATTTGCAATATTGCAAATTACAGACAACGTATAATGAGATAATTTATGTTACATATAAACACTATTTATGAACATGTGTGTATTTTACATACATATACATACATATGAAGATAACTTTTAATCTTCTTAAAGTTTTGCTTAGCAGGGAAAAGCCAGCCAGCCATGTGGTTCATCTAAGCTATGTGAGTTTCACGGAACCATAACACTTAAATAACCACAAAGCTTTGGTAATATTTCTATATAGAACTTGTCTGACTTCCACACAGCTTCAAACATCCACTTTGTTGCAAGTAGTCTGGTTCAAATCCAGCTGTGAAAAACAAGTTCACTTAAGACTCAAGAATGCTTGCATCTAGACTTTTTGTTTTTCCATTTCTGGGCTTCATATCTCATTATACTGATAAGAGAACAGGGGATAGGAAAATTAGCCTGAGAATTAGAAATACGGAATTTCCCTTATTTCCTTTCTGTGTTTATTGAGGTCTTTCCCACTCTTGAATTCAACACTGCTTTCAGAAGATATATGGTTGAGCTAAGAGAAGATTCAGCACCCAGCATACGTGAGCAATTAGAAATACCTTTGTAGGGAGGTAAAAAGCAGGGAAGGAAAAAAAAAAACCTGTTAAGTAGCAAGAAGTTCTTTTACCTGAATTGCTATGCATTTTGAGCACTTTCAATTTAACTGTGTTCAAGGGGCAATTTTATGGTAATGCCATAAGTATGGTTTAGGGAGAACATTTCTTAATACGGTAATCTAAGGGAAATATATGCCTAGGGGACACATTCTCTGTAGAAAGATTTCCTGGACCATATGCTGCAAATACATGGAAAACTCATTGGTAATGGAAAGCTATGGCTATGAGAGGAAATTAATGTGGACCAGATGGTAGTTAGGTAGGAAAATGTTTTACACAAATGTGAGAAATCAGCTACTTCCTATTGCTGAAGTGTTAGTGTACTACCTACCATCTCTATTTTCTATATGTAAATTTAGAGAAACCATGCATTTGATGTCCTCAAAAGAAAAAAAAATAGTGTGAGGTTTGTAATCTTTTAAATTTATGCTTGATGATAGGCAACTTGAGCCACTAGTGAATCAGTCGGAGAATGCAGTTCCTGATTCTCAAAATTTTTAAGACCACTATGCAGAAACACCACTAAGTAGTAGTCCTTCCTTTGAAATTAGTCAATAATGTGTGATATTATTACCAAACTTAAAAATTGGTACAAGGAAATCACTTATATTGCTTCCTATACTCTGGTTGGACAAGCTGTATTATTTTTGTGCATTCCCTAAAGACTTTGTAACCAAAATGATGTTACAAAAATAGGCAGTCATTTGTGGATATGGTATCACATATCAGTAGAATCTGAACCTATAATTTTGTCTTGTTATTCCAATAAGAAAAGTCTTATTTTTAATCAATAGAGCTTATGCTGTACTATTTGTAGGAAATACAAAGAAATAGATCTTTAAAAGTTAGCTTTAGTATGCATCTTATTGTTTCTCTATATCTACAAGTCATTATGATTCCAGAGTTAGAGACCCTTCAAATGACCTTAACTTATTAACAATGACTGAAGCCAGTTAACACAAAAAGAGATACCAAATCAGGGGGGTGGGGGGGGGTAGAAATGATCAGGGTCCAATTCACTAAAAAGGGGCAAATGAAATGGTCTCCACAATCTTGTGGGAGAGTGCAGAGATATAGTCAAGGAGAATGTGTGCAGGATTTCTTGAAATGGTTATTTTTTTCTGAGTTGGGCCGTTCTGGTTTTGTGATTCATTTCATAGTCTCTGAAAATGAGCCTGCCCTCAGCCATTGAACTCTGTGGGGACATGCCAGGGCACCAGCTAGAAACTGTGAACTTGGGGGTCGGCTCCCTGTTCTGCATGTTGGATTTTCCCTTGAAACAGTACCTCATGCTGTTTCCCTTGAAACAGCTCCAGTACCTGGGGCATAGTAGGCACTTTACAAATATTTGCTGAACAGATGAATTAAATCTTTTCTAGGTTTATTGACTCAAAAATAAGTAACTCTTAGAATAGCTTATGAAAAGGAGTTTTTGTATTTTTCTAAGTATTCTGTTAGACCAGCCTTCATTTTGATGGTTAATTAATCAGTTGGGCATTTCACGTGGGATAGATTTAGCCTGAAATTGACAGTTAAAAGGAAAGTTCCAACTCTTTAGTTTTATAACAGAAATTACTGATCAAAAACTGAGGGCAAATGGGCATTATCCTTTAAAGTGTGAATACAGAGGGATTAATCAGTCACTTTCCCTTTGCAAAGGAAATAATAGAGATCTATAGATTGGAGGGTAGTTTTTGTTTATATAAAGAACATTCGTTGGACAAACTATACTATCTGTATGAGAAATTACCTGAGAATTAAGATTGGTCTGAATATGATTAATTAATGCTGGGGAATTAGCTAGTTCAATTAGATTCAAGACCTAAACTTCACAATATCTGTAATGATTATTCAGTTATAGGAAATGATTGCCAAGTATGATACTGAAGAAGAGCAGATGCTAAGTGGTTTCTCTTTTTGAAGGGCAGGCTAAGCTAGATGACATTTGCCTCCTGAGAAATTTTACTTCCAGTTGTTGGTATTTAATATTCTGACTTGACTCATAGATCAGAGAATGTTAAAGGTGGAATGTTAATTCCGTGGGCTTGCTCACCACTCCACACTGCATTTACGCACTGGGACCATCAGGAGAAACCAGGCATCATTTTCTGTATGTGCACAGTGCCAGCTTATAAGATGGCCATTACAGCTTTCAAAGACAGCTTTTCTCTGTGCTAATTAGACACAGGGAGGGAAAGTTTACATAGAGCTATAAAATACATTTGCAGCCATCTTGAACTATTTCTTTGGTTCCTAAATCCACCTTGATTTCTTTTCCCCCTCTTCTTTAGTTTCCTTTTCCTTTATTTTTTCTATTCCTTTATTACCTACCTCTTCATATGAAGACTGTCCTAGAAGTACTGTTCTGTGACCTATCTTAAACACACAAACTAGAAATGTCAGTGAATCAGTGACGCTCATAGTCCCCATTGCAATGTGATAGCTTAAATTTGCCATCACACCTATATTTTCCATAATATATTTTTTTAAAAGAATAGTTCATCCTAATAAATATTTGGGGAACTCTGAGAAAAGTAACTGACACATTTCAGCTTGTCTTAAAGAGCTCAGAACACTGTTCATCAACTCCATGTTTAGTGTAGTGTCTAAGCGGGAACAATGGAATACGTCCTGTTTGCACATCATTCCCACTGCGGCACTCTTCCTGGTATATATTGTGAAGAAATCATACTGAAACTATGTCTAAATATTCATACTCTTTGAGAGCTTACGTTTCAAAGGCTGACTTAATGTGAATTTCAGGAAAGGTTTGCCTAATAAGAATTGGGTATCCATAACACCTCATATGGATTTTCCTCTGCAGAGGGTATTGTTCTGAAGCCAGGGTTTTGGGGAATGGTGCTCAGTATCTGCCAAGGAGCTGTGGCCCGTAAGGTGTGAGCACCGTTCTTTTTATCTTGGATATACTTATGTCCAGAAGCAATTTCTTCTCCCTTAAGAGCTCATTAAGTAGTTTCACCAGATTCCCAAAGGTTGGCAGGTTTTATGTTACCTGAATTAAAAATGTAGGACTCAGTTTCACATGTCAATTGTCTCATGGAAGCAGAATGATTTTTGAAGCACTGTGAAATCTATAAATAATTTTAGTGAATTGGGGCCCTGAAGTCATAAAGAATCTAGTCCATGGTGTTTAGGAATGAAAACTAAACTACCACAAGGTGAGTGGATTGAAGGATTTAAAGAAAAAAAGAAGAAATCCATAAACTGACCATATACTGTGTTGTAAGACATTTCATAATCTGGTAGAGGAGTTGAAATGTCTATAAAAAATGATGATAAAAATGTATTAAAATAGAAACCTAGGGTTTGAAAATACTCAAAAGAATTAGTGAAATAAGTCTTCCCGAAGAGATTGTTACCAATACTAAAGTACAAGTAATATCTTCCTTACCATTCAGTGCCACGAAAGAATCTGAAAGACAAAAGAGAGAAGGTGACTTAATGTTTCACCTTTTGCTTATTGTGACTTACATAATAAGAAGGAATGCTCCCTAGTACCAAGTAAGCATTTTTTAAATTCCTGGTTCTAAGATCCTTGGACCCTCCCACCCCCAGGTTCCACCCCACAACCTCCCAAGCAGATTATGTTGTTGCCTTTGTTGCCAGGAGGTAGAGGGAAAAGCCCCAGTTAATAGAAGGAATGGCTTTTTGTGATTAAACGTGATTCTGAGAATTTCAGCCCTACTCTATAGTGAGGGACACGTATGTGGACAAAATAAGTGTTATTTGGATCACCCTCACAAAGCACTTTTCTTTCTTTTTTTTAAATAAAATCTTTGATTCCAGTTTGAATTTAAAAATTTGACAAGGTGTGCAACATGTTACTTTCATGTTTTTTTAAAAAATTTTTTAATTATTAATTATATTTGATATAATTTGTATTCCCCAGGGAGTTCCCACCACCATTTCACCAGTGTACCATCACCTCAGTCCCTTGTGCTCTTTCTGCCCTCATCCCAACCACCCCCTCCTTCTCCTCCCCTCCATGGTCCCTTTGGTTTATCTTGGCTTTTTGGTCTTATTGAGTTTTTTGTTTGCTTTTGGTTATAACTACTTTCATATGTTTTTTTACAAATTGGTTGTCATATTTATCACAATACATAATTATAGTACAGCATTACTATTTATATTAATAGTTTTTATTCCTTTTAAAAATTGTATCTTTTTTAAATTGAGGTAACATTGTATACTTTGTGTAAAACACAATATGTTTTAGGGGTATAGGTTCACACCTCAGATGCATGTCATCATACCGCCACCACCAAGGCCCCCACAGTTCTCCATCACAGAGAAGTGAACCCCTCCATACTGCTACCCACCTCTGGCCCCTTTAGTAGCCTTAATTCTCCATTCAGATCTCTAGGGTGTTTTTTTTTGGCCTGCTCCTTTGTTTTGTTTCTTTATACTCATATGAATGAAGTTATCTGGCATTTGTATTTCTTCTTTGACTTGTTTCACTTAGCAAAGCACTTTTCTTTCTGTTCTGTCACTTCATCCTCACAGCTGTGCTGTGAAGAATTGTCCTATATCACAATGTTCTGAACTCCACAGAACTACTTGGGAAATTACAAACAAAAATCAAGTCACACATGTACAGTATGTGTATGTCTCTGTGTGTACTGGGGGGCAGGGAGTGTCAGATCACTGCCTCACTCTGCTTCCTACTCAGCCTCTCACACAGACTCTCTCTGATTTCCTATTTTTCCTTAAATTCCTATCAGGGGATTTTTAGACATTGTGCACCATCGAGCTACTCTCTGCATGCCTGTGTGGCTAGGTCAGTCATGCTCACAGGGAGAAGGGGCAGCAGAGAAGCTGTGAGTATAGGCAGCAGGGGCTCAGCCAGCCCTGTAAGGGCCTCGGCAGCAGTGGGGTTCAAGGTTAGGGTACATATGAAAAATTGAGGCTTGGCCACTGAAACTGAAGAGTGGATTACTGGCTTGCGATCCTAGGGTGCCACAGGACAGATGGAGTGCAAGGTGTCTGCTGTAGTAAAAGCTTTACAGAGACAGTAGTAAGAATCTGCTCATTGTTGGTGTGTGAACCTGTTCAATCCAAATCTATATACCCTTATTTTTCTCCAGATGCCCATTCCACCAAAGCATTATGATGTGGTGAAAATGATTTCTTAAAGTCAGCTAAGAAGTACACTCACATAGATACACACAGACCAAAATCCATTCCCCTGAAAATGGAGCTGCAAGACACCAACATGATTAAGATCCACTGATGAAACCCAGGATTGTTCATTGTAGACAAGTAGCTCATCCTCTGGTGATGACACTGTCTCTTGCTACTCTCTTACCTTGTAAATTTTGAGTGTGAAAACACAGTAAGAAACTTTTGCCAATATATAATTATTTGCAAGCAAAAAATACATATATGACAAAGATGTGGGGATGAGGCTGCCTGTAGCTCTTGGATTATACCTGAGAGCTAAAAAAGATAAGGTAAGAAGCTGAATGGCACCAAGTGAAATTGCAGTGTTCATGGCTCTAGATTTTAATTCCATCCATGATTTTCACTATGGAATCACATATCAAAAACTATATAATTTCTTTCCCTAGGAGCTAATATTTTTGTGCTATATTGAATGCAAGCTTCTTGAAATTCACCACATATAACATTTAAAACATCACAAAATAAACAGTTTCCATGAGTATGGCATTGTCCTCTTAATTAGCATTAATAAGTATTTTTCAGGAGGTTTCTGATATTAATCAGTCCATATGTCCACTGGCTAGACTTTTGGCCAGGATTCTTGATACCTTTCTAACTAAAATGTTACCATCTCATAATTTTTAAAGTGAATGCTGAGATTAGCATGGTAGGCTAATGCCTATAAAAAGGTATTTTGAGTCATTTTAGACCTAGCGGGTTCTCTCTGAAATTTTTTTCTGCTAGAAATGGTAACAGACATGTATTTAATAAAAGAAATTACTTTTATTAATTGCTTTGTTCAAGGAAAATAAAAGCTCCATTCAATTTAAAGGCTAGAGTACAGTGATAAACCCATCTTATTATTTGGCTAAACACTACATTGTAATAACATGTTAAAAAAAATCAACAAAACCATGACATTTTAAATGGAAATGCTGATGTAAGTTACTGTCCTGTTATAATTAATATCCTCGAGAATTTTTTCCACAGTATTATAATAATGAAACAGGTGCCAACATTTCATTGCAACAACTTTGACAACACTGTCTTGATTTAATTTTTTTTTTCTTACAACATGGACCTTCTACTATTTATTTGATATTGAGAAGATAATTTCTGCTATTTATGTCTTAGCACCAGGTGCTCCACATGTGGGTCTAGGTCATGGAATAAAAGCATGTTTGCCCAAAGCTAAACGTGACTAAGAAGCTCTACTTACTGTGACAGTCTCCTAGGCCATCTGTGTTGCCATGCTCTATGTCCTGTTCAAAAGTCAGTCTTAGAAAAAAGGGGGAGAACAAATTCAGTAATGTGAATCGTTATTCCAGAACAAGTCTTAAGTCACACTAAAGAAAGTAATGCAGTTTGATAAAGTGAGTGGCAGGTGCAAAAAATGAAGTAAATAACAGCTTGCACATTTATCTCTGAAGTTCACAGAAATGAGTCTTAACACAAATCTCCAAAGAGGAGCCATAGCTTAAGCAGTTAATTCAAATACTGTGTAGGGAGTTAGTTTATGTATTATTTATATCCTTCTTTACTCTGATTCTCTGAGCATTAAACATTTGAAAATTTTAGATGTTAAAATATGGCCCTTATATAAGCAATACAGAAGTCTATAAATTAAAAAATAATTGTCTTTCTCCTTTCTACTTTTTCTTTAATTCTCCAACTCTTAACGTCTAAGACCTCTTTTTTTTTTTGCAAGAATTTACATATAACAAAGTATCCAGAGGTCCAGATAAATGTGTGGGGCCACTGAGGGAATAGTAACTAGAGTTGCGTTTTGCTGAGGCCACTCAAGTATGTTCAATGTCAGCCCCACACCCAGTTCTTGGGAGTATTGTCCCCAAGGTCCTCTAGATGCTCACTTTTCTTCCAAGCCACTAGCTCACCAGTGGAGTGGACAAGCTGTTAATATGTAACATGAACAAAGCAAGCTGAATATCTGTTTTGAGTTTTAAAATAAACACCCAGGTATCCAAAGGACACCTTTTTGGGGAGAATTTGGGTTTCTAACCACAATTCAATTAAAGTTTCTATTTGTCTTTGAAATTTAAGAGCCATAGAGCAAACTACTTTGGAAATCACATCTTAAGCTATTATGAGTGTACTATATTACATGTATTAAAAGTCAAACTCGGGGCCTCCCTGGTGGCTCAGTGGGTTAAGCAACGCACTATGAAGCTGACCGCAGCCACTGCAGCACGAGTTCGATCCCTGCTGCCGGCCGGGGAGGGGACCCACATGGCACGACAGACTTCTCCTGCTGTGCCCGCTGCTCCCCTCAGCAGTGTACTTCAGTTGATCTGCCTGTTCTGCTCCCCGCTCTGTCTGTGGTGAATCCTCTCACCCCCCCCACCACCTCTGATCTGTACCCCAGTGCTTGTATGCATAAATAAATAAATCTTTAAAAAAAAAAAAAGTCAAACTCATCCTCAGTGGGTAAAGGCAGTGAAGCCGATATTCATTAGGCGCTAAAGGCTGCCTTCCCAGGGGAGTTCCATATGTTTGAGCTACGCTGGCAGCATTGAAATATGTGCATAGACCTTTAGAGAACTGTGTTGGAGTCTCTGCGTTGATGTAAAAAATATAATATCAATAGTAGAAAAAAAATTCTTACTATCTTTTGGAACACTGAAATGTTGTTTCTTAGCTTTCCTCACTGCTTTGTGATCTTTTCTTCTTCACCTCAAGGCTGTCCATGGAAAGATATAAAGCTCTAACATCATAGTAAGTCTACATTTCTACCTGTAACACTTATCTAATAATAAGTGAGTGAGTCAACCCTTTGCGTTAGTGAGATTTCCAGGGCAGACGTATCAGTAGCTCTCTTTATGGGAAAAATTCCCCTCAATCTGTGCAGGGGGTGGTCAGCAGATATATCCTCCTGTCTATTTTCCTGGTCACTCTAAATTGGGAGAGGAGGCTCAGAGTGAGATGAGGATGATTCTGTTTCCACTTGGCCTCTGGGAGTTGAAGGGATAGCTAAGTAGAAGGTGTCCTAAGGCACCTTCCTTGAGTTACCATAACTAGTCAAGAACATGCACTGAATATTTTTCCACTCAAGTCAAGTATAAAAGAAAGCTATTCATCAGGGCCATCTGTGCATTTAAAGACAGAGTAATGATTTTGACCACCAAAATTATAGGCATAGTGAACTGGCTGCAGCTAGCTGATCTGTGGGAGAACTACCAAGAATTGATCGGCTACCTAATGATTAATAGGGCCAACTGCTCTTCAGTTCAGGAAAAAGGTTTATCGGATGTATACACCATGCTTGTAGTACAAATGCATCACTTAACAAATGCTCTGAAATTTCTTCTCAACTGTGCATGGATAAACCACATCCCTAATCGAACTGACAGCCCCTTGTTCCTTCTCTCTGCTGTGCTCACACCGTGACCATCAGGCAAGCACCTTCTTATCCCTCTCTCCAGGGACTACTTAGACGTCCACTCCTTCCCTTCTTGGTGATTTTAATCAGTCTGAGGAGGGATGATTAGTCAGTTGGAAATGATATGCCACATATGATGTTAGGGTGCTCTATGAAGTGGGAAATGGAAGGAGCGTGGCTAGCAATTGCACTGGGGAGGTTGGAGAACAGGTTGCCTAGTGGTATGTGTGAGCCCAGCGAATCGCATGTTTTGAATGTATGGCAGTCAAAGGCTACTGACCCTCTCCAGTTCCTTGGGCTCCTTACCTCCTATTGGGTGACAAATGGGTACAGGCACCGGCTTCCTTTACCCACCCACAATATGGGTCTCTGGAGGC
Source organism: Galemys pyrenaicus (assembly GCA_019455555.1). Lineage (NCBI taxonomy): Eukaryota > Metazoa > Chordata > Mammalia > Eulipotyphla > Talpidae > Galemys > Galemys pyrenaicus. The sequence goes on along the minus strand of JAGFMF010011668.1, from coordinate 10,377,738 downwards.
AATACAGGTTCTGCGGGAAGAAGAGGCCATAAGTGACCTAGGACTCCTTTCTACACACTCTGGGATTTCTAAATGTGAAGGAAGCAAAACACATACTTTTTACACGTCCCATGTCGTTCACACCGGCCAAGGGGAACCTTTATCACACAGGTAGAGAACGCCACATACAGAGAGCTGCTTGCTTTGTCCAGCTGCATGCCCATAATTCTCTTGTCTTCCACTCCATCATAACTGCACCTAATTTTATAAAGTGGGATAAAATCATTAATAGACTCTCTTGGGTCAGTTCCTTTTGCCTGCCACCACTCTTGTACCCCATCTCCCAGTCCACAAGGAGACCTCTTAATCTAATCGGAGGTGAAAAAGACCCTTGTATGTATGAACACACACACACACGTGAACAAACAGATCCCTTGAATATCTATATAAACATGTTACTGGCAGGAGAAAAATGATGCTTTTTATTATGTACTAAAATCTTTTTACAAATAATATTAAAAGTCACTTAAAATGCATAAAATCTAAGTCTGCTATGATTTTTCTCTCAATGAAAAGAGGTCATAGTAACATAACAAATAATGACTAAGAAGGAACCAAACATTCTACTCACTTTTCAGGGTTGTAAACGCTTATCTCCTCCAGGAAAAGGCTGTCATTTAGAAAACCACTGTTTCCTATCCTGGCCAAGAACTTCAAGATGATTCCCTTCTCCGATCCCAGGAAAACCACTGTGTGATTGAGATATGGCCCAGCAGTGGTGTCCACTGCGATTTTGGTCAGGCGGTATCTAAAATGACAGAAATCACTTTTTAAAAAATCTCTTTGTTGCTCTGTCATTAAAGTGTCCCCTTTTCCACTTCAAACAGTTGTGACAGAGCTTTCTAGTAATAACCTCAAGAAAAATAGATGCATATAAATAATACTCTCAAGCTGTTCTGGTCCTTTATTTCCATATGCAGAGCATTAGTCTGGCTCCAAGGGGAGGAAGGAGGTATGTGTGTGTGGAGGCCAAGTTCTGTAATAAATAGACATGTACAACCATCTGAAACCACTCAGCAATTATCCCTTCCATGAGCAACAAGGGAAAGCTGATGTCTCCAATGAGGAGGGAAAGAAAGAATACGTAAACCCAGTTAACACTGAGAAGAAAAAGCTATGACTACTATTTCCCCAGTCTTCCTCTGAACTGCAAAGCCTTGTCAGAGGGGTGTCGATTGGAAAGCTTTCTGACTATATAGAGAAGGGCTGAGAGGATTCTGAAGGATGGGGAGGTAGAGTGCTGATAAAAATACTGGGATGTGCAAACAGACAAGCACCACTTACAGCCCAAAGTGAAGGCCATCAGTCCTGCCGCATGCCTAGGCTAAGACCTGCTGGAACCTCCCCCTGAAATCCCTCAGCTGTGCAATACTCCAGAGATTCCAATTTATCCTCAGCACCAGCAGGAACGAGGTGACATCGACCCTCCTGCAAGTTATATGGTATGGTTTTCATCTGATGGGCAAGAGCCATTTTAATACCTTTCAATAAAGTCACAGTATAAAAATGGTAATAAGGTCAATTAGCCTTTTTGCTTGATGGCCATTGAACTGGATGGTTCTTGGGAAAGCTGCTGAGTGGTTTGGAGATAAGTTTGAAACAAAGAGCAGGAGGAGGGTGAAATGCCATCACAGCTCTCTAATCAGTTCTCCCTTGCTGTTGGCCACCACTTCACATCATCAGTGCTGAACTATGAATTCCCTGTCTAGCATCCTGGTGCAGTGCTCCAGCTGACAGCTACCCCTAGGGATAAGGCTTGGCTGGAATCTGCAGCATGTTTTGTGACCATATCCTACCCAACAGGTACCGCTGACTGTATCTTCCTCACTGCTCATCTACTTCTGCACAGACTGGTTTAATGGGCTAACCTGGAATTTTGCTCTAATTGTTGGCACATGTCCAACTAGCCTGAAACTATGAGATCTCTTCTCATTGGGATAATGGTAATGGGGTTAGAAGGCATCCACCCAACCCATTGGCATTTTGTAGCTGAATCAACACCCAGGATAACAGAAGATGTTTGTGGCATTTCAAAGCATGATCCACTGATGACTTCTCTGAACATGTGAGGAGACCAGGGAAATCCATGTGGGACATGATTGGCTTGACACCCACCTGACCATTGTCCGCAGGAACCATGGCCTGTTGATGATGGAAGGCACAGCCTCATCCATGAGCGGGTGTGTCTTGATGAAGTTCAGGGTATCATCGGGAAACTCGTTGGAAGTTGCATACTTTTCTAAGGAGGATGAGCCAGCGCAGCAACCTGGCCTAAAACAGAAGCAAAGGATGTCAGGGAGGGAGCTTATTTCATGACTTATGGCAAAGTCTTTGAATAAATTGCTCCTGGCATGAAAGAGAATGCACCCTGGGCTGAGAAGAGGAAGGTGAATGATGCAGAATGCTGTCAAATAAAATGTCTTAGGTTTCCTCTGGCTCGCCACCTCCTTCCACAGAGGAACCTTAGCCAGGGCAGGTCAGCTGCAGATGGGGGTGGGGACTTGGCTTCCCCCAGAAGCATAAACAGACCCCAGTAAGCAGCCATGGAGGTTGGCCACCAGTGAGGAGGGTGTGTGTGGTTTGATGTTTCAGCATCAGCTCTACCTGTCCCCAAACTCTGCTAGAAGTCCTGGGCATGTGCTTTATGACAGGGGAGCACTAAGCTAACTTTGTCACAAATGCAGAAGACAAAGGCACTGAAAAAGCAGCAGTCAGCATCCCTTCCAGTACAACTTAACATAAGCATCTCTAGTTACCTGGAGGTCAGAGAACATTTGGGGTTTTTTTTTTTTTTTAAAGATTTATTTATTTATGCATATAAGCACTGGGGTACAGGCCAGAGGTGTGTGTGTGGGGGGGTGAGAGGATTCACGACAGAGAGTGGGGAGCAGAACAGGCAGATTGCCTGAAGCACACTGCTGAGGGGAGCAGCGGGCACAGCAGGAGAGGTCTGCTGCGCCATGTGGGTCCCCTCCCTGGCCGGCGGCAGGGATCGAACTCGTGCTGCAGTGGCTGCGGTTTGCTTCCTAGTGCGTTGCCTAACCCACTGCGCCACCAGGGAGGCCTGGGTTTTGTTTTTTTAATGTTGTTTTTGTTTCTACTTGACATGGCAGATATGAGAAGCCAATTAAACTGAAGTTTCCCCCCTGAAAGGTCAGTTCTTTATTACTAAGCAATGACGGTGAAAATTCATTTCTTTAAGAAATTCTTGGCTTTCAGGACTCAAGGGGCATCCCATCAAAGTGAGATCAGGGGGCCCCAAAGCCAGTGCTGCTGCAGGCATGTGCTACGCCCACTGGTACAAGAAGAGAGACAGGCATGTCTGAGACCCTCGCAGAAGCTCTTTTCTGCCACTGACCCAGTCAGCTCTGTGCAGGCATCCCCATGTCTGCAAGAGGGGTGACGGAGCACGTGGACGGATGAGGCTGTGCACACTGCTGCCAGCGTGAAATCACTTTCACACGTGTCCCAGTAATGTTGAGGGCCACCATGTCTGTATTCCATGGAGAGCCTGTTCCATAAGTGCTCCCTAAAACCTGGGCCCTCAGGCTTAACTCCTTTTCCCGCTTGCCCAGAAGGTAGCTTAATCATCTTAGCAGGCTCGCAGTGAGTGATCCAAGGTTGCTGGGAGTGCCTTTTATACCTTGTCTGCTCTCTCTACAAGAAACAGAACATGAACTTGGCACATGGTTCTAGGGGTGAAGAAAGATGAGCCATAGGGATTTCTCTTTTTTTTTTTTTTTTTAAGATTTATCTATTTATGCGTACAAGCACTGGGGCACAGGCCAGAGGTGTGGGGGGGTGAGAGGATTCACCACAGAGAGCGGGAGCAGAACAGGCAGATCAACGGAAGTACACTGCTGAGGGGAGCAGCGGGCACAGCAGGAGAGGTCTGCCGCGCCATGTGGGCCCCCCCCCGGCCGGCAGCAGGGATCGAACTCGTGCTGCAGTGGCTGCGGTTTGCTTCATAGTGCGCTGCTTAACCCACTGCGCCACCGGGGAGGCCCCATAGGGATTTCTCTCCTGGGTTCACCTGATCTAAGTAGACTACAGTTACCTGAACTACTGGGCTAGTGGGATCTGGGTGTGTGTGTGTGTAGGGGGTGAGGGTTGGAGGCTGGAGGAGAAAGCTGGAAACCCAAACAAGTAATAAGACATTGAGCTTAATTCTGGAGGTACACAAATTCACTGGGGAAGCTGGGCACACAGGGATGTTTCTATACAACTGAGGCTGCAATACTGTCATTGGGGGTGCTGTGTACTCCATGAAGGTGGCAGGCACAGGGTCCAGGGAGACTCTCATTCTGTCTCAGCAACAAAGAATGAATTAGCTGGTTTTGTGTGATGATTTGAAAGCAAGTACATAGGGCCAAGTACATAGAACCTCTGGATAATAGGTTCCCCCATGAAAGTAATTCTGGGGTTACATTTTGGGAACTGGGGACTCTGCATTGCATTTGGACCCCAAACTGACAGATTCTGGCAGATCAGAGCTCTCCTAGTATCACTGCACCTGTTGGTGTTTTTCTGCTCTTGGACTGGAGTCCTGGATTCAACTCTGATACAACCCATTTACAAAATCCAGTGAACGTCTTTCATAGTTTCCATTGTATTAGGCTTTAAAGACAAATCTCTATAAACTGAAGAGGAGCAGGAAGGAGCAGTGGAACGTCTCCAGCTCTGTGCATGCGTATAATTCACTTCACACCTCTCTGGGTCACATTTCCTGAACTGTAGACCAGTGGGGCTAGGAGGTCAGGTGGTTCCTTTATTCTTGGATTTATGTTGAATAAACCACTGATATAGAAGTTATGTAAAAGACTACAGAGTCATTGTTTTGACCATAAATATAGGTAACTCTGTATTTTGGTTAAGGGGATGAAGGCAGATGACCTCGCAGGCCTTGCTGTGCTGACTTGTCACTGCGGGAAAGCACAGAAGGCATGGGCGTGAGCCCACAGGATGCTCACTATCAGGGGAACAGTAAAGGGCCATTTGTGTGTCTGCACCTACCTGGGCTTAGGCACACGTTCATCAGGGACTGGTGTCCAGGTAGAATCTGGAGACTTCTGTTCCTTGAATCTCCCAGTGAAGACGGTGGCAATGTCACGCATGTCGTAGGCACACACTGCAGAGCCAGGGATGCTGCAATGGCACATTTCACACAAAGGGTCATTCATGCAACTGTCAAGCCTGCCATTTGGAAAACAACCCAAAGGAACTTTCCTATTATGGGCTGCTGAAATTTCAAGTTCATACCTTGAATACTATAAATGTGGCATCCTAGAACATAAAGAGAATCTTTCTGTGAATCAGATTTGCATTCACAGGCTTAAATAGAGAACTAGTTGCAACAAACTCTTGGAGAGGAAAGAGCTCTTCATGACTTTTTTCTGGAACTGCTTTTATTTATAAAGGAAGAATGGTTGAACTAGTGATAGAGATTTTCGTGAGTTTCCTGATATTGTCAGCTAGTAATCCAAGGATAAAAATCTTTGGAAAATATTTTGCGTTACTAATACTGGTGGAAATTTGAAATTAAAGTACCCACACTGGCCACATATTGCTTCTTTGAATTGGGTTCCTCAAGTGAGCCTCCCCCTCCCAGGAGTGAGAATGTGTATGCAGGGAACCCATGTATTTTTTATGTTTGAACATTTCGATTTTTATTTTACTTATTTGCATATGACTAAACAATGTAAATCTCTAAGCACCAGTACTTCAGAAATAAAGTGTTCTATTAAATGCTAAATAATAATAGTGACAGTAATCTCTACCCATAATTACATCCTTGCCTAGCTCTCCTGGTAGGACTTGGGGAGTTTTTTTCTTTGTTTTTTTTATTCAGTTGTGAGGAGCATTGAATTATTCATTCATCTGGTGCACTGTTTGAATCCATGCTTGATTTTGATCGAATAAACTGAAGGCACCAGCTGGCCAAAAGTTTTAATCAGGCTTTGAGGTGGTGGACCTTTACACAGAAGGCACATCTAGGGCAAGATCAGGGGCTTGATCACATGGGAATACCATGTAGGGCAGAGAAACTGATGGAGACCTGATAGTGCAAATGTGCCAAGGCTATGGTAATCACTAAATAAATGATTTAGGAGAATTTTATACCATTTTAAATTTCTTAATACAATTATTGCATATTACCAATAAAGCAAGAAATAGAGAGATTAGAACGTTAATTTAAATCAAGGTGGCGGGATGAATTTTAAGGTATGCCATATGTTTTTCACAGAATTGAGTCTATAAGACAGTGATGAACCACTTGACTTTGGAATTTCAGAACCCCAGCATTATATATTTAGTTTGGGGAGACTATTTTCACACCTCCCTTTCCTAAAAGTAATAGGTATACATAGTTATATATTAAGAAAAACAAGATAAATGTTGGTTGAAGTATTTTATGAGGCACCTCGTAATAACTGAAGATACCCTTGAGTTTTATAACCTTCCCAAGGCTAGAATCACTTGTGAAATCCTTTCTTCTTCCCTCCCTTCTTTACTACCTCTTCTTCCCTTTCATCTTCCTACCTGTTCATTCAGCATATATTTGTGGAATCTATAATCTCTTCGAGAAAATATTCAATAACAACTGTCCTTCTCTTAGTTAACTCAAGTTCAGTGTGGAGACAAATAAATAATAACAACAACAACAGCAATGCTGATAACAACAATTTTTACTACCACTAATAATAATCCACAACAATCTGTAAGAGCAGTATGGCCAAGGTTCTCTGGGCGGGAACTCAAGGTGAGACTTGGAGCAGCCCTAAGGCTAGAAAGGGCACACAGATATGGGCTGCACAGCTGTATACAAGAGAGCTTGGTATGTTCAAGAGGCACACTGAGCTCCAGTGAGCCTATGAGCATGAGGAAACTGGTCCACTCACGAGGGAGGAATGCCATGCCTAGGAACTTGGGCTTTACCCCCAAAGCAAAGAGGAACATGGAAAGGATTTGTGGTAGTCTGACAGAACCTAGTTAGTTTGTGTGAGAGGAGAGTGGAGTGCAGAGGGATGAAACCAGGAGTGAAAACAGAGAGGAAATATGACTTACAGATGAAAACAGGCCTGTGTATATTTACCATTTTCTGTGTTACTGAACAAAAACCAAAATATGGATGTTTGTTAGAGCCCTTTTAAGAAAATACTTTGAAGAAGTAACTACAGTACGTAGAAACCTATTCCTATATTGCAATAACAAAGTAACTCATCTTCTCCAAAACAAAGAAATTGGAAATTACACCAGCCCTTGTATTTCCATCTATGGACATAGTATTCTTTCTCCAACAGTCTTACCTAGATTGGTATAGAAGTATGAATAGTCGGGACCTGACTTTTTATATATTTTCTATTCTCAAGTCTAAAAATCCCTGCATATAATTAAAGCTTAATTAAATCTAACCGCATACTTCTTGCTATAGTGTGGGTTCATACTTCCAGTGGGGAACTCTTAACTCTTGCCCTCTATGTAAGTGAGGAATGTAATTTCATCTTTCAGCTTCCACTGTTCTCGGCTTTTCCTAATTTTCTGGCTTTTTTTTTTTTTTCCTGAGACACTACTCTCCAATCTCGTCATATATGTGTTTACCATCAGACACGTCAAGTTCTTACAAGTTTTTATGAAACATATAGTCCAAAGCAAAGCAGTGGAGGCCTAGAGGAAGGTAGTGTAGAACATTCAGAGTTCTATATAGAAATGAGACTATAGTACATTTACTTAGAGTTCATGACCATGTCCAGAGTCACAGTGAGGACTCTAAGGTCTGGGAGAGAGAACCAGGGAACCTTCCACTGTTTAATTACCATGCTTTCCCACCACTCCAGTACAAACTATTAGTGTGTTATTTAGTTGCTTAATGTCTTAGCTTAAGTAAATGCAAGAAGTGAGATTAACAGAGTGATACTCAGCATTATATAGTACAGCGTTTGATGCCTTAGAGTATGCAGAATCAGAGTGATGCTTTGGTTTGGATTTTGGGCCCCCAATAGGGTGGTAACCAGGGTCCCTTATGTGGGCTACAAGATGGTCTCATTTGAGCCCCACATTTCTGTAGCATTTTAGGATGTTTCCAGTGCTTTTAATGTCAAAAGTTAATGATCCAGACATAGAAATATGAAAAGTCAGATGGAAGACTAGCTGACCGAGAAGAGAAAGAGGGGATCAGTCTGGAGTTCCAAGGCTGCCCTTTTCATCTGTTGACTACCTGGACCAGGTGGTTCAGTTGCACTCAGTTTTTTTTCTAGTAAAAAGAGAAGACCACAGTATTCTGTTTCCAGGATTACTGGAGAGAGTTTGAAATAACACATGAGTAGTGCTTATATACCAGGAATATAAATAGAAGATATGTCCTAATTTTTCAAATTACTTTCCTTAATATTCTAATCTAATAATACTTATAAAATGACTGTTAATTTGTTGATGAAAACAGTGTTAAGTGCTTCTTAGCTACAATGAGTGAGTGGCAATTTTTCTGTCAATTGAGAATTTTGTGTGTGAGAGGGGAACCCTTGGGAGAAGGATGCTGAGAAAAGCCGATTAGGTCAACATGGCCAGGCCATGGTTACCTGTTATAAGGTGTGGAAAAGGTTGCCAGGACGACATCACGGCCATTAATATGAATCACGTCGGTAACTGCCTGCAGGATGTTGAAGTAGAAATGAGAGTCTCCTGGCACGGAGCAATTGAGGCGCGCCTTGAGGAAGGATGTCCACTGCTTTTCCAGGACTCTCTGAGACCCGCCCATGTCATTCTTGCAAACCTGAGCTACTCTCGGGAAAACTACCTGCAGAGGAACAACACCCGGGGAAAATGAAATGCATTCAGTTTTCCAGGGGATCTTAGCAGAATTTGTCTTTCTTTGAAAATAGAAACAGAACAACAAGGTGCTTAATTTAATTCTGTGTTTCTAAAATCAGTGGCAAAAAAGGAGGTGGGGGGAGAGGAACTCAGCCTTGCAACAGCATGTTTTAAAAGATAAGGCTGTGGCATTTAATCCAGAGCCATAAATCCTTCAGGGGATCCTGCTTCTAGCCACATAAACTCATTTCCATACAGACTGCTTAGCTTTTTATTTCCTCAAACAAAAGCACACTTTGTATGCGACTAGCTGCTATCCTGGAGAACTGCCTCTGGGCCTTGAATCTCGTGTTCTCAACTCCTCTAACTGTGGGAGACACCCCTGTACTGAATCTGTGCCCTCAATTTAGTGACCTTAATCTACTTGCTGATAAAGATAACGAAATGGACGTCCACTAAGTGTTCGATGGTTTCTTGCAATAAAGACAAAAATTAAGGATATCTGTTTGCTCAAAGACACAAGATATTTATTCCCTCCCTGGTGCGGTACCAAATTTAAAAACAAACAAACAAAAAACTCTTGAATGTATCTGGAAACCACATCTCAAGAGAACACAAAACTCAGTATGAAATCAACCGCACAACTGTCAATTAAGTTCTCAATGGAAATACTTAAGAGGGAGCTTCACTATACAGGACTGTTAGACGAACGCACACAGGACTCAGGGCTACCAGTTGTGGGTGAATCTTCTCACGATGATGACCTTGTAACTAGATACCTGGTTTTCATTTCAAGGTCATACACAACAACTGGATCTAAAGCAAGTACTGGCCCCTCTTACCTTCCCCATGGTGTTGTACTCCACTGCTATTTCCCTGAAGAAGAAGTAGATGTAGTTTCCATAGTCCACTGCTTGTACAAAATACGGTTCTGTGGACGAACAGGCACTTTAATTGGAGACATGTCACACAGAGTTAAAGGAACTTCAATCAGTTGTGACCCAAGACATGTTATTAATTAAAAATGTAGAGCCATTAGACATTTGCTTAACACTAACCATTTCTAATGACTTCACACAGGCAAGTACTGGTGATTTCAGAGAGCATTAAAGCCTATAAATTATATCTTTCAGAAGCAGTTGCAATTAACAATGAAGAATAAATGAGTTTTGCATATCTCTGTAATTTTATTTTCCACAACGGAATGCACATATTACAGAAAGGATTTGGTACACATCTCCTCGTCAACCCTGACTCATAGAAGGTTGTGAATAGCTGTTTTTTTTTTTTTTTAATGTTCCCCACCACCTCCACTTCCCCGATTCCTTCCATGAATGAAATGTTCATATTTTTTTTTATGTGGGACTCTGAAATGAAGAGTTTAAGGCAGAGAAAGATGAATCTAATGAATCCTGTTGTATTAGCAGTGGTAGTTTTGTTGATACTGCAGAAACTCACACAAGTGAAGAAGGGAGGTAAATGAATCAGTTGAGGCAAAAGATGCAGTTTCAACCTTCCTGTCTGCCAGAAGCCATTGCTGAAAATGAAACTTAAGTCCATTCCACCTAAATCTCCCTCAAGATATGCATTTCTCCCATCCCCTCTTTTTCTTTTTTAATTGTCTGTTCACCTTTCAACCATTTTGAGTCGTGCTTGACGGTCCGAAGGGTTGGGCTGTCTCCAAGACTCCGGTAAATGACTGCATCGATAGCAAGGAAGTCAGTCACTGTGGCTGAGTACAGTTTTCCATCTTAGAAGAAAAAAGAAAAGAAGTGAATGGGATGGGCGGAAGACTGTGGGTGTAGGGGAATAATAAAGACATCCCCCAGATTGCTTTCCTGCGTCAGGCAAATGAGATAGGACAACTGGGGAAAATCCAAGAGTCACTGGGAAAATACTTGGCCCACATTTCTAACCATTTTAAATTGGGCTCATGAGAGATGAAACATTTTTCATTTTTAAATTGCATGGCAATTTCTAAGCAGCAGCAGCAGCAGCTTAGCTACTGCTGCTGCTGCTGCTGCTGCTGCTCAGGGAACAGGGTAAATGAAAAATGGTATGTGCTTCACTTGATTAGATGGACCTTGACTGAGATTTCAAGGCCAAGTCCCTTGGACACAGCCACTGCCACAACACCGTGGCAAAGTGGATTAGGTGGGAGCCCAGGGAAAGATAGGAGCTGATTGTATCACCAGAAATTTTTTAAGTATAAGCAGAAGGAATGGAGTCTTCAGCCAGAGCAGGTGAGAAGAGTGGGAGGAAGAGGGGATTCATTAGCAAAAAAAGAGCTGGTGAAATTGCTATTTATATCTAAGAATCAGTCACTCATGAGAGCCACTAAGCCATGCCAATCTAGCTTAATTAAATAAGAGGCATTTGCTCCAGTGTTTCCAAAGTCATGAACTGAAAGCATTCTGATAACCAGATGCCGAGACAAAGAAATAAGGGGAAGAAGAATGCTGAGTTCAAACTAGGCTTTCTTGAAGAATGGGTGCTTTGGGGGAGATATGCTTGAGGGTACAGCCAAGGCAAAAGAGAGCAAAGAGAATTAAGGATTCATCCTTTGGTTCATTTCCTGCAGTAGCAAAATTCTGTGCACAAAAAAAATGCAGGAGACTGTTCTAGAATAGTGAAAGCTGTGTAGATGACACCAAAACAGTAATTATGTTCAAAGTAAAAAATGATTTCCTTAGGTTATTTTTAATGGTTACACATCTTCATTATGTCCAAGTGACTTACATGATTCTGTTTAAGTTCTTCCCCTTTGTGTGTGGCATAAGCATGTCTGTTTGTTTATTTGTTTTTTTTCCCCAACGAGCTTGTCCAGACATACCTAAGCAAAATTCTTGATTGTCCACTTTTGGTCTTTAGGCTCACTGAAATTTATTCAGGATCAAGTTAGAATGGGGTTGATATCTGCATTATTAACAGTCATATATTAATGTGTTGACTGTGTTGATCAGATTTAAACTGTAGGCAGTAAACATCTCTCTCACACACACACAGAGACAGAAAGAGAGAGAGAGAGAGAGAGAATGAGAATGTGTGCGTGTTCCCATCTTTTCCTCTCCGGTACTTTTGTTTTTCATTGGTTACCTCACCGGTACTTCTATTTGTAAACTAGAGCACTATTTTGCCACTTTTGCTAAAATGCCAACTATTCAGTTGCAGCAAGTATCTTCCATAAATAAGGACTGAGTTTCATGAGATTTCAAACATGCCAAAGAAAAACTACTGAAATATACCATGGGCGGGGGAAGGCAGGCACAGCATTGTCTCATGTGGCTTGTTCTGTATAGCTTCTGGAAGGTTGGTGTCCTTAGGAAATACTTCTCCCTGTTCTGCCTCAGGCTACAAGTCCTCTTCTGAAGTTTACAGTTCAATTTAAGTTCTCCACTGCAGCCCACATCCTCCAGGGTATCAACTAATGCAGGTTCAAGTGTCAGAACAGTGCAATGGTGGAAGTTATGCACTTGAGAATACATTCAAGTACTCTTTCTACTGGCCTTACTCCTGCCCTTGCTGACAAAGAGGTTTATGAGACTCTATTTCTTACAATGCTGCTTCCCAGTAATACTGTGCTCTCAATTCCAGGGAGGACCCAAGCAACCTTTTCTTTTTAACTGGCTACAAGCCATTTCTACAATCTGTGGCTACAGATTCAGGTTCACAGATGGATGACACATGTTGAGTGCAAAGCAGTTTAAGAAGCTAATCTTGTTTCATCATCAAAGCCCTAGAGTTCCTCATCTAGCTAGGATGTACCAGTTTTTTAGCTGTTGTGATTGAATTTTAGCTAACTGTTTTATTATATGCTATAGCAATCACTATTATACCAGCACTTTTCCCTCCACCCACCTCCGCATACACAGCTGGCAGTGAATTCCTAAATAACTTCCTAATTAAAACACACACAACTTGAAAATGATGGCTTACTTACTGCTGTGTTTTTATCCTTTGCAGTGGAAGGAAGGGTGGGAAGGGGGTGTGTGGGTAAAATTAGTTGATCAGCATCATCCCCTCAGTCACTATAGTCCTTCTATTAGAAACAGGCAGATCACCTAATCAGGTCAGTAATACTGATGAAGATGCAAAGTTATGGGTATGTGGCCTCAACTACTATCAGAGCTTCTAGAAGCTTCCTTTTGTGTCTTTCCTTTTGCCTTCTGTGTGTGGGCAAGTAGACAGAACTGTGCTTGGGGCTGGCAGCCATCCTATGCCTGTAAAGCAGCAAATCCCACTGAGAGAAAGAAGTGAAAGAGCAGAGATGTGAAAAGGAACTCATCCTGCGTATTATCACTGAGTTGTTGAACCAAACCAACCTGAAAGTCTGCCCCACCTTAAATAATAAATCCATATTGCTGGTTTGAGGTGGATTTTCTATTATTTGAGCCCAGACATGGCCTCACTGATAGGTCTCGCGTTCAGTACAAAGCTGTTATCCTTTCTGAAGGCACAGATGCATGGGTAAGCGTGGCAAAGGCTCCTTTTAAGAAGCAAAAGTACAATTTCCATACTAACTTCAAATGGAAAAGACATTCTTAATTACAGTATTCACCAGAGACTCAAAGTACAACTGTGACTCTGCAAATTCTCCAGAGCAGATCCGCAGTGACAGGCTAAGCATGCAAAGCAAATGCAACCAGGAGAAATGCAATCAGGTCTTTTACCTGCAAACAGTGCAACGTTGGCATGTTTGGCATCATAAGGGCATCTGGCCATTCCACTAAATTCATCCCCAAAAGGTTCCAAAGTATCCATCTAAATGAAATAATAGCACTTAATTAGGAACAACAACCACCAACATCAGTAACAGCAACTAACATTTATAAAGCGCTTCATGTGCTAAGGAATTCCAATGCAAGTGATCCTCAAATAACCTTGGGATAAACATTTGGTTTCAAATGAGAAAACTGAGGTCTAGAGAGATTGAGACACTTGACTGAGGTTTTACAGCTCAGTGTTTGAATTCACTCATGTCTGACTGATTCTGCACCATTCTAACAAGTGAGATTCCCATAGCCTTTGGAATGATCTAGAAATAAACATCTTCTTGGAAAAGAAATTTCTGAGGCAATCGTGGGGAAAACTTACTCCTCTTCCTCCGTCATTCCCTCCTGAATTATCTGTTGAGTCATAAACCCTATAGAGATTGACTTCAGTTTTTGGTTTTGTTTTGCCTTAGAGTCCTGTCTTTGTGGGTTAAATCCCAGAAGAAGACACTGGAATTTTTCCTTGGGTTAGTTGGCAAACAGTATAGTATCAGCTGCCTGATCTCAAGTGGCCTTTTGCACTTTAGAAACGTGTTGGAATCTCACATGGTATGGGGCTGCTATCTGAGGTCCATCTATTTATTGGTGCTTGCCGCAGGTCTCATTTCTGTATGTTAGAGGTTGTAAGTCAGTTTTATTTGACCATCATAGTATATTAAAACAAAAATAAAACAACAAAAACAACAAAAAAGAAACTAATGCTGATTTCAGCAGGAGATTGTACATGAAAATTTGGATTTCTGCTCTTCTGAACAAGTGGGAAAGTCAACCTAAGTGGCACTGATGAGCCGTTGCTAAGGAAACAAGCATGGTCTCCAGCACCAGTGCCCTTTCACCCACTGAATGTATCTATGCCCTGCTTACTTTGCTCCTGCAAGTTACCTGCCTTGTCCCAGAGACATTACAGGTGGGGCAATACCTTGCTAGCTATTCACCAACTTTCATTTCCTTTTACTCCAGATCACACTAAGCTACAACTTCCATTTTCCTTTGTAGTTAGATATGATCCCATGACTAAGCTCGGCTAATGGAATGTGAGGCTAAGGCCAGGCACACTGTCAACATCGTGCAAGAATCTTTCCAGAGTTTTCTCTCTTCCACATTCCCTCCTAGATACAGAAGATCTGGTAGAGAATACCAAGACTAATCATAGAGAAGGCAGAGAGGTATGACCAGATACAACTGTGTCACAACCTCTCCTTGACCCACACTCACTGTTGTGGGTCTGTTCTATTGGCGAGTGACCCACAATAGTCTGAGGTCAACCTGCCTTAGGGGGACAGCAGGTCCCCCCCACTAATGTTTTATTGGACACTTTTGTTACAATGTGGATGAGAAAAACAAAATCCCAGGCAAGGTTCAATGAAACCTCACCATTCTACCTCATCATTCTAGGACCAGCTTCCTAACTTCCTTGCTATGACTTCCTTGCTTCAAGTCATAGTTCCAAGAAGCTACTGACCATGCTGAGTGAGGACGCACTGTCCTCCCTGCCTTCTTTCCTTCTCTACACCATGGGACCTCCATAGCATGTAAAATCACAGCTCCTCGAGTACATAACTGATCTCTATAGCACTCATGTTTATACAACCCTCTCTGGTTTGATCTTCTTTATAGTTTTAGGGTATTTTTGCTTACCACCTGGCAGCTGCATAGTTTGATTAGAGAGCTGAGAACTGGTACTGAGGATGGATCATGGAAAGGTCTTTAGCACTAAATCAAGTTACCTTGTGAAGGTAACTTGTTACCAAGTGAAGGTACTTTGGGTGATCACCCAGGAGGAAGGAGCAAGGTTCTATCTGGGCGGTGGTGTTGTCCAGTCAACGGTACGTGAGACCATTCTCAGAGACCATTTTCCAGGATATGATGGTCCCTTTTCTAACTACAGTCAATTTGATAGGGTCCCTGCTGAAGCCACTCCATTTGTTTAAACTGTCATTGAGACTCATATAAAGCTGTTGCATTAAAAACATTTTTAGGCAAAGATGTTCATGTCAGATATCCTTAAAGCAAATGTACTTTCAGCACATTTTTATGAAAAGTCTTTTTCTTATTTTATTCCAAGAAGAACTTCCTGTTGAAATGTGACTGACTTTGCGGTCTGAGGATCAGAAAAAGATTCAGAACACAGCAAAGCAAAGGAAATGCCCTATCCCAACCAGTGTGTTCTGTGGTCCTGGCAGTGGGGAGACACTACACAAGGGGGGGGGGTCTTTATTTTTAAATGCACCTATTTCTATCAAGTGGCCACAGCAGCGGCTAGGCCAAGGCAGGAAGGAGTGAAGAATTAGAGAGTTGGTTTGTGAGTCTGGAAAGGTCCAGGGACAAAACAGTGCCCAGGCAAACTCCACCTTGCATGAAGTTAGAACTAATGCTTGTCATAGTCATCAAATCTCAGACTTCACAGCAACCTCCAGGGAATTAACTTAGCACAGAGTGCAGATAATTATACAAAAGACCAATCTGACTTTTAAAGAAGTTCAAGAGGTAACAGAAGGGAAAAGGTAAGAAATGTAGCTTGAGATTTACAGTAAGTCGCCTGCAGAATTCTTCCCCATATCATCTTATTTAGGGCTATCATCTAGCACATTTGCTTACTTTAATTAGAAAAGCTGTATAAATCAGGGTTTGATGCAGAGGCAGAGATTGAAAATTTGTCCTACTCCTGCTCAAGCTGATCTAATCAACTTCATGCTTCTTGGACTGTGAGACTTGAGCTTTTCAATGGAAGGTGGATCTTGGGTTTTGCTTGGACCTTTTGGTCCTAAACCATGATACAGAGTACTTAAGAGATAGGCTGTCCGTTCTCCCTGCAGTCAGTTATACCTTGTCCCGTACATGCGCAGTCCCTCTGTGCCTGTGTCTAAAAGAACTTTTCTAGCATCATCAAAGGTTTTTTTCTACTATTCACAGTGCTGAGCACATAGATGGGGACTGCATGGGGAAAACATCCTGTCAGTGATTTCTGAGAGGCCCGGGATCCTGGAGCATGTCTCAGCAGGTGTGGCTAGAATAAGCAAAAGGTGCCGGTATCACTATAGGCTAGGCCTCCAGGGAATGGAACACGGGCAGGAAGAATAGGCTAGATCACAGGCTGCCTGTGTATTGCCAGGTCAGGAAAACCTGCAATTTGTCATAAAAAATAGCTTTCCAGCTAGGGAATTCCTTGTGATGTGTTAGATGCATTAATCTTAATGAGTCCTAAACAGTGACAAACAGGGATAGAATGTAAAGTGGGAGAACTGAAGTCAGAACCTCAACGAATGCTGTTACCAGTGAGTGTGAACATAGGATTGGACTGGATGCCTTGGTTAGAAATGAATGGTTCTTATCATTATTTATAACTGAAGTATTTATGGCAGGACATTTTGTATTAATTTTGATTTTTAAAAATATCGTTTTGAAAATGACATTCATCTTGATTACTGAAATTTTGGGGGTGGCCCCTTTCAGTTTGAGCTTAAGCAAGTGCCTCACTTGGCCCACCCTAATCCTGGCCCTGCTGCTGCGAGCCTGTGAGTCAAGTATATGTCCCTCCTTCAGTGCTACTCTGAGGAAAGGGAGAGTCTTTTGAAACTGTCACACCAAAGACTGATTCTGATATTAGCCCATCTTTACTTTTCTCAGACTTAATACTTCACACAAAAGTGAAGGATGCTTCAGTTTATCTGATGAAACCCACATCTATATTTCTACCCATGTCTCCCCTACATCAAGAGGCCTGCTCACCCATCTTCCTGTAGACATCTCCATGTGTGTCCCAGGGGCATTGTCATCGCAGCACTAGTCACGCTCACAGTGTGCAAACTGGGCCCCTTCTTCCCACACCCCAGCCCCGCTGCTTTTCCTTTATTTCCTGCTAAATTGATGGCGGCACCTTCCATCCACTCACCCCAGAGATAGCCTGCCAGTCATTCTCACTCCTCTTCATCTCCTGTGCTGCTTATCAACTATTGAATCGTGCTGTTTTGTCACTTAAGCAATTCCTGAATCTACTTTTTCCTTCATCCCTGGAGCCATCTTCCTCTCCAGTCTCATTTTTGTTATCACTCTGTCACTGTACACTCCAGCAAGTGAGAACCAGCTCTTCAGGGTATGTATTACTCAGTGCCTTCGTTCATGTTGTTCTTCCTACCTGGAATGTCCTTCTCTTTTCATTTGGCTAACTTTTTCTTGATGACCAAGATAAGGCATTATCTCATCTGTTATAGACTCCAGAAATACAATGCTCTGGGAGCATCCTCTCAGGTTCCTGACAATCTAGAGCCCTGGGCTGGGGGTAATTATATTCCCTATGTAAGGAGTGGCTGGGAACATCAGTGGGGCAGGGGTGGGGGAGTGGCTGTCTCCCACCTCAGGAAGCCTTTCCTGATGCCTTGTCAGAGGCTATTTTCTTATATAGTTCTTCTCTTATTGCACTTTCATAATACTCTGCATATGTAGGCATGGCAGCTGCCCCGGTGGAGTTTCTGCTTCTTCTCTGGCCCTGCCAAAGATGGAGGCCTCCTGTTTGTCTTTATAACCCCAAAGCCTGGTGTTGGGAGTAATGCAATATATGTTTGCTGAATCATGGACTGTGGATGAGGAAAGCTAACACATGCGGAGCCAGGAGCTCGCATCACAGCCTGTCTCTGCATCAATGCCGCTATCACTTCATTGTGACTAACCAGCTGCACCAAGTCTTTGACTGTTATCTTTTCACCCTTGCATCAAGACCAGGGAAAGGAAGGCCATGGACAAATGAACTGAGTGCTAGACAGAATGGAATTCCTTTGTTCTTAAAAACCTCACCTAGGGGAAAGTATAGTTTCCAATGGCATGCTTTTGCGATACCTTTTAAAATAGGAATCATGCAGGATATAAGTGTGTCTTTATGCTCAGAGAGGAGATGGTGGGGTAGGAGGGAAGGAGAAAGAGACCTATGTTGTAGGCATGTTGGAATTCTGAACAATAAAGAATAGGGTCTTGTAGACATGAACTTTACTGGGTAGGCTCTTTAAAGACTTGTCAGTCAATCCAGGACAAACAGGAAGCTCAGGAGCCTGCTCAGGATGGCTCACATGGAATAGTAGCATGTTCAGTGTGATAAGCAAGAGGAACTGGGTGATGTTGGATCACCCCTCTTAGGTTACTGCAAGCACAATCACAGAAAATCATGAAACACCTCCTGGCCAGGGGTTTCCGACAGAACAGTATTTACCTTATAGTTTCTGCAGGAAGGGTTGAAGGCATTAGTCCCACAGACAAACAAGGTATCATCGTTTTTCTTTAGAAGAACTTTAATAAAGTTGTGGCACTCATCCTGAAAAATAAGTCATACTTTTTTGTATCCAGTCCATTCAATGCAGAAGACCCTTCTTGACCATCTACCATGATCAGCTGACAATGAGGTTCAGGAGAATGTGGCTGAGCATCTATGCCTGTTCAAAGTTCAGGCGCCTCCTGATGTTAACCAGAAGATGATGTTGACAAGAATGATTGCTTTTGGAACAATAAGTGAGAGCATGGCATAGAAAGGGAGGCTCTATGTTTATGTTGCAAAAGGAAGGCGAGCCTGGGAGAGGCAACCCCCCCATCATATTAATTTTAATGCCAGATGCTCCAAGGTCTCCTGATGTAAAAGTCTCCTGGATGAAGTGTATTTTCGTGTTGTTCTATGACCAAAGTCTCAGCCTGTGTGTCTGCTGCAGCCTTTCCTGAGTGCTCCCACAGACTCCCAAGTGCTCTCAGAAGACAGGGGAGGGGGCAGCCAGCTTGATGTCCATAATCCCCAGTATCCCTAAGGAGTTCACCATGAAGCAGCCCTTGCAGCTGTCGTAGTGTTTCATCACATTAAAAGCAAACTATTTTTGCAAATTAAAGCCCTCAATAAGTTGATGGAAAAAGCAATTACTGGGGAAAAAGAGACTAGCATGAACCATTCCACATCACAGTCTACAGCTAGAGATAACAGCCCAAAACTTAACCCAAAGTGGCAGCTGCAGGAGAAATGAAAATTGCCTACCTTATGTTTTCCCTTCATTCTGCACGTGTCTACATCAGCCTGTCTGGATTTCCATGTCAGTTTCTGCAGGGATCAAGAAAGAAATCAATGAGAGTCCAGAGGTTGTTGCATTTGATTTGAGAAATAAGAGTTCCCTTGGGGGAGAGCAGAGGATGAACATATATTTATTGAAAGCTTTCCGCACCCTTTCTCCATGATTATTTCACCGTAACAACGGAAGATAAGAGATGGAAATGTTCATTTAATTTTGAACTCCTATCTCTTCATTAAACTACAAAATAATCTTTTTCTCTTTGAGATAAAGATGAAGGGGGAAGGAAAGAATAAACAACAGTGTGGAAATTTCACATGAAGTATCCAAATTGGCTGGTGAAATTATGCTCATTTTGATAAAAAAGCATGTCTTTGGCCTTGCCTTTCATTTGATGAATCAACTTTCATAAAGCAGTCAGTCTTTTTCCTTAAAATATGGAAATCATTTTCTTAAACATAAAGGGTACATTCACTTTAGGTGGACAAAGATTTAATTCAGGTTGGGCTCTTTCACGTAAATTCATGGACTGAAGGGATCATCTACTTCTATGGCAGATTTTATTAACTAAAATACCTCCATGTGGTGTTACAAGGGAAGCTTAGGTTATATTTTATGTGTGTCCGAGAAGGATAATGGTCAAATTCTTGAACCATAACAGTCAAATCAAACTTAATACTGCAAGACATGGAAACATAACAATGAAACATTTCTGGGACAAACTTTTACATAGGAAAACTGATATTTTCCTGGACAAATATGGCAATATTTTATTAAAGGTATTTAAAGAATTATTTAAAATGCTAAAGCATGTATGCACACATGTTCAATGAATAAAATATGAAGTGCCTAACTGTGAACATAAATTAAGCCTCAATTTATTCCCAAATTAGGATTTTGCAAAACATCTGAAATTATTAAATGCATCTGAACCAATGCATTTAAAATACATATAATCTTCAACAACTATTTCAAAGTCTATAACTTCAGAAGGATGATTTTAAAGATACTTACTTTGCTACAATAAATTTCTTCTGTATGTGATGTGTCTATATCAACGGTATAAATATGGTCCCTGTAAACAAAGAAAAATTAATACAGTGTCAAACAGAAGAGTGAAGGTAGTTCATTTTCTCCTGAAAGAGCATGTCTGATTCAAGGCAGATAAATCCTATCATGCTCCTAAAAAACAGGACATCCATGTGCAAAACAAAGGATGAGTTCAGTTGGAAGAGATACTTACTTCTAGAACACATTGAACACCTTCTGATATGGTGGCATTTGCTTTAACTTTTTTTTCATGGGGACAGTTAAGTGACACTTTTAGTGATATCAGTCCCATGGTCTTGCTACTGCCAGATCTCTAACATTTGCATATATGTAGCTCAGGGGAGAGGACTCTGGAAGTTCAACTGGCCCCCAAATCAGGATGCATACGGGTTCACCTGCCATGTCAGTGTCTTCAAATCCATGTCCCAAACACTTGGTATTCAACATGCCCATATTTGTTCATCAAGGGGACCCAGAAAAAAAACAAATCTATCTCTATCTCTCATTGGAAAATATATTTTCAGCGTTGGCTTTGATTTGATTGACAAGATGGAAGATGATAAAGGTAAAATTATTTCCAGAAGCCGTCACACGATGATGGTCAATTAAGGTCTAAAATGTACTTGAACTAAAGTTTACATTTCTTGCTTCTGTTCACCTTCCTGTTTTGCTGAGAATTCGGTTGCCTTTACAATTTGCTGCCAATCTCCCCCTGGAAGGGGAGAAACAGAATCAGCAGCTCAGGTGTGGGACTATATTTAAACATCCCCTTCTGTGTGAGCTGAGTACAAGGGCGTTTTTGTCTGGAATTCAGAAGAAAGAAAAGAAAAGAAGTACGCTCAATGGGGAGATGGGGGGCTAGAAAGAGAAAGCAAAACAGCTCATTTTCCCTTGAAATAACATTGCCTTTTTCTAAAATGCAGGAAGTCCTGGGGCTGGAAATTACCCACAGCTTTAAACCAGGATCTCAAGGCTCCTGTGCAGACTTTCAAGCCCCCTCATCGCTTAAAAGAAAGTGTGGGGGTGGGGAGAGAAAAGAAAGGAAAAGAGAGAAGAAAGAAAGGCATTATCTGCTGTCAGGATTCACTTCAATTTTTCTCTCCAGTTCTTTGGAATTCTGTTTGCTATTGCTTTTAGGGAAAGTACAACAGTGGGAAACAAAACAAGCTGTTTTGTGAAAATAAAAAGAAGGGCTAAGGCAGTAGGCTTACACGATTCCCTTGCTACTGAAATATGAGTGTGTGTGCACTCAGGCATGAATGCTGTGTGTGTCTGTATGTGTGCACACACGTGTGTATGTGTGTTTGTGTGTGTGAGAGAAGGAGACAGGGTGGCAAGGGAGAGAAAGTGGAACTCACTCAATTGGGAAGTTCTTCTCCCTCTCTAGGATGCCAGAACCCCGCCCTTTCATTTCAAGGCAATTTTATTGCGTTCATTTATTACTTGTTTGACTTTATTGGTGTTGCTGTGGGTCAGGCTCATTATCAGAATGGAATTGCCTATTACTTTGGTATCGTGTTTGAGAAGACTCCAAGTTGTTCCTTGCACTGCTTCCCCTCAAAATTTTAAGTAGGAGCTGAATGTATGAATTGTAAATTAACAACTGATTAATATGCATTGGCAGTTCCTCAGGAACTCTTGGATTGCCCCCTCTGGCATGGCCTGTTTATGTTAATTAGCAGTTTAGAGATTAAACAAGAAAGAGAGAGAGAGAGAGAGCAAGAGAGCAAAGATTTTACAAAATGGATAATAATAATGGATAAATAATAAAGTAGAACTGAAAGGGGTTCTCGATATCATACCTCACTCAGTCCCCCCCAGTTCTAGATGGGATTTGGCTTCCAGTTGCTGACATAGACTGGGAAAACTTTTAAAAATCAAATTCCATGACTGAAATCTCTTTTTAGACAATGATAATCTTTTTCACTTATCCAAGAGATCTCTACCCAGGAAACAGAAATAGTGCTCCCCACTAAATCACAGATCAGGGCTGGGGGTGATTCCCAGCCACCCGTTGTGCACCCCAGGATCCATGTGCTGCTCTTACTGAATTAAGTTATTTGAACACAAACTGACTTAATCCTCAGACTTCCTCTCACCGCCTCAGTGAGTGCCACTTAATTGTGTTAGCATGGCTTGAGCCTAGGGGAAGGATTTTACTTTAAATCCTGTTACTTGCTGCGGGGGGAACATGGATCTCTCAGGAGAATGTTGGGAAGTGTAGAATGAAAAGGGCAGGAGGGACCTTGAGTGTGGTGACCTTGGAACTCCATTAGGAATTTTTCCAATAGTATGTATGGAAGGGAAGTGGCTGACTATAGCCTGAAAAACTTGTCAGTACTAGGGCATTACAAACTAGACTTTTAAGGAAAGACAAGCCTGTTTTATAATTTTGAACAACTGAATGCGTTTCTTCTTTCATTCCCTCCTATTTCTTATTTTTTCTTTCTTTTTTTTAGGGTAGGGGGTGAGGATAGCACTGTCTTGGCTTTAAAGAGCTGGCATAATAGTCACTTTTAAGTTTGCCTAGCACCTGCAGTCCATGCCCATGCTAACTCACCCAGAATGAGGGCAGTGAGATAATACCATTTTATTTTCCCTTCCAGAAAATCAACTGCAAAGTGAACAATTCATAGAAGAGTCTTGAGTCAACTAATTTCTCACAAACTCAGTGTTTAATCATTTGTTTTGATCCGCCTCTAGATGATTGGGTACCGATGTAATCTTCCAGCCGTGCTACATTTTGGAAACTAAAAATAATATTTAAGAAGGAGCTCATATTCTACCAGCATGCTCATTGGAATGCTTTTTAGTGAATATACACAATGACTAACTATGCTCTTGGGCGACTGCTGTTACCATCAAATGCTACCCATCTTGACTGCTCAGGAGGCTGCAGAGTAGAAGGAATAACGACAGGCTCCAGAGCAAGGACTGGTTCATACCTGGCCTTTGCCATTTTGACCCTGTCATCTTACCTTTCTGTACCTTGCTTTCTTCCTATAAGACATGAGGATAAAAACAGTTCCTTCACAAATGCATTGACATTTATAAAGCACTTTACAACTGTAGTTGCAATTTATATAGTGCATATTACCAGTGTGTGCTGTATAGTATTTGTGAAGAAGAATTTTTAAAGTGTTCTGGCAATGCTCCCTGCTACGAAAAGGGGGAACTGGCAGGATGCTGGGAGCCAGTAAATGGTTATACTTTCTCTCACATAGTTCCTCATTTCAGAACATCAGAGTACGTTGAAAGATTTAAGTGGTGGTGGTGTTTACCTATTCTTTACCTACGCTTGCAGCCACACCGGTATCACAAACATAATCACAATTTCTTATCTCCAGTATGATCAGGTAGGACCACAGTAGAACCCCCCAAAATTGTGCTTTTTGCCTCTGTTCATTTAGAATCATTTTGAATGAGCTTACACCACCCCAGTGGGGGTCCATATATCATTAGAATGCCCACTTACAGACAGAAAAGTTACGGTCCAGGTAAATTAAGTGTAGCATTAAAATAAAAGCCTATGTCTGTCTGTGACCCCTTTTTGGGCAGTATTCCTAGCATGCTTTTCAGCCTTAAGTCATGGCTCGTCTAACTTAGGTTTTTGCAATGCTAGGTTTTTGGGTGTTATTTATTTATTTTTACTAGATTTACGTAAAAAACCTTATAAAATATTTTTAAATGATGTCTTTTGAGACCATGTTGGTTCACAACACTGTATATGATTTAGAAGACTAGGTTTACACCTCTCCACATGTATGTCACCACACCACACTCACCACTGCACACCAGAGTCCTCTGCTACAGTCTACAGGCCCCCTTCCCGGTGTGCTCCCTACCCCCTATCCACCTCAACCAGTAGCCTCAGTTTACTGACAGATTTCAAGGGTTGGTTTTGTCCATCCTTTTGCTTTGTTTTCAGTATTCCACCTATGAGTGAATTCACCCCCCCCCCAAAAAAATCCCCACTAAAATGGGGGCTTACTGTCATCCTGTTAAAGTAGCAACCCCATCTCCACAGCAAAAATACAAACAGGTTTAATATATACACACCTACACACACTATATAATACATGTTTACACGTTCAACTTAATTTAAGAAAAGTATCCAGGAGAGAAGCACTCTGCTGGGTGCTTGAGTAAATATTTGCATATACGTTCAAGATAAACAGTGGGTTGAGTCTAAGCTCCAAAATAGGCAATTATTTCTTTCTACATCCACATTAAGTTAAACACACACACATACACACACACACGTCCGCGCGCACGCACAATCTTGCAAGAATGAATGGCTGCCTCCTACACTCAAGTAGCCCTCATACTAAGTAGCACCGCATCTGGGAGGTAGTGACGTGGTAATGTGACACCACGTGTGCTGCGCGTCTGGGGGTGCTTGCCATCGAGGCCACTCACCTAGCAGCAATGTAGAGGGTCCTGTTCATGATCATGATCATCTGGATGTCCAGTCTGTGCCTCTGTGTGGTGTTCCGTCCTGGCTTGTGGCCCACAAACACCGGATACTGTTTTGTATCTGTGAAAAGCAGAGATGGGGGTCGAGAGAGGGAGAAGAAAACTAAGCCAAGAATTCACAGCAGGGGGAGGACCCCTGGGGGCAGACCACAGAACAAAACCATACTGAGGCTGGACCCCACAGCCATCTTCCACGTCCACACGAGTTTGTTATTTCAGAAAACATGGGAATACAAGAAGGCTCCTTCAGGACCATAGGGTTACAGCTTCACTTCCAAATGATAATAAGCCTGGACTTGCCTTTCTAAGGGTCACAGTTTCTGACTTGTCCCTCTTTCTGGGGGTTAAACTTGTGAGTGAACCCTTTCCATGAAGGTGTCTTTTCTTCCACAGTTTTCTTTTCATCTTTTTAGAGTGCTAAGCCTGAGGGGCAGTCTGCCAAAGATCTTGTCTCGGGACAAAACTATTTCAAAGCTGCCTTCCCATCAATCACCACAAAGGCAATGTGGTCTGGAGGCAAAAGCCCTCGTCCAGGAGCCAGGAGAAAAATACAGTCTCCACAGGCGTCCAGTTGGAATAATCTACTATTGAAGGCAGGCCCTGCTAGGTTGGTTGGCATTCGAGGAACTGTGGGAAGTTCACTCTTGAGTTTAGCAATTGGCTAATCTCACAGAAATGGGGGCTTTGACAGGCCAGGGTCAAACGGAGTGTAGCCAGTTGGACTATCTGGAATTTTCCCTGACTTGGACAGTCAGCGAGCATATTTCTCCTTTCCTATAGTTCTCCTTGACTGAGAATGGGCAATGTGGAATAACATCTGACCTTTAGAAATACCTACATCTCAAAAAGCTCTCTGCCTTTCAACCTACAATCTCCAGAACACTGGCAATCCTCCAAAGAAACTAAATAGGCAAGAAAAATGAGTCATTTTTTAAAGGCAAGTGTTTTGGGGAAGATTGGGTTAAGTAAGCACTTGAAAGCCATTCGCACATAGATGCTCAGACCCCTATGCTGTAAACCCTGAGTACCTGAGCATCACTCACAATGAGGATCTTACTCCAGAGCCTCAGTCTGTTTTACAGTCAACCTTGGTGTGGGATTGTCTTGTGCTTTCCCCTCCACTGTGCTGAAATTTCACGTACCCATGATAGAGGAGTTTGCTAAAATAAGTCATGTTTCTCTGCTATCAAGGATTTGAGTGCCTACTGAAGTGTGACTTTTCATAAGCACATTTGGGCTGGGATTTCTTCTGTACTGGAGCATCAAAAACAGAATACCTTTCTCAAATGGAGAAAAAGAAATGCTTCTTAAGGTGTGGTACTTTGAGTTAGGTGGACACTGTCACTTTAAGAATGATGAAGTTCCCATCACCATTAGGTCTGCAATCACCTCCACTGGTTGTTTTATATAGACCATGTTATTGTCAAGCCACAATATCTCCTTTTTCGACCCAGAACATCCAGCAGAAAGTTGGGTGCTAGTGGCCAGTTCAGAGCTTGTTTTGGGATAGTTACTGGGAAAATTGCTCTTTGGGGAAATGTTCTCTTTCACCTTTACCGAGATATTTTAGCTTTTGAAGGGGAAAAATGTAGTAAATCAGTGTTTCATCCCACTCACGGGTAGGGCTTCCTCTCTTGAGGAGCGAATGGAATTCTTAACATGTTGCTTCCTACTTCAGAATGAAGCAAAGACTTGTTATAACAGTTAAAATAGGATCTCTGTGAATTTAAAAAATCAGTCTATCCAAGTCTAGCAGTGATACAACTTGTGAGTTTTTTAAAAAGTTAATCTTTATCTCTCATACTGCAAAAGAGACTTCATTATTCTCTGTTTGTAGCTTGTAACAACGCCCAGATAGTAATTAAGTTTGAAAATGTGCGATACTGGCAATACCCAAATGCTAGAGATTTTCTCCCAAGCTGGTTTTTAGGCATGAGCTTGGCCTCTATGTAATGAATGAAACTTTATGGGAGGCACTGAGAAACCTCACATGCTCACACATATGCGTCCCCGCAGCAACACTGAACAGAATTATGGAACTGTCATCCCATCAGTTTAAATAGACTTGAACTACCACTTTTGCTTCAGACACATGTTCAGGAGACTAGCTCTCCTATTTTATTAAAATGTCAGTTTTTATGTTTTGCTGGTTAATGCAAGCTAATGTGGTCACAAAATGAGAGAAGAAGGGCGAGATGGTGCATACTTACAGTTGCCATGCGAAATACTGATCGGCTCAGAATCTTCTGGGAAACCAGCCCCAGCAAAGTGTAGCAGTGTGAAATATAGCAGCAAGGCTTCTGACCTCATAGTAGTTCAGCGGGGAGACTTTATTTCTCTACTTCACCCTGCCAAAGAGCAAAGAAGGAAGCTATTTTTTCCTCCCCAAGTCAGCTATATTCAACTCCATAAAGCAAAATGGCCTTGAAGATCGATTTAAGAGAAAGGGGCCTCCCCTCCCTATCTTTTCCATTGTGAATTCACTGATTATTGTGTTTTATATAAGGAACCTGCATCTATTACCCTTCACTCCTCCCCATGCACCTGAGCCCTTTTGCAAAGCTCCTCCCAAACACGTGACACAGCTGGAGCCTTAGTTCCTTTGTCCCAAGCCACCTTGAGGTCATTATCAGTGGCTTTATCACAATTATGAAACTCTGCATTCCAAAGAATGTGGACAACTGAGAAAGCTTCTTCTTCTTTTTTTTTTTTTTTTTTTTTTTTTAGGTAAACACTTTACTTCTTCATAGCATCCTCCTTACACCAGCATCCTCCTTCTCCCCTTCCCCCAACACCAAATGTTTTGATTTGTAAAGACAGCCCAGGATCTTTAAAAAAATTGGAAGAGATTGCCAATATTGAAAAACAGAATGGTTTGTAATCTTTTTAAAATAAAAATCAGAGTATCTGTCTTAAACTGACCTAAACAGTATTTCCCTTCAGGTACCTCCCCCTACCTTTACACACACACACACACACACACACACACACACACATTTGGCCCTGCTCACTTATTTCCATTCACTGTGCTTGATCTTATATTGGAGATTCTCACCCCTGGTTTATGTAATTCTATATTGATCTTTGAGTCAAATAAAATCATACAATTTGGGTTTAAAAATAATAGTACACTTTCAGATACTATGATCTACTATCTACTGTAGTATTTATTGGGGGGATCTGAATTCACATCCTGAAGTGGTATTGTTGATATTTTCTTTAAAAAAGCAGATCCCTATATGTTAGTCTCAAATACCACCTCGCAATGAAACAGTAGTGAATAGATACGCCAGATACACAGTTCTACCCATCTGTGCTTTTTTTTAAAAGATGCTCTTTATGTGTAGAAAAATTCTCCTAAATCTTAGATGTGAAAGCAGTCCCACACGGGACTCCTGGATAAAGTGCAAGAAGACCTGTAATATAGTAAACACCTCATCACTCTCAGGCATATTTCAAATAAGTGTTGATCTATCGGGTAAATTAATGTAAAATGGGGATATCTTTTCATCTTTCCACAGTAAGTAAAGCCTTTGAAGTAGCCTGCCAGAGAGTATCTTTTTTGAACAAAGCTATTTTACAGCAGTCCATCCATCATTTAAGATCTGCGCGTAGAAAAGTCAAACTTCGTAACTTAGATGTCTTTGAAAGTTAATTTGGCAAACAAACTGCTAACTTATGCTTTTTAAAACACCACTTAATATTAGATACCTATGTCTCTCTTCTTCATGCCAAAAAAAGCATTAACAAGTCCCAAGCGTTGCATCACAACTTATAATTTCACAGACACAGCTGGGTCTTAATCATTTTTTCATTTAGAAAGTGCACATTAATTAATTTGCTTTATCTTGAAAATCAAAGAGGGAGAGAGGTTAAGAGAAAAGCTCCAGCACTTCCATATCTCTATCTCTGATGTGTAGATTAAAATTAAACTTTAAATGATTGCATGTTCACAAGGGCCATCCATTACCAAAAGACATAAACAAGGTATTTATAGACAGGTTAGAAGCCACAGTCTACTCATTCATTCACCAGTTCTTTCTATGCTGGAGGATCTGAATCCAAAGGGAAGAAGCTCTGAGGTACCCCTATTGGCATCTCATGGCTCCTGTTGAGTATAACATTAAAGAGGAGAAATCAATAACAAGAGTAAGTAAAACAAAAACCAGACACCCTTACGCTGTTACATTTTAGATGAGAGAGTGTGTAGGGAAGAGGAAGTGGCAGCATTTAGGGAAGATTTGTGAGCAGGACTCCGGTCTAATCCAGAAACAAATTGCCTCAGAGAGTTGGCCACGTGCAATGGAAGAATGAGGGAGATTCAGAAGGCTCCTTCTCATCTCATTCCTTTAGAAATCTTTGGGACTGTATGTCTAGTTCTAGAGATAATTTTTTCCCGACATGACAAATAAGTTTCTGTCCTTTCACAACTACACTTTGTACAAATATCATACATGGCAATTAGACAACATTCTGTTCTATTCTTATAACTCCCAATTTTAATTTTTTCGGTTTTAAGATAATATGGGTTAGAGGCAGTAGTCTCAACCCCAGAAGTTGGCAGAGCGAGCAAAGCATGGAGGAGTAATTTGGTGACTTGTGTTGGCCCTTGCGCAGCCAAGGTCATGGCTGAGGTGGGTTATTTAAATATATCCAGGTTTGCAGTAGGGCTCTGTGCCAGGAAAAATAGCTATTTTATACATTCTCATTGTCATATCATCAGGTTGGTGACATGTGGGTACATCTTGTGGGTGCAGGTGTCCTGGCTTCTCTGATGAACCATGACCAGCTCATGTGAGCATTTGAAAATTTTCTTCAGAGGCAGTTGTGATTCCCTCAGCTGAGGATGTGTTATTCCCATCTACTTAACTTTGAGCAGTAACCCTTGTAGATATGGAGACAATATATTTTCTACTTGAAGTTATTACTTTGTAGAGAGATCCCCCATTCAATCCTGTTGTCCTTTCCTATCGTACAGAACAAGGAATGTGTCTTCTGCTGAGGCCACTGGCTGTGCAGCTTTGCACCAGCCCAGGAGAACAAAAACAAACACGACCTTCCCACTGAATTTTAAAATCTTGAGTTAGCCGAGATGCTGCAATGAAAGAGGTGAACCTTTTAAGTAATTTCCAAAACTCTGAAAAGTGCTTCCACATATATTGTTTATAGGGATCTGTAGACATTTGTCCATTTCCCTTTTTGGGACTGTGTTGACACAGGCTCTGGATTTCTTAAGGCTGACCCAGCTGCCCTGAAAATTAGATAATGGGAAGATTGTCAAACAGGGTTTCCAATCAAAGACATTCACTTCAAAAATCAGCTTACCCTGTTTGAATTTTCCATCTAATTATCTCATTCTTTCACTCTATTTAGCCTGAAAACAAAAACAAAGCAACACAAGAGCCTTTTAAAATACACCATTGCTGCTGTTATAATCCTCTTCTTCCCTCAGTCCATAAAGTTCATGAAAAACCTTAAGAATGTTCTTAATTTTAAGAGGTATCAATTTGGTGAGTTTACTAGAACTACTTAATTCCATGTAAAATTAATTGCACAACTTTATAGTGAGTCAGATGCGCAAGATTTGTGTTGACTTTCTATATATTCTGAGCCCAGACTAAATTTCTTTTATTGTAATTTCCCTTCAGAGTTTATAGACTGACTTGATCCCAGAAGTGTGATACATAAGTGGTCTGTGACTGTTGGCTGCCATGAGCTAAATGGATCATGCAGAATGCTACCTGGCAGGAAACTAGCCTTTTAGATAGTCCAGACTGAGGACCAAACAAAAGGGGCTCCCAAAAGGTTTGTGTGGAAATCCTGTGACTGTATTCTTGTTGATAATTGTTTTTGAAAATGATCAGATCTTCAGTAATTGGGCCTTCTATCTATGCCCCACGCACCTCACATCCTGAACACAGAACGAGTCATTTTATCAGGAAAGTATGAAGTATAAGGGGATGTCAGTGGAGATGAAAAAGATAATGAAGTCAGAGAGAGGTCACAAGTTGCCACATCTTACTTCTGATCAAGCAGGTTGATTTTTTTTTTTTGAAGATTTTTTTTTAAATTTATGCACATAAGAACTGGGGTATAGGGCAGAGGTGCAGGGAGGGGTGAGAGGACTCACTAGAGACAGATTGAGGAGCAGAACAGTCAGATTTACTGAAATACACTGCTGAGGGGAGCAGTGGGTGAGATAGAAGAGGTCTGCTGTGCCATGTGGGTAAGCTCCCTGGGTGGGCATCGAACTCAGGCTGTAGCGGTCATAGTGCTGAGAATTAACCCCTACACCATCAGGTAGGCCCCAGGTTGATTTCTTAAGAGCCACTAAAACTGAGAAGCCAAGAGAAACCTATCATTTCCACTTCCCCCAACGCTAGTCTCATCCTTTGCTCAGCTATTCCCCACAAGCTAGTTGTGTTTGGCTAAACTTGTTTTACAGAGAAGAAAAACCTAAACAAATCACCAACATTTGGGGCGGGGGAATAGGTAATTTAATATACAACTCCGGAGTTTTTCTGGCTTCTTCAGGAAAACAATCAGCGATCCAGCTTTGCTGGTCCATGAGCCGTGCGACTGACCCTGCAGAGCAGCGGCTCCCCTAACGGCAGAGGGCCTGTCCGCTCCTTGGAAACATGCCTACCACTGTCCACTCTTGAGAAGCCTTTAAAAATCTGAGTTGAAATTGCTTAAAAGCTCCTCCATGAAATTATGTTATTGTTAATACATAGGGGAGCAGCAAGTGCCTCCATTCCACTCATTTGCTGGGACTTTGGGCCAGATGCTGGGGCTCTCTAGTGTCAGTCTCCTTATGTGTAGAGTGGTAAGATAGTGGCTCAGGTTGGATGTGAAGTGATGTGCATAAAAATCCTAGCCCTCAATTCAGCTTTACTAAAAATTGCCTTTTGATAGCATTTCTTAGAATTCCTTAAGAAATTCTCGGGGAGACTCCAGATTAGCTCCTGGTCTCCCACTTCTTCAGTGGGAAAAGACAGTCTCTTTTCTATCTCCTCCCCTCTTCTCCTCTCTCCTTCTGAGTCACTAAGCTTCTGCCTTTGGAGGTCTGGAGGAGGCAAGAGAGTATGTTGGGTTGGACAATTCACACTGTGTGATTTTTGAAAACATTTTAAAAGGATAGGTCCCTTAGGGAAAGGAGAAAGAAAAAGAGAGGCACCTGCATAGCAACAGGCAGGCGGAGGGCTGCTGTTCCTGTCTCCCAAAGGGAAAAGTTTGTGAAAAGAAACACTTGCACAGTCACAGGTCACACTGTGTGACTTTTTAATGTGAATCATAACTCTGACATGAGGGCGAAAGAACAGAAGGCCATGGAAGATGGAGCCAGGCAGAGTGGAGGCACACCAAATTCCACGTGTGTGTGCAAGGCACAGGCACATATTATTCAATGTAGACATCCAGCCTAGGGAGAGGGACCTTCCTATCTCCATTGTGAACACAAGGAAACTGAGGTTCAGGGATGCTGAACAATGCTCGGGCAGCACACAGTTGATTTTGCAGCACGTTGGTAAGAAGGGAAGGTTAGAGCCCCAGTGAACCAGAGCACAGGCCTAGTTCTGTGTGATGCCAACGTGGATGCCCTCCCCAGCACATCAAAGCAAGAGGACCTGAAGGAACACTGAGAGGAGAGAGACGCTGGCATAAATGGAAACTGCACTTAAGATGACAGTTGAATATAGGTTGATGCAGCTATGCTTATGAGGGCAGAGTAACTGAATGTCCCTAATGACTTCAGTAATAAAAATCTGTCCAAGGAGTACACAGGAGTTTCCAAACATTAAAAAAATAAAAGGCTCCTTTAATTTATGGCCTTGTGATTAGAAGCTGAAGGTGAAAGAAAGATGCAAATGCTTCTCAACCAGACATTTAGGAGGAATTGGTTACCTTACGACACCACTGTGTTAAGTGGAACCACTTGCCTACTTACAGTCTCCTGGGTAGTAATGCTAAAAGGCACAGGTCATCAAGAACAGTGACTGAATAACAACGAGGCTGCCTGCTTCAGGTGCTGACAACCACAAAAATATCTGAGCCTCCCTCAAGTCAGAATAAGGGACCTCTGCCCAAATTGAAGTTGAAGCAAGTGCTAGTGCAGAATCTGCAGCTGGCTGGGCGCTAGGGAACTACCTCACAGAGGCGTGCAGTGCTGATGGCTCTCGGGCTGGACCACCTCAAGAGTTGAGTGTCCTTCATTCCTGGGCAGCCCTGGTGACTGAGGCTGCAGAGGATGGGACCATCCACAGGCTGCATGGCCAGGCTAGAGAGGAAGACTTCCCCAGTGGAAGTGGAAACAGCTTGGGTCAGTGATGCTGGTTGAAACCATGCCTGTACCTGGTCACCACATGACCACCTGTCCAGGGATACTTGCAGATACAAGATTCATGCAGTGAGATTATGGCTCTAGTTTCTTCAGAGAAGTCTTTCTCTCCTCCTCAGCCATAAGCAGAGATATAAAAACACCCATTTCAGAAGGAAGAACAATGCCACAACCTCAATTCTACACATTTTGGAGGAGGCTGATGGCATTCAATGAAGTATAATAATAAATATTGACTGTGCATAATAGAGGTTCCATTTTAGATAGGAAACCACTGTCACAAAGGAGCAGAAGTACAGCTGGGCATTCAGAAGTTCTTTAAGGGAAAAAAATTTTTTGTAATAATAAAGGCTGGTTGTAAATCTGTTATGAGGGGAGAAGAGAAGTGTTGTCTTTTAGGTGATTCTGTGTTATGACATTTTCTTTTTCTCCACTAATATGACCCCACTTCTCCCCCATTCCTCCCAAAAATCCTACAAACAACACACACATACACACACACACACACAGAACCATGGGCCCGGTGCATTTAACACACTTGGCTTGGGGTTTTCAGACATAGTCTAATGACTCACGGGACTCTGCAGCTAAAGTCAGGATGTTAGCAGAGCTGAAAATACTTTGGAACTATGTTCATGTTGAAACACTGCAATAGTTCTGACCATGCTTATCCCTGTCACAACCTCACTTTTTACCATTGCTGTCCTTTGATTTAATCTTTTGAATTAAAAAAAAATTTGAAATACTATGTTTTAACTTAAAAGTTGCAGGTATTTAAAACCAGCAGAAGCATATGCTGTCATTTGTTCGCCTGTCAATGTCCAATTCTATCTGCATCTGTTCTAGAGGCAGAAACAAATATCCCCTTAATTCAGGAGGCTGAGGCCCTGGGAAGTGAGGGTACTTGCCAAAGGTGGCACAGCTCAAAAGTGGCAAAGCTGAACAGCAGTTGGGGACTCCTGATTCCTTCACTGAGTTCTTTCCCTACATCATGCTGCTTTCAGAAAGGAAGCCAAAACCCATTCATCTGCCCTTGGCTGGCTGCCTGATGTTCATTACTTCCATTGCCCAGTTTCCATCTTACCCATTTCCCTGTGCTCTGCTGGGAGTCAGGCTCTGTGCTAGATGCTGATGTAGACAGTGATGGAAAAAAAAAAAAATCATTCTCCCACCCTTCCAGGGCCTCCCTGTTTAGTAAGCAGATGGGCCTGTCTCTTCCAGCCTGTTGTCCCAAAATAGAACACATCACCAATACTTTCTCAAAATAATTAAAATTCAGTTGGGAATAATACTTTACAGAGGGTGATAGTGTTGTGGAGATACATGGATGGATAGGTCAGCTGTGGCTCTGGCTGTAGAAAGCCTTGGCAGGAGGACTAAGGGAGATAGAGGAGGACCGTGTAGGTGGAGGGGCAGGTGGAAAGACCCTGAAGGTAGAAGGACCAGGGCAAGAGAACAGGATGGTTAAGTGGGTCACTCCCCTCTCTATGCCGTCTGGACTGGGGGACCACTTCACTCTTTCCTTATGAAACTTCAAGTAGTTGTCTAAGGAATGCATGGGTTTTCCTCCTAAGTCCCCCAAAGTTCGATTTGAAGAATTCTAACTGGGGATTAAGATTATGTCTGACGACTTGTTCCTTCCAAGAATTTGGCAGAAGAACAGGCAGTGGTGGGTGGGGGGAGCTCTGCAGTAACAGCTCAGAATATTGGCCTTTATTCATTCCAGGTGCTGAATGCATGAGTTATTTTCACATTACTCTCCCTGGTTTTCTGTACATTTGTAATTTCATTCAAAATGAAACAGAGGGCAGAAATAACATGCCCAAATTGAAGGCACTTTTTCTCCAGCCCTCAGAAAGATGCTTGCAGAATGATTTAAAAAAGAGCAAACCAGAGATATTAGTGACTGTATTCTACCATGCACCATTGTCAAAATCCTAAGCTGATTTAGACTAAAATAGAGCAAGCGCTGCCCTTTGACAGGACAACTCTCCCTAATAATTTCTTTTCTGTTTGCTCTTAGTGTTGCTGAGATAGAAATCAGAATTTCCCAGCTACCATTCTCACCTTCTGCTCCTCCCTCAGCCTGGGACAGTTCAGGCATAGACACCTGCAGGGGGTGTTCTTGTCCCATTTTGGAGTGCAAATCAACTTCAAACATGGCTCAGTGAGAAATAAAAGACCTGCAAATCTCTCTCTGAACTCTGAAGAACAGCCCTAGATAACAAGATCACCCATCACAGATGATTAAACTTTGACCAAACCCTAAAATTCTTATGCTTTTTAAGGTAAAATTGTCTCAAGATCATCATGAAAGTGAATAAAAATTTCCTTGAACTAAACTTTTAAAGTCAGGTTCTTGGTATTCACTGCACTGGGTTCTTGTCTCTTTCCATGAGGTCAGATGCTTTCCCTTCAGTCTGAAAGTCAAAAATAGAGCTTGCATTTGCGTCCAAGCTCCTAATTGTATAGAGAGACATAGTGTCATTTCAGGATCTGCACCATACCACTGACTGGTGCTGGGCAGTAAACTCCATGTACGCTTAGTGGACTATTAGATTTTCTATCCATCTGTCCATCCATGCATCCATCCACCTAGATGCATCAAGAAGTGAGATGGAAACATTATCTTTTGAATTTACACAATTTTCTTATATTCTTCAGGAAAGTAATTTCATTTATTAAAGAGGAAAAAGTCTAGTGAGCTAGATGAAAATTGCAAACCCATACATTTCAGTGTGTGTACATTTAATATAGAGCTTGGTATATAGTTACATTCTTTCTGAAACTTAGCATCTCTTTATAGGCTTTGTTCATGTTCTTTACGCATAAGAAAAGGGACTTATTAGCCTGGCTCCATGTATACCGAAGGCAGCTCTCAACTTGAACTGGAGTGGAGAGAGCAGCGCACACTAGCTAGTTGTGTCTTCCCAAATCAGTTAAATTCAGAAGTAACACTCTCTCAGGTGGTCATTTGTTTTCCATGTGAAATCCGACCCTCAAAATTAAAAACCATTTACAAACATCCTGAAAATGTGCTTCCTTATAGTGAATGAGAGTTAAGTTCCAGGAAATTATGGGTTTGTTTAAATGTCTCTAGCACTTAATGACTTGAATCCTTACACAGGTGACTTAAAGGTCACTGTGCAGAACCAGATTTAAGACCCCTTCATTTCAATGAACGTGACCAGCATCTGGATGGACTTTTTTGGTGAGAATAGTTTTAAAACCTGCCTCACTTCTTCTTACGTTTAAAGAAAAACAAGGTTCAGTTTTGCCTGTTCCTCTAGGTCCGTATGAAACAAGTTGGTTTTGGAAATTCAGATTCAAAATCCTTTCATTGCAAGTTAAACAAAACAAAACAAAAAATTGCACACCCAGTGTTTTGTCCTAGTCATTTGGGGACAAAACTTGACCTGGCTTGAGAGTCAGGATGAATATTGGTACATTTCACTGCAGAAATATTCATGGGTTGATGATTGGATATCGACCCTTCTAGGGAAAGTGTCCCACATTTGTTTTCTAAAATCTGAAATATTTAAAATTCTGACACACATCTGTGCCAAGGGTCTCAAAAAAGAGACCTGAAGGCTTAGAAAAGGAAAGAAGGAAGCAAAGGAAATGTTTCATTGTGGAATTTCCAGCAGTGGCTTGATTGAACCAGCATCTGTCCATATAATGAAGTATTGTTGAAATTTTCACAGAATTTTAAAAAAAATGCATTCTGTGTCCATTTGTCTTTTGAAATATATATCATATTGTACTTTGCTTGCAAAAATAATTCAGAGATTAGGAATTGCTGACTCCAATCTCCCCATCTTAATTTCCTCTGTTCTGTGTGCTCATAAACTTAGGGTTCCAGGCTCCTTATCTGTCCAAGCCACCAGCAAGGACAGACTTCCACAAAATGAGTGGTGATCACAAATCAGGGGTGGTCTTGATAAAGGGTCACTTAAGCAGTGATGTCAAGCAGCCGCGGAAGAGGCCATGCACATGCGCATACATGCTGGGGTGCGCCTCATTTTTCCTCTTTGACAGCCAAAGACTGGAGGTTCCACACCCCTCTGTCTCTCGGTAAATAGGCAGACTCCACATACTTCTCTGGATAGTCAGGGCTGGTTTCTCCAAAGGCATGCCCCTCATGTCTGCAGCCTGTAATCCTCTCTGGTGGTAGCTTTTTCCAGCCCTTGTCATCAGAGGGGATGGGTGGCTGAGGCCCTCCCTCTGCTTTGTCATGCCTTCCTTTAACTTCCAAATGCCTACAACTTTCCTTTCATAGATAACCCCAATGAGCTGAAGGATTAATTGGTTAAATGAAGAATGTCAGTTTTTAAGAATATTTGGAGAGGACTACAGTTTTCTTGGGCAAAAAGTTGAGAAGGAACACATACTCTCTTCCTCATTGAGGGGCCCCTCCTCAAGTGATCCCCTTCCTTTCACAAAATGGATAATGGGCAGAGGGCACCATGGTAATCAATTTTAACTCAGATAAAAATGGAGGCAAATGGTTAATGGCAGATAACCTGGACACAAGGTTAATCTCTGCAGTCCATATTATCTGGAGGGAAAACAGCCCATGAATGTCACTAGTTAACCTCAACATCTAAAATTAAAAAGATAAAAAAATCACAGTTTTCCTAATTAATAGCACAGCAGACAGCCACTATAATTATGATCTCTATTAGAGACCAGAATCAGGAGGATAAATGAAAGTATCCAATGAATGTGTGTGTGACCAGCAGAAAGCAAATTAGAGTGCTGGGGGTCAGACAAAAGTGAGGTGATCAATCAGGGAGAAAGCTGCCATGAGACCCACACCCAGCCCAGGGACGCAGGCAGCTGGCGGCCCCAGAGAGCCCCTGCTCTCTGCACACACACGTGCTCGTCTGCCTACCATTGGGAGGAAATTAAGGCACAGAGCATGCCTAAATGGCTCTGAAAACTGCTCATTCCTTGCTACTGGAAAGCACACATGTCCACCTAGGTCATCCCGCTTTCATGCTTTCACTGTAAAGGACTGGACCTTCCGAGCAGTGTGACGGAAAACACACGGTGATGGAGCAGGAATAATGCTTGAACTTCTTTTCCAAAGAGAGATTCCCTACGTTTACCTGGAATAATGAAAAGACAAAGATGGAATAATTTTCCACTCGATAATGACATCCTTTCTGTTCAGTTAACATAGTCTTCATCATTCTGAAGTATTATTCAAGAAAAGGCAGATGTGTTCTCCCCATCTCTAGTAAATCAGCCCTTTCCAGCAGCAGGAAGACATGAAAGGAGGCCGAGTATCCTCCAGAATTTTCAAGGAGGCTGCGGCAAGGCGCTGTGTGGCGCTGGGCCAGGTGACTCAATCCCAGGCACCCCTTTTCCACCTGAAAATCAGGATCATAAGGACACTTGACTCTTCCTCCCTCAGAAGATGTATTTGAAGGTTCAGTGTCATCACTAGTAAATTTTCTGTTTCTTACAAGTAATTTCATTCCAAGGAGCATTGCTTGTGTACATCATGGATTACTTTAATGGTTTGAGAGTTACTGGTAAGAAGATGAGACGTGAGAAACTACTGTGCCAGTAGAAGCCACAAAAAGAGGACTGTAGTACCTTTGTTACCTGTTGGTCTTCACTCATTCCCTTGTCTATTCATTGCTCAAGAAATGGCTGAATCTAAAATGTGCATGTCAGGCCCTGTGCTGACACCACAGGTGAAATAGTGGTCATGGGCTCGGCCATGAGTGCTTTCTTTAGGGACCCAGATCACTCTGAGAAATAGTACAGGACCAGCTATAACAAGTAGAAAGCAAAGTAAACATACAAGGCAATAAATACCATGCGATTTCAGGGACTGAGAGGGTGCAGATACTGATTCTAGAACCCCAAACAGATGCCAAATATGTCTACAGCTACCACGCTCCCTACCGGCATCTATTCACCATCAGCTCCTGCCATCTGGACACTAGGTCATCTCCCTCCTTCCACTCGCCCTCTTTCATTTATCTATACAAAGAGACTGCTGATAATTTTAAAACACAGATCCTTTATCATGTCTTTTCCTGCATAAAACTCTCCTGTGGCATTTACACCAAAGGTGAACCTATCCAACCCCTCCAAATAAAGCTGTACCCTTCTGGGTACCAAAAGCACCCCCTAGCTCTCTGACTCTACTTTGTTCCTTTCTACTCTTCCCTATTCTGTTCCAATCTCTGCCTGTCTCTCTTCAAACACACTCAAAACAGTTCTCTTTCCTACTTTACGCTGCTTCCTTCACTTGAAATAATTTCCTCCACCTCAGTCTTTCTAGAGCTGGTTCACTTTCGTCATCAGAACTCAGCTAAAAATGCCTTCCCTGACCCTCAGTGCCTTTTTTACATCACTTTATTCTAAATTTTGGTAAAAAAATGTCCCTAGGTGATATTTCCTATTTGTCTTTCTCGTCTCAGTCCTCCATTAGGATGTAAGCTTTGGATGGACAAGTTTATTTCATTTAGCACTGTATCTTCATGTTAAACCAAGAAAGAGCATCAGGGAAATTTCTGACAAGTGGGGGTTACATTAAGAAAAGTGCAGATGTAAGGGGCAAAGATAGCCATTCAGATATCTGAAGAGAAACCTGTCAGATAGTTATAAGGGTAGACTTAAGATTAGTGGGTAGAAACTGTAAGGAGATGGTTTCTGCCCAAACTAAGGAGGAACTCTGTTGCAGCCATTACCAGTAACATGAACTGGGATGGCCCATCAAGGGGATGGGAGAGAGAGTGGAAGGAATATTGTTCAGGGGATCCAGACATTGAATGAGGGACTAGATTACATCACATTTATGGTCTCAGGGAAGAGTTTGACTGCCTGTGATTCTTGGATGCTGTGGCCAGTCCTTCCTCCCACGTACTTAGAGCAGGAAGCCACAGATGGTCTGACACAGTCCTGCTGTGGCCTCAAGCTCTGGCTGGAGGCTGTCCGTACAGCTCTGTAGATGGAATGAAGTGCTTGGAATCGATGGCCCAAAGAGAAAGTCTATGGACTTGGCCTCATTCACTCATGGTCCTTGTCTGATCAGCTTGTACCGGTCATAGGCATGTAGATGCCAGCAGAGTAATAGCCAGGCTGAGTGTCATGGACACCAGGTGCCCTCTGGGGGAACACACAGCCTTCAATCGGAACCACCACCTCCCATCTCCACAAGCTCAGAGAAGGTCTCAAAGTGTGGGATACAAAGTTAAGCCCTGGTGTGTGGCCTTCCCGGGGATATATGTCATCCACTGGCTTGTTACTAAGGCTCAATTGACAATGACATCCAGACCCCAAGAGATGATTTAACTCCACTCTTGTCTCGAATCCCTTCCTAGTGACTCATAACTTTTCCCTGACACCAGAGCAGCTGGGCCAGCCAGCTGGAGAGGCAGCATACAGATGTTGCTGGCTGACTTCTGAGGAGCTGGGGTGGGGGTTGGGGTCTATTGAGCAGCCAGCCCAGGCTGCCTCGGTGGGCCCCAGAATGGCTGACTCCCCCTGTGCAGGCAAAATGTGGGTGAGGATGCCAGCCCTGTTGGGCATCTCTCATCCTGCAACACATATCGTGTATGTCTTGGAGCAGAGAGCATGGGGGTTCTTGTGCTGCAATTCTTTGGGGAGGTTGAGATCTGTGAGCCATTCCATCTGGAGAAGGTATGAGAAAGAGTACTCTGGCCTGAACATACCCCCCACCCTGATGTCTGGACTCAAGAAGAATCTCCATTTAGAGAACACAAGAAAGGCTGAGAAGGTAAAGGAGGCCTTGGTAAGAGCAAGAAAGAAGTGATATTTGTGTCAGAGATTTCAAACAGACGTGAGTCATGTTAAACACTAGAAAAAGTATGGA
Source organism: Galemys pyrenaicus (assembly GCA_019455555.1). Classification (NCBI taxonomy): domain Eukaryota; kingdom Metazoa; phylum Chordata; class Mammalia; order Eulipotyphla; family Talpidae; genus Galemys; species Galemys pyrenaicus. The sequence continues at coordinate 10,336,368 of JAGFMF010011668.1, read as the reverse complement.
ACAGACATGCGTAGTATTCTCTTTAGAAGTCACTTACTGAGCTGCATCCTATACCTCGAGGGTGCTTATTAAAATATGTGTTGATTTTGATTCAGCTTCAAGTATTTTACAAATGTCAACGCATCGAGTTCTACAGTGATTGTCAAAGGGGTATTTTCTTAAATGAAAATTGAAATATACGCCAAGATTGATTTTTTTTTTTTTAAGTGTTGTGACTATCTCTGTTCTGTAATACAAGCAAGTAGAAACAGTGATTGTCTCCAAGGGAGGAGGACTGTGGTCAGATGTGGAAAAGAAACTCACATTTTATGCTATGCCCTTTCATGTTTCTTTGAACTTTTTTTCTGGTGCATGTGTTTCATTTTGGAAGCAAACATAACTGTTTTTGTTTTTCTTTTTAAATCTGTATCTCGAGAGGCAAACCTGAAACTTAGACCTACTGATAGCTGTCAATTCCCACAATTTTCTTCGAGATCCTGACCTTTGATAGTATGTTCAGCCAATAGTGATGTTCTAGAATACAGGACCAGGGTGAGGGAAGTTTATAGGCACGGTAGTGCCAGCAGTGGAAACTTTAGTTTGTCTGTGATGAAGATGGATGTATATGATGGCTAATGGTTTACACAACACCAAAAATCCACCTGCAGGCCACATGAATGGCTGCCTTATTTATTAGCTTTCAAATAAGAATGTAACAAGCTCAGAAAGGCAGGATGCAGTGAAGTCAAATGCAGAATCAGATGAGCTCAGAGCAAATACCCTTCATATTTTCATTTTACTTCCCATAAGGAAGAGTTTGTGCTGTGGAGGGGGACCTTTTTTCTCTGTTTTTATGATCATTTCTGGTGAGGCTCCAGTTCCTGTGTTCTCTCTTCACTCCCCATTCTCTGCCTTCACCTATCACGGCAAAGGAGGCCCAGGGCCTTTCCTGGTTGCTGCCAGTGTTTATTCAACAAACACTGAACTGGGTGCTGAGACAGGGGCGAAAGCTGTTTCTTCCACCCTCACTCCCCTCCTCTGCCATCCCTTGGAGGGTGCTGCTTTCCCCCAGTGGGTCCATGATGCTCCTGATTCTCCTGTTGCTGGTGGGAAGGCGGCAGTTTCTGATTCCAGTTTCAATTCCAAGTGCTGCCCTGAGGACAGGAGTGCTCTTTCCTCCCCTCTCCACCAGTATCTGCTGCCCTGTCCACAGCTAAATGCAAAAATATATCACTTGGGAGTAGACCAGGGATTTTCAAACTGGTCCCACATTGGAATCTTCTGAAGAGCTTCAAAAAGCAAGGGTGCCAGTACCCCACATCCAGAGACTGCCGCTTAATTGGCCTGGGCTGTGCCCAGTTTTCTAGAAGCATTACTGCACTCCCAGGTGATTCTAAGTGGGGGAGCCACTGTTACACACACATGATCGCCAAATCACAACCTTAATCCCTTCCATTTCAATGCCTCAGTTACAGCCAAGGATAATTAATCATGATTCCAAAAACTTGTCCTTGTGCCAGCTACATGGAGGGGCTTTTAAAATAGTTATGTTTATCCCGTGCCTACCTACCCTTCTGTGAAACCACCAACAACATAGAATTTAGTCCATTAAAAACCATGGGGAGCCAAGCAGAAACTTCTCTTCCAGCGCGGGGCTGGCAAAGTGTATCTAATGTAAACACAGACAATAGGTATGTTCTATTCTATGACAGAGCTGAAATAAAGCAGACTTAATTAACCCACCCAGATGCTGCGGCGTAGAAGCCATGTGAACACAGCCTTAGGAAGCCTATCTCGCAGCTTTATCAACACAGTCTTTCTCTTCCACTGCGCCCTGGTAACCTGGGAAATATAAATTTTGATTACTGATTGCTGCATTGTTAGTCACTGACTATATATCATCAGGAGCTGGTCACCAGTGTCAGTCCGGACTTAATTAATGCGGCTGAAGAGAAAGTAACCCCATGAAAGAACTGTTTTCCAATTAAAGCAGCATAGAATATGTGATTTGTCTCTCTGGCGATATCCAATTCATACCCCTCTTCATGTTATTTGTATTGTCTTCTTTCCTCATTACAAGCTCCAAGTTGTGAATCTTGGGCTCCCTAACAAGAAACACGAAGACGGCAAGAGGGCAGCTGTCAGACCTTAAAAAATATGAACAGTCACCACCAAAAACACAATAGTAATTACAGTTTCTGCTCACATATGCTACAGTTAAGGTTAAAGACATCTTTCAATACAACCACTTATTTTCACAGGTTCCTGACCTCCCATGGAAAGTGTATATGATTACACGTGTGAGCGCACGCACATGCACGGAACACATTTCATTTTTAGAAGATTGCTTTGGGGTCCAGGGTTCTCTGCTTTGTCTTAGCTATTGTTTCAATGACAAGGAAAACACTTTTCAGTACGAGAACACATATTTTGGGTGGTTTATTTGATCTCACAATTGCATATCTTAATTGTTCATCTTTCTCCTTATGCTTGTTCTGACTGCTGTTAGTTTGCTCGTTATTCCAGCTGAATAATAATAGTGTGCTCACTTGCCTACCTAGGCGCTCCTTTATCCCAGGAGCAACTACCCATGTCCAGCTTCTCTGTGCCTTCACTGGACTCTGATGCCTTTGTAAGCGCAGGCGGGTTTCAGAAAACTCTTATGTGTCACCTACTGTGTGCCAGACATTTCCTAGGCACTGAGGAGTCCTCAAAGGAAGTCTCTGTTTTAAAAGAACTTACGTTTTAGTGGAATTCCATCCCATTGCTTCTGTTATCAGCGAAGTGGCTTTGGGTCAGATATTTAACCTGTGAAGTGGGATGAAGACGCTTTCTCTTCATATGGTGGCTGCTTGTACTTAAAGCCCCCATCCATAAAGGCATGTTTAATAAATATCTGCCTCCCTTTTCTTCTCAGTCCCTTTTGTGCTTGGGGCTGGCATTTGGAAACTAAATAACCTCATGTTTCAGCACTGTGAATTTTGTAAACTGGAGTCTCACTTGTTCCCTAAAAACACTTCCTCATGGCAGCTTCAGTTTCTACCTTCCCCCCAAACTTCCCAGCTACAGCCTTCTGTGTGCTGAGCCGCCTGTGTTTTATCCCACATGTGCCTAGCTGCTGTTCCGAGAGGATGGTGACTGCGGTTGGGTGCTTGACCAACATTCCATGGACATTTATGCTCTGCTTTGGGGGAGGGAGAGTTGCATGCTGATGTTGTGTTTTTAGGGTCACTTCAATGTGAGAGTTTCTGGTGTCAGTCATTGTCTACTTTGCTGTGTCTTTCTTCCTGATGACACTGTAGTCACCTCACAGGAAGGGACTCTTATGCTTCTATTTATTTTCAGCAATTAAAATCAGTACTATGTGCATTCACTGTCTCAGGCACTGTGGTCAGTACAAAGATAAGGGAAGGCTGATGTACAAGAACTTGGGAAGGAAGCAGCATCAAGAACCATTCTGCTTCCCTCAATGCCATCTCTTCCTTCCTCCAACTTCTTTTTCCCATTCTTTTTTTACTGCCTTGGGAATTCCTACTCTCCCTTAAGACTCTCTTCAAATATCAGCTCCTCTCTGAAGCCGTCTTGATCCTCACTGACACTCTATCACTAACATCGCTCTCCTTCCTTCCACATGAAAGAGCGTTATTACAACAATCAGATTGACACTGTTAACTAACCTGCCCACGACACAAGGTAGCGAACCTGGCAAGGCCTTACAAATGTTTGATGGATAAATAGTGATTAAATAATGAAATACACAATCTCTGTCCTCAAATGATTTACAATTTATGGGGAGGCAGTGATGTCAATAGCAAATGGCAAAACCAAGTACAAATATGTATATGTAATGTAAGAAGGAGACAAACATTTTCAGTTTTGATTTTTCCAGAAAGACTTACTTTCTTAGCTCACTTCATAATGGATAGGAGTCTTGAAGCACTTACTGTAGATCACACCAGACTTTCTTTTTTAAAGATCTTAGTGCTACCTGGTGTCAGAAACTCTAATGTGTACACACCTGGTGACACATATCAGACTGAGAGATTTGCCTTTCTACTTGCAAATACAGGCTCTTGAAATATACATGAAATGTAATAAGCTGGTATTGGCCCAGTAATATGAACACCTCCATCTTCTGTGAAATCCCTGACCTAGTTACATCACTGAAAGCACAGCTTATGCCTAGCATGTGGAAGAAATTGTTATCATGAGAAAAGTAAATTTTTCATTCCCTCAACTTCTGTATTATTAAATCTGTGACCTTAATATTGCATTAGAGTAGATATTTTATTCAATTATATGGACAATGAAGTAAGAACTAAGAAAGATGTAGCTGGCCCAGACTCCCCTGGGTGTGAAAAGATGATATTTATTTTATCTACTCCTGACAATAAAGTTTAAATTGTTATTTAAAGCTCCAACCTGCAAAATATCAATTCAAACAGAGGCTCATTCTTCACAGTCATACTTGGTATTAAACATTTTGTAGTCAGAACTAAGCAATTTTTAATATTTCTGCTTTAAAAAATGGGTGGAGTTGCATCCTCCAAAATGCTAGAGTAAATTGATCATGGCCAAACTAAGCAAATGGGTTTGGAGTAGTTGTTGCTAAAGAAACTGTTCCTAAGACTTTAAAACAGAAATATAAGGGTTATTTTCTTCATATAAGAAAGTATGTGGAACAAGTACACCCAAGTATTTGTGTAACTTGTTACACCAAAAAGTCATGAAAAGGTGAAAGTATGGATGAAGGTGAAGAAAGAATTCTTTCCATCTTTCTCTTAAGAGCTGATGTTCCCTGTGTGCTAGGAGAAGGGTGTAGGGAATATGTGCTGCTTTGTCTCTGTCAAATAGTTGATAGCAATGAAGTCTCATTACTTATTAGTCTCAGGCAGGCAGAGTTAACAAGTTAGTAACAACTTTCAGTTAAAAGTCAAGCTGGAGACCACAGAACTCTAGATAAGATTAAACTTTACCATTCAAACAGCTCTCAACTAATCCATCTAACCGGCCAAAGTCCAACTCAAGTGTTATTAATGTAATAACACTCAGCTCTAAATACCACAAAGCTATAAAGCTTATTAAAAAAGGAAAAGAGATGTAATTTAGAGAATCCCCAAAAAGGCGGGTAGGTGGTGGACAAAACAGACTTTTCTGTAATTAACAATTTCTTACAGGATATAAGTTGTAGACACAATTTCCTTTAGGCCATATTGCTGAAGTAATGATCTAGTTGTAAAGCAACTTACACTCTCCAGGATCACCAGAGGTTAAAAGCCCAATCAACAAATGGGTAGCCCTTTCTACCTCTTCCTTTTCCTTTCTTCATTTCCTTTTTTAATAACTGGATTCTATTAGTAAGTCACCAACACAGCACAGGATCTCTTTTTCCTTTTCCAACTTCGTCCTTTGAGACCATAAGTGAATAACAAGGCTTTATAAACTTCCTGCCAGGTTTTGTGTTTAGGATGTAATGTGGATTTCCTAATAAAAGGGAAGTTCCACCACACAGACCTGAGGCCTCCACTGACCAAGGCCTCCCACCCCATCCCACCCCCCTGTCCCTCACCCCCATCTTCATTCGCCTTTACAGCATCCGGCTGGTTCTGCAGAAGCAGTGGGTTATGTGCGAAGCCGGCTCAGGTAAATTAGCTTAATGAAACAGATGACTTGGTATATAAATATACCCTGAAACTCATAAGGCTCAAATATCCACTCAGCTAATGAGCCTGCCATAGGACCTTGCCAGAGAGGGCATCGCTCTGCCACTGAAAGCCCCCCTCCCCCTGCACAGCCCTATGTCCTATCTTTCTGTCCAAAGACTGGGCAGAAACTTAATGGTTGTCAAGCTTCCAAAATGCCAAGAGCAGCAGTTGCCTGTCAGAGTCGTGACTGATGGCACACGAAAATACACGACTGCTTCCTAGATATTCTGACCCACAACAAATTAAGGATCTAAACCTCTGTGCTAGGCAGATAGCCAGCATGTCGCTGGGGAGTGTGGTGGATCTGTAATTACATCCCGCCTGATAATCATCCTTTGCATGGCTGTGAATGGCAGGTACCCAGGGACTTTAATTTCGCTGTCCCCCTCCTCTGGATAATTTCTGACCTGTGTCATTGTGATTGTGAAACACACTGAAGGAGACAAATGAGTTTTTCTCCCACTATGTTAAATTAACTAATGGATTTTAGTGGTGAAACTGGCATCATACAAAACTGGGGCTCTGCTGGCTGTGGGTGGAGGCCATGTAGATGGTCCTTAGGTGTTGTTCCAGGCAGACCTGAAGACACAACAACAGAGAACCTAGCCAGTGGGAATGAAAAATCAGAGTAGTGTGAACAGTGACGAACTGGAGCTATCTCCACCAGTTACCCTAGGATCTTGAGGCACAGCTGGAGGCGAGCTGTTGAGAGCTAAAACTAGGAACTAAGTGAGCAATTTTAGCCAATGCTTCCCCCTCTTCTTTGAGAGCCGTTTTGTTTTCCTAATCAGAAGATGCGTATGATTCAGTGTGGCTACACACACATCCTTTTGAACTAAGTGTTGTAAAGCTTTCGCTAAGTCTTAGGATGAAAATAACTACTGTTTACAAGACTTTAATTCCCACAGAAAAGGGACCATTGCTTCTACAATTAGTAAAGAACATTATAATCTGTACAGTAGGGTTACTCTACAAATTCCAAGGTTGTGGCTACATAGATATCACATATGGTCTTAATATTTAATATGTAGTTTTCTTTTAATAAAAAAATTATTATGGGCTTCATGTTCATGCAGCTGAAAAGATAAATGTCCTTTCTCATGTTCTCATTAGAAGTATGTGTTCTGGGAGGTTAAAAAATTATAATTCAGCTGTTTTATACTTGCAATAAGACTGAAATTTGGCATCCCGGATGAAAATTTGGTTCCAAAAGGAAATAAAATCTGGTTAGGTTTTTTTTTTAAGGCAAAATATTTTAGAATCTTAATATTTTTTTTAAAGACTCATAGTATTATTTTGTGTATTTTAAAAAAGTTTTTCTTTTTTTTTAAGATTTTATTTATTTATGCATACAAGAACTGGGGTGTAGACCAGAGGTGCGGGGGTGAGAGGATTCATCAGCAATAGAGTAGGGAGCAGAACAGGTGAGACAAGAAAGGTCTGCTGCACCATGTGTCTCACCTCCCTGTTTGGAGATTGAACTTAGGCCTTAGAAGTAATAGTGCTGAGACTTAACGCCTAGGCCCCCAGGGAGGCCCCTCATACTATTATTTTAAATAAAACTGTATACAGTTTTATTCTAACTCTTTGGATTTATGAAGAGTAGAAACCCTGTTATTAATCCATATTTTCTTACCTTTATAAGCAAGCTACTACAGATGCAGAAGTTGCAGTACATTCTTAATGAGGGAACCAAAATACCTGCTTGCTTTTATTTTTGGTGGTTTATTTTCAGAAGGGCTCCCTCTGCCTAAGAGGAATTTGTTTTTATAAAACAATAATACATGTTATTGTGTGTTTACCATGCATCAGGCTCAGATCTAACACTTTATATGTCATGACTCAACAGCTTGAGAGACATTATTACCCCCATTTTACAGGTGAGGAGACTTCCCAAGGTCACCCACTGGTAAGTGGGGGAGCATGGATTTGAACCCTGGGCAAGCTGGCTCCAAAGCCCACGTCCTTAACTACTATGTATACTGGCCTCTAATCATAGTAATTTCCCAAATCTCAGATTTACTAAGCATTTAATAAGCACCTATTAGTCTCTCAATGCAGGACATTGGGTGGGGGGATGAAAGAGATGGAGAGAGCTGGAGTACAGAAAAGTTAAACTAGAAACTGATTCCCACCACAGTTTTGTGAGCAGGTGGGCATGAGTGGATGACTGATGTATGCCATCCTAGTGCTGACAGTTGGTCCTTCCAGTTTGGGGACTTGTGGTACCCAGAGGTTAGTGTCACTAGAAGGCTTGTGGTAGGGGAAGTGCTGAGTCTTGTTTCTGAAGGTGCTCCTGTTCTGCTGAAGTCATTCTGTGGGTCCCCCTCCAAAAATACACGAGCCAGGTGTTACAAGTCCTCACCCATGTCTCGGTGTCTGGTCTTTTCCCCTCAGACACCAGTGCACAGCAATAACAATGCCTTTGCATGTGGTCACTTTGAAACCACAGGCCCTTAGCTCTCAGTCACACACAAGTAATTGCTACCGTGTCATTAGCAGAGACAAGACAGAGATGACAGGTGTAAACACTCTGTAATTTACCAAGTGCAGGGTCAGATTTCTCTATGCCCTCTGCCAACAGCTCACCTGTTTGGCTCCGCGTATGCACACAGCATTCTCACAGGACTATCTGAAAATAGCCCACTGTTGAAAATGCGCCTACTTAGTAAACGTTTGGCCATGTTGGTCCCTTTCACTGTTCATTCAAACTTTGCAAAGCTACTGGTTAATGTCTAAACTAATGTTTCAAAATTCGCACACCACTAAGTAAACACATGTGGTCTGGCCCCTCTGAATGGGCCATCTTTCTACACTGCTATAGATCTTTTTTTAACGTGTGCTGCTTCTGTGCATCTGCGAAGGCCTGTTTGAAATGGCCAGCTTCTCGAGACCTGCTGCTCTGGCCTATGTGCGGAGGCGGGGTTTCTGGCGCTTTTGAGTTTGTCCTTCTTAGCTGCCTTCCACATTTTCACTGCTGACTTGTTTCAGTAAAACTTTGACTAACTGGGAGATGTGGGGGCTGGGGTTCTGGTTGAATGATTTCCTAGTTAAACTGAAAGTTATTTAGAAAGCTCTTGTTATTGAAAATCTTTCCAAAGTACATCAGAACACTTTTCTCTGGGGTGAGGCAGCACTGCTGGAGAAAAATTGTTCAGTCCTATATGGAATGGCTTTGAAGTAAATTTACCAAAGCTGCTAACTACTCTCAGTTCCTAGATCTTGCTGGAAAACACGCCCTCTCCTGATGGGTGATGCAGGTAGGCCTCTGAACCCTTCACTACTTTTCTAGCCTCCTTGACCTCTTCACCCCCTCTCCGATTCCCACCCAGGATAATCCAGGACTAAAGAGGCCATCAGCCCACACCTCTCCTTTTTTCCTTGCATCCGGGGTTTAGCCCCGCTTCCCCCTGGGTTATAGATTCACTCTCCAGCCTCCCCAAGGGGGCTTCCATTTCTTTGTCCTCCCTCTAAGTTTCGTTACCCCCACTTGCTGACATCCCCATAAACATGCCTGACCTTCCCACAAATCTCTCTCTCTCCATCAGCTCTGCCCTTTCAAGGTACATCCCCTTCTTCACCTCTGCCTTGCAAAGATGAGTACACCTGCATTAACTCCCTAACCCTGGCCCACTCCGTAACTATCTGATCCCCTTATCACTCCACCAAAACTGCCCTCTCGAGACTAGCTCCTGTTCCACTGGCCTTATGGCTCAGCAAGCCTTGTTGATTCTTCCTAAATATAGCTCGTATTCCTTCCCTTCTTCCATCTCTGCTGCTACCATTGTTTTGTTGAACTTCACTCCCCTTCCCTTCACCCAAGTTACAGAACAAATGCAGGCTCCCAAGGGAACGCAGCCCTGCCCCCCTCTACCTTCCAGCCAAACTCCCTTTGGCACCTCAAATACCCAAAGTTCTTGCCTGGAGGGTTCCTCAACCCAGAGAGCACTCTTCCACTGGCTGGATCCTCCTCCCCTTGCAAGTCGCAATTCAAATGTGACCACCCTAGAGAGACTTCTGGTGACTGAGTCCACTAGATAGTTTCCTGATATCCAACCTAAGGCTCTTTTTCATGGCACCCCATCCTTGTCCTTTGTGCTAAGGAGCACAGATATCACGGGAAACACACTTGTGTGCTTTCTGGCTGCACTGCCTTTTGCCTGCATTGGGCCTGGAGCCCCGAGAGTCCTCAGATTGTGGCCCCCATGTTCACCACTAGACACTCACTGCTGAGCTCCATGCCTGGCTAGTAGTTGTTGAATAAATAAATGAACAGCTAAGACATACTACTTTTACCACAGATGGCCTTTCTAGAAGGACTACAGAATCCTGACCAGTGACTTGATTCAATGAAGAAATTTACATTAAAACTTTCCTGCATTTGAAATACCTTAGTGGCACTGAAAAAAATCAACTATATGTCCTTTTATAAGGGAATGAGATTCTAAAGCAAAGCGCATACACTCAACCGATGCCTAGGGAGGCCTGCAGAAAAGGAGGGCCGCCGGGTGATAGATGACAGGGAGACAGTACCAAATACAGCAACCTGGACAGTGAGGTGGACCATGGTGGGTGTAACTTCACCAAGTTGGGGAGACTAAACTTATTTAGCCCAAGTGATAAGGTCACTGGCCTGGCTGGAGACAGGGAATCAGGGAACGAGCAGGATGTGGAACAGCAAGTCTTCACACAAAGGCAAAGGTTGCTTTACAGTGGTGATGGGGAGAGGACCGGAAGGATGAGGTGGGGGTGAACAGAAACTGCAGCGAGTGGCATAAGGAGGCTATTGTGTCACCTGTGAGTAAGCATTGGGAGTTTCTTGACAGGCACATGACCTATGGAATCTGAACACTAGAAACTGTGATAGCGGTGGCAGGGTGGTTGGGGCCTGAGGTTTCGAGTATCAGACAGGAATGTCAACTGCAGGAAAGAAGGATGATCTCAATGTGAGAATGGGAAACAGCCCATCATCTGAGTTTCAATTGGGCCCATAAAGTGGCCCTATTTTTACTGGGGTCCTGCTCTTTCCAACAACACTCGCCATCCTGTGTTCGAGATGAAAAACCAGTCCCATCCTGAAAAATGGGACTGATGCTGAGCTGAGGGAGAAGCCGGAAATACCCAGCATCTCTCAATAACCGTTTAGTTTTTAAATGGTCATGTATAATTACAGGAGCAAACTCTGCTTATAAGTAAATGACTTGGTGAAACAAATTTCACCTTCTCATTTGATTTTTTGTCAATCCAGATTTTCCTAGACTGAGGATGTTTAAAGCTGAGGTTTTCTATATCATTCTAAAACAAGAATATATGCTAGTCATTTTGCATAAACTTTTTTTGTTTTCAGGCATTACAAAAATACTAAAAAAAATAAATGCTAACCCCCAAGTAACTCGATCAACTCAATCCTGTATGGAAGGATTGAAGTGGAAATGATTTCATCTAAAGATGCCTACCTGGCTGTACGTTCACCCAGCTCTTTCTACCTGCAAGGAACATCATAACTTCCTTTGCAAGGGAAAGTTCTCTGGAATCATCAGTTAGAAAACAGACATGAGGCACGCTGGTGAAGCAGCAGCCAGGACTAGTAAATCTGCCTTCCTCTCCCTCTACGCCCTCTGTTGCAATTAGATTAGTTCTTTGGTATTATTTTAAGAGTGATTGGAATTTAATTTTAGTTCAGAAGAGCCTAGTCCATTGCTTACTTACAAACAAACAAAAGAATCCTCTCCCCAGTACTAGGATTCCTGCTTGGCTGGTTTTAAATAGATGAGGCTGACCAGATATTTACCATCCGCGTGGGGAAGAAAAAAGACTTTGTGCTCGGGAGCGCAAGTCCTGGGAACCCGGTCCACACATTGAGGCATTGCTAACTGGGAGTGGACGAGGACCAATCAGAGTCTCGTGGACGTTTCCCGGAGGTGGCACCAAAACAGGAAAAGAAAAAGTCCCTAAGCGCCAGCACTGTGGGGAGACATCCCCGCAATAAAATGGTGAAACAAATGCTGGCAGGCAAACAACAAAACAACACACGTCAATATGCTTATCAGGGCTTGCCCGAGAAAAAGGCCCAATCTTTCAGAGGGCGCTGGCAAACGTCCCGGGTCCTGAATAGCCCTGCGCGCAGCGTTTCCTTCAGGTACTGTATTGTCAAACGCGAGATGTTCTCAGCAGTCAAGAAACAGCTGTGCAAAGCAAGCGGTCCCTGAATGGTCCAAGAGCTTTTTATTCAAGCCTCGAGCGATTAAAGGAAACAAAAAACACCTTAAAAACGGGTGTTCTTTTGTGCTTGACATTACTTTTCTGGCTTAAGGTCAAGACTCATGGGTTATTAGAAGCATCAAGATGGACAGTGTAGTAGCCCAAGAGGGGCAGAGAAGAATAGGCATTCCTTAAAATCAAGTCTGGAATAAGAGCAGACCAGTAGTCTGAACACCGTCCTAGCCAGAAGCGCAATGATAGCGGTTAAGAGGCACTTAGAATAAGCTTTCACAACACACCCATCCGCCCGCCCACCCACCCCTTGCTGGGATTTCTCAATCAGAAACTACAGCATGTACGCACAGTACATACATTTCCTGACAGTAGGGTTGTAATAGAAATAAAATCGCAGAAAATTTGGAGCCAGAAGAACATCTGATCCAGCTTCCCTACCACAGAGAAGCAGCTGCACTTCTACAGAAGTTTTAGTGACCTGTTCAAAGTCACATTGGGGCTTAACATACAAAAGAGCCCTTAACACTGAACACCTAGTCCCCCTCCCGCATGGGGGAAGAATTTCAGGTGCTAGATTTTGGGTGATTGTCTATAGCCCTGCATGTGAGACAGGGTTTAGGGACCTTGGAGAGCAGGTCACAGATTCTGCCCTCAGTCCTTTCTGGGCTTGAGTCGCTAACTGTGCTGTTTTCCAGTTTTGTAACTTAGGGAGAACTTCCTTTACTCTTGAGAATCTTGACTGATGAAATGCAAAGTTGAGGATAATTGTCACACATGTCTTTGGGAAGATTAAGGCAACTGATAGCTAACATTAAATAAATGTTGGTTGTTCTGATTGCTGCTGCTACTATTAACAGTAGTATTTTCACCCTCTAAGGAATTTTAATAGTTAGGAAAAAAGGATGAAAATAATAGGAAGACAGATAAAAATAACTACAAAGTTTTGTGATAAGGTTATGAGGAATACATGCAGGTAGGTCACACCAGTAAACTCTGGGATTAATTACTCTATCTGTTCTTAAAAACTTAGGCCAAATGCTTTGTGAGAACAACCTGCTGCTTTCACTCACATTAAACTTCTTATCCAAGAGATGGGCTTGATGGCTTGAGTTTCTTTTCTCTCCTATTAGTAATAGGCTTATGTTGGCTCTTTCAAAGCATTTTCTCTTCCTTGAGTTCACTGCAGCACATCTTAATTATTTTTGTGGATGAGAGATGGGTATCTGGAAGCTCTGACCTGGATGGTCAAGATGCAGAGCCACTTCCAGTTCTGAGGTGTGAACTGCCTCCAGGCCCTGGGTGTTCCACATTCCCAGCTCTCCACTCTACAGCCTCTCAAGTGAGTTCTCAGGACAGTGAGCTGAAGCCCTGTTAGTGTTCTTTGATGGGCTTTGCTTTCTTTTTCTTTTTTATAAAGATTTATTTATGCATACAAGAACTGGGTACAGGCCAGAGGTGTGGGAGGTGAGAGGACAGAGACAGAGTAGGGAGCAGAACAGGCCAATCTACTGAAATACACTGCTGAGAGGAGCAGTGGGCGAGACAGGAGGGGTTCTGCTGCGCCATGTGGGTCACTCTCTTGGCCTGGGAGCAAACTCTTGCTGCAGTGGCTGCAGGTAGCTTCATAGTGCTGCAACTTAACCCCTGCACCACCAGGGAGGCCTGATGGGCTTTGCTTTCAACAAGTTTGAAATAATTTTGTCTCTTAATTATTTGTTAGAATATAACAAATAGCTGCTTTTTATGCATTTCTATTAATTATGCAAATAATACTTGATGACCTCATGGAAGAAGACACTAGAGACAAACTAGCATCACACTTAACCATCATTACAATCTGAAACCTCACCCTAGAGCGGACACTCCCAGCCGATCCCACACAAGAAAGCACCCAATTATGATTATCATGCTGATTCTTTTGTATTTTCTAGAATCTTCTTTTTCTTCTTTGTCTTGGCATTATTTAACTGATATCTTTTTTGGGAAATATATTTTTAGAGTTGGCAGTATTTTTTCATGGAAGTAATTCATAGCAGCTAAGGACATTTTATTTTCAGTGGCAAACAAGCAAGTTTTTCTTCATTCCATTGAAGATGCTATTTTAAATATCTACAACTTGTCCTCTGTATCACAACCCAGTGCCTCCTTTTCTGAAAGTTAGAACAAACAGTATTTCTTTCTTCAGCACTAGGCAACTTTTGACAACGGCATTTTTTTTCTGTGATGGGGCAAGGTCACATGTGAATGCTGCTTCCTCAGTTGGAGGCCATGTTGGGTTGCTCTGTAGTTTGCTGGTTTCTTTGATAGTTTTCCTCTTGGAGTATATGTCATAGAGTCCTAAATTTAAGGCTGTTAGATATTTGTAGAGTATTGAGCGTGCACAAAATCTGGCATTGTTGGTGGATGCTCAAATTAAATGAATTTAATTCGTCTCTTTGTCTTCAAAGAGACAGTCTTTGAAGTCCAGATACTTTATATGTTAGTTTTTACTTCTTCTGTCTCAAAACCTCTTCATCTCTTGATTTTTGTGCAAGATTTGAGTTGTTTGGATCATCAGTCACATCAGTTGTTCATTCCAGTGTATCTTAAACTAACACCAGATATCGAATATGTTGTGCTGCTATGCCTGGTAATTTTTGGTGTGTCTAGTAAGTGCTCATAAAACTTTTGTCCTCCCATTGTTTGTACTGCTAGTTTTTTTCTTTCTTTTGCAAGTTTATTCCATCTTACTAACCTATGCACCTTTCATGAAACTCCTGTTTTAACATAGTGTTTTTTAGATGCTCAGTGTAATAGTTTTTTCAGATGAGAGAAGTTTAAAATACTCATTTGTTTTCAGAGCATGTAGTTATTGTAACAGTAAGAATATATGTACATACAAAATTTGGAGATAATATCCACTATCTTTTCAAATACCACTGTTAAAATCTGTGAGTAAAAAATTACTATTGTAAATTGGTAGAAACAGGTCAAACAAAACTCAAACTGCTGTTTTCTGCCTCTGTTGTCCCCACTAAGTTGGAGGTCTCTGTCCTAGGATAAACCTTTGCTTCAGGTCAGGCACTTACAAAGGTCCCTGATTATTTCTGGTTATAGTTTCTGTTTCAAGGCTTCTTTCTGGTAGGTCCTGGCCCTTTGTCATACTCTGAAAACTTAAATACCTCTGCTTCCCATCATTCCCATGTGTCTCTTTTATGTGTCACCACTGGAACCATGAAATGGCAGGATGAGGAGGGCTGGAGGGAGGCTAATTCTGCTCCACGATCCTGTTTGCTTGAATAGGCATTCCTTGTATTCTTCAAGACTGTGTGTTTGCATGTGTTAGATACCTAATTTCAAGAGCAAGAGAGAGGGGGAAAAAAAAAACCCACAAAAACCTTGGCCCAAACTATCATTTTTCACTTGTGTCTTCTTTGGCAGTTTATTCTCATTTGACTGGCACTGACACTAGCCAACAACCTCGACTGCAGCTCAGCATCTTCTGGCACTTACATGCAGTACATTTCTGCATGGCTGAATGCAGACAGGAAAAAGTCTTGTGTAAATAATATTTTCCATTAGCAACATTGAAATGATGTCAACACACTCAGCTTATCCCAAGACAATAACATCCACAATCATGAGAATATTAAGATGATGACTTATTAAGTAACTGACAATGGAGGTTGTTCTGCCCCACTTCATAGTAATTGGGGCAAAATAAAGGAGTCAGATCTGGATCAAGTATTTCTCCGGCTGCAAATGATTGATAACATTTATATGGATCTGCAACGATGGGGATGGCAGGGATCCTAACACAGTTGAGTGGCATGCTGGCCAGGCTAGCAAAATGCTAAATAGTGATGATCACTGTGGTCTGGCACATTCTAAACAGGCAAAAAGGGAAAATTCAAACAAACACTCACAGGGCTTTTATCTAAACCTATTGTTTTTGTTTTCAGATGCCCTGTTTATGTCTGTTGTGGTGATGGGGAGGTAGAGTCACAAAACTATTACAGTAAATTCTTACTTAACTTCACGGATAGGCTCTTGGAAACTACAGCCTTAAGGTAGACTACATATAAAGAAACCAGGTCCTCAAATAATATTGTTTTATTAAATGTCAGCCAAAGTTGTTGTATTCTTTTTTCTCATTTATGTTATAGTGAAACGGTGTTTTTTGTATTTGTTTTTTACATGATAACTAACATTCATGGCACTGGAAAGCAATATTCTTAAAAGGTGGCGGTCCTACATGAACATGGCTGAGTAATGGGTTAACAGCTATGTCCGTTCCTGTGTGAACAGACCACCCACCCAAGTTCATTCTGTCAGTACCTAGCTCCTGGGATTTTCACTACAAGTCCACACACTAGCGAATACTTAGAGTGAACTTGGTAACATTGTACACATGAATGAGTCTCTGGGGCAGAAGAAAACCTGAAGTCCCTTAGAGGCTTTCTTTATACAGTTAAAAGTCTCCTGTGCAGAAATACATGTCTGTTCTTGGCAAATACCTGGTAGTGCTCATTCATTTCATTCTTGTTACCTGAGGATTCTGTTCCTGCTGCTGGGAGAGATGGCAGGAGAGTCATCCACAATTAGGAGTCTCTTCATCTAAGGTATGGGAAGTGGTGTATATGGACTTTTTGGATGAGCTTGGAGTTGTGATCATCTTTTGGTTTTTATTTGGGGGGCTGGGGTGGGTTTATTTTATTCATTTGTTTAGCTTCTAATTTTGTTCTTGAAGTATTATTGCATTATGCAATTATAGAAGTTTCAGGTATGTATCATTATTACAAGTCAGTATCTCTATATACTATATCAAGTTCTCCATCAAAGATCCAATTATCTCCTTTACAGTAATTTTTTTGCTAATCAAATCATGTTAAGAGTCTAGGAGCATACCTAAAATCTACTGTGTCACTGAACAATAATCTGGTGTTTATGTGAGTCAGAATCTGGACACTGCATTGAAATATATCATCTAAAGGACATGCAGCCTTTACCTTTTTGCCTCTTCATTGCTTTAGTGTGTTTTATTTCTTCCAGGGAGAGCCCTCTGAAACTTATTTATGTACAGATCACTTTCTTAAAGACCTTTGACTGTCCCTGTAGCTTCCACTAACAGAATCAGACAAATTTGTTTTTTCCCTTCTCCTTCACCTTAGAGTGTAAGGAATTTAAATGCAACATAGACTCCATACATCTACTACATCAAAGAAAGTTTTAAAAAGTCAAACCTCACCCTCTACTAGCTTTCCAGTAGAACTTGGATTTCTTTGAAGGTGACATTTCACCATATGCAGATTCTAGAAGATGAAGGCAAAGGATATGGGGTTACCATCAATCTGAGCCCTGAGTAAAGCTGGCTGTTGTATCCTGCTTGGAGAAATGGGACCTGTGGGGTTGGGTAGCCCAAGAGCCGGGGTGGGGAAGGGCGTGTCTCCCAGATCAGGACTACTTCATTCATGTCTTCTTTACCTCTTCCATTCCCAGTTGACAACCACTTCCTTTATTTCCAGCGGCTGCTGCTGCCACCACTTGAACCCTATTTTCATCATTCTGGACACAGCATTATTTTCTAGTCACAGTGACATTCTGTAAACGGAGGGTCCTTTGAATATTCACAAAGCCCAAACAGCATTATCAGAAAGTTCAAGGTTTTTTCTCCCTCAGCTCAGAAGGCACTAGTTTTTCTCCTTCAAGATGGTGTAGTTTCGTCTTTCAATCGCTATGGGAAGATGAATGGCTTTTCTGTTATTACCAAATTCCTTTTAGTCATAGAGGTGCTGCCTTTCTGTTTCATAATTATCAAAATGTTACTTGATGTTTTTGGAAAACACAGGACCCCTTGATTCAGTAAAACTCCCTCTTTCTGCTCCCTGTCATATAATATATGAGCAAGATGGTTCTCAACACTTGAGACCCTTTCACACTCATCTTTTCTGAGATAGTCTTAAAAGCTGCAGAACGGTCTCAACTTTTTGTTCTTTTCTTGTTCTAGTTTCTGCTGAAAATATTTTTTTCTTCTTAGAATTATTCTCAGAACTCTTTAAACCTAACAGGCTAACTAGCAGATTACCTGCTCATCTAGAAACAAAGTGTATCCTTCACTTCTACACTTGTTCCCTTTTAAAGTAAGGCCAACAATCTAATTTTCCAGTTTAGAGTGGTCAAGACTGATCTGCATGTGAGAACTGAGATCTTTTCCAAAGGTTTATAATCTGACTAGTTTCCTGAACTGCCAGGGCTGTTGAACTCAGATTAGGTAAGAGAAGTACCACTCCCACATGCTGATAGGAGTTTGTGCTGGCAGAAGGAAAAGCCTACCAGTGGGCAGTGTGATAAAGCAGGGGATGTGTTTAAATAATGTGGTTAAGTCTCAGTACTCCTGATGTCACTGATCAGGTGAGTTTTATACCCAAACCAGCTCTCTTCACTCTGGTGGTAGATTTCAGAGGTGCCTGCTTCTCTTTCACTTCCCCTATCAAGTTCTTTAATCCTTAGGGCAGCTCTTAAAATACTCCTGAAAGGTCTTTAACTACAGGCATTCAGTGTTCTCAGATGCACTTCTCCTGTAGATTAAAAGTGCTTTAGCAGAGATGGGGGTGGGGGAAGTATTTTCTTTGGCCCCTCATGCTGCCCTGCACTTCTCCTGTATATTAAAAGGGCTTTAGCAGAGGTGGGGGTGGGGGAAGTATTTTCTTTGGCCCCCTTGCATGCTGCATGCAGTAGGATCTAGTGTTTTTAACAACATTTGTATACTTCTGGTTTCTTATTGTTAAGCCCTTTCCTTATGAGCGCTGGTTCTAGGATCCCCGAGGAGTCTCCTACCCAATCCTGTTTCTCAAACCTGGGGTCAGTTATAATCTAGGGAAGGGGTCAGTTGGCACAGTTCTTGTGTTGTTCTCCGAGGCAGCTCCAGTGGCGCTCAGAAGGGATGATGCCTGCCAAATGGACTTGTGATCAAAGTCACAAAGTGACTTGGACAAAACCAGGTTTGCAATGGCTGTGATAACTGCATGTCCAGTCCATGCTTCTCTGATTTGGTATTTATTGCGTTTAGACTTTGGCATAAAGGATGAAATGGCAGGTTTATCTACTGCCTCAGTCTCCATTGCTCTTGAACACTATGTAAGATGAGAGGGGTGTATCCACATCCTACACATCTTCATGGACTTGGCTGCTCTGGAAACTGGCAGCCCAGAGTGGGAAAGTGGACATAAGAGCTGCCAAGTCTCTCCCCACGCCCTGAGAGATGCCATTCGAGAAGCTGCTCTGAAAGGAGTATTGTTGATCCTGCCATCCTGTTGCCCCATCCGGTCTGCCATCCATCAAAACTGGGGATGGGGAGGGGGGTAAATAACAGAAATTGTCATTTGCCTTTTGAAATCAAGAAAACTGAGCTATCTTGAGAGGCGCTGTTTTGATGACTAAGATGACTTTTAAAGGGCTATACCGCATTTTAGAAGCAGGAAGTATTAATAAAATGATAAATCATTTCGATAGTAAGTATATGCTCTGCCTTTGGTTTATTCAGTCCAAGTCCTGAAACCTGGTGATGGTCATAATTCTAAAGGCCTTGAAGACTAGCTTCCCTCTTCTTATCACCCACCTTTTAGCTGCCCCCATGGCCTTGAGGCTAGTAAGCAAATACTAGGTTCACAGATACAAACCTGTCCTGGTCCAAGGTCCAAGTAACTGCTTCCCTGAGGCCCTCTGATTGCTTTATAGCTTGAAAGATAAAGGGCCAACAAATACCTTCACTTCAGACAATTTTCCTGTTTCTCCCTTTTCTCAGACAACCCCATTTTTGCACCCCACACTCATGTCCATGTGACCTTTCGACCAGTGCCTCTCAAACATTAATGCAAATACCAAGCCCCTTGTTAATATGCAGGCTCACATCTGGCCAGGGCCCGAGCACCTAAGCTCTCTATCAATATTCCGTGAAGCTCACAGGTGATGCTGCTGCTGCTGGTGGGTGGGCTAGGAGCAAGGCTTTCTATCACCTGCCAACCAGACCCTAGGGCTGGAACTAGGTGATGACTGGGAGCACTTCCCTGGAGCCACCCAACTTTCCAGATTGCCTGGAAAGCCCCCATTCTCATTACCCAGATCCTTATCCTAACCCTCCTCCAATTAACATAACAGCACTAGGGGGAATTACAGAGCTTTCAAAACTCAGACACTGAAAACTATCCAGAGCCCGCCCATTTTCCCCAGTCCATCTCCTCCAACTTTAGTCATTCCTACCCTTTTTATTGCTCATTATCACTAGTCTGTGCAAACACAAGCTTCAGCCTGATAAGCAATCAACTGCCTTTTCCATAAATATAGATTCCCTTGAAAAACAAACCAAAAAAAGGGAGCAGAATGGAAAGGTGTTATATATTCAATTTATTTTCAGTTCCAAACCTCTTTTTTTCCTTAGTCTTGTTGCCTGATTTCCATGAAGTCATCCTATTTGCTCTTTGCATCAGTTTTTCCTGCTACTCTAGAAAAACTTTAAAGGGTTTTTTTTTTAAATTTTTTTTGAAGATTTATTTATTTATACACACAAGAGCTGAGGTACAGGCCAGAGTCGCGGGAGGTGAGAGGAGTCACCAGAGACAGAGTGGGGAGCAGAATAGGCAGACTGACTGAAATACACTGCTGAGGGGAGCAGTAGGCAAAGCAGGAGAGGTCTGCTGCGCCATGTGGGTCCCCTCCCTGGCCGGGGATCGAACACTGCTCTGCAGTGCATGCTTCACAGTGCAGCGCTCAACCTGCTGAGCCACCTGGGAGGTCCTCTTTAAAGGGTTTTTAAAAAATCTGTCAGGCTTAAAAAACTCTCTCCTTTTTACTTGAATAACATAAAGACAGGTATTACCTAGGTGTGTGTGGTGTTCTAGGAGGTACAGCAGTGATGTCACCAAAACACCTCCTGCTCAATTGTATGGAAATATTTTGCTTCAATTCTTTCTTCACAGGACTCCCTGCCAAAACCTGTGCCAAACTCACCATTAATGTAGTGACACTTAATTTGTATTTGCGTATTTTTCATATTCAAACATATGAAATGAATCCTGAGATTTTGAAATGCCTGCAAATATGGGGAATATTATCATAAATAAGTAGTTGTGATAGCTTCTTTGAAAAAAAAAAGGGCTGTGTTTTAAAAGCATTTATCATTTTCCTCATTACTTAACCATTTGGTTAATATTCTCTTAAGGCATGTACTGATTCAAGAAAGGTCTTTGCTTTATCTATTAAAGAAGCTTCTACAATAGGAGCTTTCATTTCATAACAGTGTTCCTAAGAAGTAAGCATTAAGACTGGCTAATAATGTCTTTGGAGCTAACCCAGAGGAGGAAATCCAATGATGTAAACTGCTATACATCTGATACTTAATAAAAAAAGCCGAATGATCCCTTGAGTCAACACCCGTGAATGTAAAGCGTTCTGCAAATAAGGAGGGAACCTGATCAGCACTATTAATTAAGGTGTATTATCCTCAGAACCTTGCAAGATGTAAAGTATTCTTTTAGGGGAGCTAGAGAGCTTTTAGGGGCTGCAAATGAATACGTCTCTAAAAGACCAAGCCTTATCCCTGGACACACCTTTTCATCCTGGGTGACTTCCCTGGGGCCATCACCATGGAGAGAGACTGAGTGAGACCATCTACCCTATCGCTTACATTCACACCTGCCACAGGGCTGTCTGGTAGCCCTGGACCCTCATTGTCTTGTTTGGGATTGATCAGTCTTGAACTGGTTCCAAAGGTCAGTGGGGATGAACACAGTTGGGTACTCCAGAATAGGTCTGGCCAGTTTAACACCCTCACTCTCCTTGACAATATATTTTCCATACTTGATATTTGATTTCTTGACCTCAATTCCTGCTTCCTGGAGGACTGGCACACTCCCGATACCATCCAGCTAACAGCTATGTCCAGGGCAGTCCAACAGTGGTTCACAAGGCTCATGGTGTGGCCGGTGAATATCACATTTCTTGTCAGACTGGACCAGGAGACTCGCTTTGGAGAACTGAGTGATGGGTGGAGGGGAGCTTTTAATCTCCTGCTGGAAAGTCTGTGTGTCAATCTGCAGATGGGTTCTGGATGGCTGCCCATGGGTTTATGATGGGCAGGAATTAGAAAGCAGTTCTCCCAGTATGTGTTATATTCAAAACTCTTTTAAACTTATAGCCTAGAACTATGACATATACAATACAAAAGCTACTGCTATGCTTGGATAACACATTTTTTCACTTTTTAGCTAAAGAATTTTAAGATATCTTCTCCAAATTCCAAATTTCATTAAGAAAAATTAAAGGCCAGCACACAAATGGGCTTGTCCACAGGTTACATCAAACCAGAAGAGGATAAAAAAAGAAAAAAGCTCATTCTCATTGCCTTTGTCGACTTCAATTCACCATAAACAGTCCTGCCTGGCCCGGTCCTAGCCTGTAAATCAGGATGGATAACCAAAAAGTCCATTAGCACTATCCAAAGATTTTCAACTCTATTTTTACATGATTGCTGCCTTGGAAACAAAAGGAATAATGGGACAAGCCCAGCCTACTCTGTCTGCAAATTTTGCTTCTAGAAAGAAGTTTATAGTAAGTGAAGCCTAAGCTTGTAGAGACAGTCTTCTGAACCACTGGTTTAAGGGTTCTTAGTGCTAGCTGGTAGGAAGACCAAATAAGCACCTTCCAGGCACTCCATGAATCAACTGAATATAAAAATTAGTGTAAGCCAACAATAAAATGCACCTGATAAATCATCTGTTAGATGTCTCTGAAAATTAGAGGGTTAAAAAATCATCTACTGAATTCCCTTAATATAGCCAAGGGTGTACTTTAGAAGCCTGTGTGAACTACCCTTTGAGGACTGAATGAAGCAATAGAAGTTACTCTTGATTCAGAATAGTTAACCTTAATAGGGGGATGGATCCTCCTGTCTCATTCCATCCCACAGCACATGGCAGGTTCAGATACCAGAACACAATGCAGGCTGAAGCAGAAGAGAGATAAGACATAGAAAGACAAGGACCCTGATGGTTATGTTTATCTTCTGGAGAGGAGAGGACCAGCTACCATCAAGCCTGCCTGGCATTGAGAAGGGAGAACAGGCGTGGGGAGTGTCTTGGGGACAGCTCCAGGGGAACGCCCAGGCTCCCAGTGCTGCCCATCCCCTGACTTGTGGCTAGGGAGGCGGCTAATTTCCTTTTCACTCTGCCAGTTCTGACCAGAGAAACACAGTGTAAACAGAGATGGAAACCAGAGCTATGAAATAAAAATGATTTTGTTTATAAATAAAGTGGCAATGACACGCTCCTCTTTCATGAAGCATGGATATCCAATTACTGTTAACAAAACAGGTCATGTGAATATTTTTCTAGTGACTACAGGAACTCAGTATCCCTCTTCACAAGAGTTTGCTCCCCGCCATTGTTCAGTGTATAAATTAGAAACACTCTTCAGAGCATTTAACAGTATACAAACAATAATCAGAAACCCCCAAACAATATTCAGGCACAAACACAAATAGCTTTTTGGCAAAAGCTAAGGTAAGCTCCCCTTAACCTTTGGGGCTGATGGGAACATCCCTTAGATTCAACAGGCCATGATTGGCTCCACTGCTCACCCACCTTCTAACTGGGCATCTTAAATTTTTATTTTATCTTTTTATTTTTGTGTGGAATAACTGGGGTATAGGCCAGAGGTGTGGGATATGAGAAGATTCACCAGAGACAGAGTAGGGGAGCAGAACAGGAGGATCTACTGAAATAGAGGAGAACAGTGGGCGAGGCAGGAGAGGTCTGCTGCTCTGTGTGGATACAGGGATCGAACTCAGGCAATAGCAGTGATATCGATGAGACTTAACCCCTAGGCCACCAGGGTGGCCCAAGGGTATCTTAAAATTTAAGTTTAAGTCACTGATGGATTCTAACTTGAACAAATGGAAAATAAGAAACTTCATCCCTCTAAGGATGGCATAGGAAGGGGTTGTGGTTAAAGTATTCATTTGTTTAGATGCATTTTAAGGCATTATCATCATGATTTATAAAATATAAATGGTATACACATCCCTGAATAAGATCAGTCATTGCCATATACTACTGACAAGTACCTCTAAGCCTCTCTGTTTTTTGTTTTTCAAAAGCAAAAAAAGCCCTATCTACTGAAGGATTGTCACACATTTCACACTGTCAGCAAAGTCTGGGTTATTTTAGGAAAGGAGAGACTAACCTCTCTGAAGTGATTGGACACCATGGCTCCCCTTGTGGTTCTTGAACTTGAAACCAGGTCTGTGAAATAATACTCTAAAAGTGCTAATGTTAACGATATCTAATGATACCAGGAGCCCGTGTCAGGCTCCACAGACTTGAAGCCCGTCTCGGCTGGCTTCCCTGAGACAGAGAGAGCTTCTCCTGTGGCCAGCTTCTGAAGGACCAATCAGCACGTGCCCAGGATATCCCTGTGCCCTGTGGTCCGAGAACTTTCCCCCAGCCCAGTGCTTTGCATTCAACAGTCAGAAAACCAGAGGTTTTCCTGTGGTTTTCACATGGTGTGCGGAAACAAGGCTATCACTTGGTCTGGACCAAAACCTGGGAGGAAACCTTGGCTCTCTAATCATCTTACACACAAGGAACATTATTTTCAGACCAAGTAATTAAATCAGAGCCTCCCCAAATTGACTGATCATCACAGTTACCACAGAGGGATGTCTGACTCCTAGACATTCAGACCTCAGCTCTGGGTGTTCTCATCAGGTAGATCTTTCACAACCCAGTTTCCCAAGTAGCCTCATGCCTGACATTTTCACCCCTCAGGAAACGAACCCAACATCATCACAAGAGGTCTTGGGGTGGCACCATTTAAAAATACTAACCTCTATTAGTGTAGGTGACAAGTTAACAGAAAACACAAAGGATCCAGGTGTAATCTCTGTTCTTGAGGACCTCAAAGGTGGCCAGTGGTTATGGACTTTGGAAAGCATCATTAGGATACTTAGATGAGATACAGGCCATGACCAAAGAGGAAGAATCTGAGCAGGGGTGGAGAAGGAAAGTGACAAGACAGGGGCTTGGGTGGAGTGAAGGTGTCAAAATGAATGAGGTAGGTGACAGATTTGCCCTTGTTATAGTGTAGAATTGATTCTTCCTAGTATTGTCTGTTGTGCACATTTGTGCACACACACCTTTGCTGTTTATGCCTCATTAGCATGCTTACGTGCACAAATTAGGAGGAAGAAAAGTAAAAATAGGAAACACTTATCTAGTTGCTTGGTGGGTAACAGGCCCTTAAAGCAATTTACACACTCATTTAACCCTCCCAGCAACCCTGTGAGGCAGATGCTATTACAATTCCATTTGATAGAAAAGAAAATCAAGACCCACGGAGGGAAAATCCTGTGTCTGAGGTCACACCACTGGTGAACAGTGACTTGGGCTCCCACCAGCTCCCAGCCTCTCTACCTCTAACCCACCCATGGGCAAGCTACCTGTCTTCTTTAGTTCACCAAAGCAGTTTCTCTCCTGTCTGCCCCAAAGTTTTGACCTGATTATTGAATTCAGATATAATAGGTATCTCAGAGGAGGCAATCACAAGCTTGCTTTATCAGCTTCCTGTTTGCAATTGAAAGCAGACCAGCTACAACAACATCAGTAATCTCACTAAGGGAAGACAGTGTCTGTACTGGCAGCGTGAGGTGTTGGAACTGTCAGCTTTCTGACAGCAGAGGAGGCTTGAAAAAAAACCTGCGTGATGTTTGCCACAAGAGCTCCCGAGAGTCTGTCACAGGATCCTGTCTACGGCTCCTGACCCGGTTGTGTACTCAAACCTGAAGGAACGATGGCAATAAGAAATGTCTGTGTGCCCACTGCTACCCGGATGTGATCCCCTTGGGGCAGAGGGGTGCTGACCAAGCTGGACAGACTGTAGGGTGAGCCGCGGTCTGTGTTCCTAGTATTTGAAAGAGCCCACCATCTGTAAGTAACTATTGATGGCCCAAGGCTTCCTCAATGCTCACAGTTCTTTTTCAAAAAGGGCCATCTAGCCAAACACCCTTCCAACCGTGTTCGCTGTGCCAAGGTGAAAATCACAAAGTGCAATAGTTGGGCAAGATGATAAAGAGCACAGACCTTTACAAGACTCTTCTTATAAGAGGAGAATGTTTCTTCTCTTTTTCCAAACCAGGAAAGACAGGCCTCATATTGCAACATGAGAATTAAACACACAGGAACCCTGGACACCCTGTAATAATTACCTGATCAGCCGGTGGGCCAAGGACTACTCCAAATGAAATCCTCCAAGTATAGACCCATTCACGGATGCCCTTCACCATCTCTCAGCACAGCTGTCCAGGCCAGGGGGCCTGCAGGGCACAGAAGGAGGCCACAGGCCAGCTTGTGGGCACACCTGCTCTGCTGGAGGGCAGTTCTCACGCCTCAGCCTCCCGACTTACAGTGTGGAAGGGATTTTCTCAAAACTTTGTAAATCGTTTGGGGCGGTTAAACACTTACACTTGCACTTATTTACAGAAGTGTTACCAATGAGAGAATTTTGCAAATCTGATAGGAAATGTCTCCGTGAGCGGTGCTACATGTTGTCAGAAATAACAAAAAAGAAAACATTGTCCTATAGTCACTGCCAACACGTACTAGAGCATTTTCAAAAGTGGAATTTTATGTGGGTTGGATGTCAGGATAAAAGAACAGGGGTGGAGAGCCTCTCTAGGAGAGAAGCGTCTGCTTGCCCAGACGGTTCACGAGGGGTTGGCTGTAGTCTAAAGAACATCCCGTTATTCCAAAGGTCCTTGCATGTCACCAAAGGACACTGCCCCATTTGGAAAATGAGGACAGCATTACTCGTTTAAAAACTGCTTTGAAAACTATAGAAAAAAGAAATAGTATACTTATGATAACACATTATATAACTGTCTCTGGCCCATTTTTTGGTGACTGTGCTGGGAAACTTCTACTAACGTTAACTAGGACCCTCATTTACCTTTAAGCTCTTGAAAATCCACCAAGTTAAAATTCAGCTGAATTTCTTATAAACCTCGGTGTAACCACTGCGGAAAGACCACCTCCCAGCTCCAAGTTCAGTCCCTCAAAGGGATTAAATCTTAAACACACAACCCTGCGGACTGCTTTGGCGGATCACGCCTGGTGTCATTAGCGTCTATTTAACATGGCAGCTGAAGTCTTGCGGTCCCCTCGCAAATGGGGCCGAGCAGAGCCCTGGAGAGAAGTGCATGATAATTGCCTGCCGCAGGACTGTGTGGCGCTGCCCCGGACAGCGGTCAGTGGGGAAAAGGGGAAAGCATTAGACAAGGCCTGTTGTACTGATGAAGTGGAATTCCTAGAACACACTGTGCTATAAAACGCGACCGGCTCCACAGGGCTGGGGTGTACAATGGACTCGGGAATGCTTAGCATTGGTTGCTGGGCACATTCTAACTCCTTTCGGCAGAGCTGCCTTTCATTTAAGGGAGCAGGAGCCATGCTAGAGAATGGAGAGGAAGGATGGAGGGGGGGGAACTGGTCTGGTGAAATCCTGGGAGTAAAGATGTTGGGGGGCAAAACAAAAGACTTTCAGCTCAGAGGGAGACCAGACTGATGTACCTTCTCACACTCATCAGCTCCAGCCAAGCCTGTGATTTATTTATTTTTGCATAAATTGCTTTAAAAATGACCAGCAAAATGTATTTAGTCTGTTTTAGCAATTGTGCAAAGATCTGAGTGGAAGATGGCTCTTTTGTAGATTTGTATTATTGAACTGGGGTGAGTGCGGATGGGTGGGGGCTGCAGAGAGCCTATAGTGTTAGGGAGAGTCTATTCTATGCCCTAACTGTATGTGCTCTGAATTCATATAAAGAATCAAAACAATGAACAGTAATAATGGCAAAAATGTTTGAAATCATCTATTATATAACGACATCCTACCTCAGAAAAATTTAGTGTGAGTGTCTAGATAGGTAATAGAATCTGTTAGTAGTAAGCCAGGAGTTAAGAGTTTATTCCCAACTTGCAAAATGAAGAGAAAAAAAAAAAAAGGAGAATTCCTACTCAAAAAGTGCCCCAGGATCTAAAAAGACAGTTTAACTGTTAAAATCAAAGACAGTTAACTGGAGCTTGTACAAGTATGAGCAAACCCACCTAATTATTAATGGGGTATTATCAAACCAGTTTACCCCTGAAATACTCATTTTAAACAAACTTAGGTTTTAAAAAAAAAAAAAGTAAAACCATTTTAACCAAAACAATTAAACAAAATTACCCTGCAGCTTTACACAATTAAATACAGTCAAAATCATAGAACTAAGCGCACACATTCTGTTTGAGGGTTTACTTGAGGGTAATACGTAAAACTGCTTATAAAGTATTTGCTCCAGAAATACTGCAGAGAAGCCAAATTCATGGAGACAGTTCTGGACTTGAAGTCTTGCATTGGTGGGAGGTCGGAGGTCAAGTCCAAGTGACCCTTGATTTGCTCACTTTCTTGAAAGGCTTCATTGCTAAGCACATAACCACAAGCATATGTACACACAAAACAAACTAAATATTCCTCTGGGAAGTTTAGTGTCAAGGATCCCAGGAACGCCAAATCCACATGTATATGGAAAATCCTTTGTTTTCCAACAAGGCTTCCTCCATGGGCTTGGCGAGGCGGGCATGCTGTTCAGATCCCTAGAAAGGTACCAAATAACCCCTTGGCTGAGGGTTCCTGTGTTATGAACATCTGTCCACTTGTGTCTGGCCAGGGCTCAAGTCCATTTCACAAGAAACACCACACAGCTGTCAGATGGTTCTGAGTTTGAGTGAATACTAAATGGATACAGTTCTCCCTGCCATAGGGGGAGGAGGGACCCTGGTTCCTATTATCCATCTCAGGAGATGCACACATTGCAAGTGTTCTTACTTAGTAGTGCCTTCACTCCTGACCAGCCATGTCCTTGATTTTGTAAACTAGGCTTTGCCCAATGGAGTAAATAGTGACGGTGGGAAAAGCTAGAATTAACTTCCATTTGCTAGGGCGCTAATGATCACTTTGGCCCTTGCTTTTCTTCTAAATCACCTGACTTCTTTCCTGTCTTCTCTTTCCACCTCAGGGAAGTAGAGGTGAAGGCTGGGTCAGAATAGGGATTTACTTTCCAATCTATCCACTTTACTCTTTACTGGTTCAACTTTAAGGTTTTGTGAAAAGCAAGTGTTTAAAGTCAATGAATCACTTTGACATGTTCAGTTTATCTGGATAAGTAGTTAATGCCACATATAACCAAGTTTTATTGTAGAAAAGGAACTGTATGTATTTACACATTGATTTATGTCACACATTAAATTAACAGAGGTTCTGGGCCCTCTTTGTTAAGGAAAATCCCTGAATATCTTGATTCCAAAGATAACATTAAGTATAACTGAAACACTGCATAGAGAAAACTCACCCAGTAAAAACCCTTTGTATTCTTCCCTCAAAGCTTCTATGTCTACTGTTCTCAGAGAACAGGGAAGTGACATAAGCCAGACAAATACACACTCCTGATGGAGCACTAGATCCAACAAAGACAAATAAAAACCAAAGCAAAGTCCAGGCAGCTTATCTACCATCTCATTCCATATCAGTCTTTTGCAATTATTCCAAACGATCCAGCCTAGCTCAGTGCACAAAGTAGGTATGTATGTAGTTAGTATCCCCTAATAATAATGAACAATTACTCAATCAGCTATCTTAAATCATGCCCTGACACAGGCACTAAGACAGGAAGAGACAGACAGAAGCAAGCAGAACCACTCATCTGGACACGATCATCTTGTCATCATCTTGTCTTTTCAGTTTTAACTTACATGCCGTGCTGGTGACATAGAACACTGAGTCTAGCCAGTTCTATAAGGAGGACTTAATGGCAAACTTTAACTGATTTTTATTGCGTGCAGGCATCATTCTGGTATAAATGGTCTCATTTAGTCATCAGAATCCCTTCATGAGGTAGCACTATTATATCCCCATTTTACAGATCAGGAAAACGAGGCACCTAGAGGGTAAATAACTGTCCTGAGATCTCACATTCAACTGAATAGGAAACCCCAGAGCAAACTTTCTTCACGTTTTCAACTACGCCTTCGTGTCAGGAGTTGACTTCCAAGTATGTTGTTCACTCTGAGCTCCAGCCCTCATGCAGTCTTAGCTGTTCTTCCCTGTCCTGGTCTCAAACCTTTAGAGAAGTCATCACCATCATCAGTAACTATCTGTATTGAATTCATGTCAATCACTGCTGCTTTGAGCTCAATGTACCTGGCACTCTGTCATGTTACCTTCATCGTCCACTGAGAATGGCACCATTATACATGCAGAAAATAGCTACCGAGTCTGAGATGTGCTCTCCACTGATTGCAGATGCTAGAGTGTGCTTATTCCTCAGCCAAGTAAAAAGCAGAGTTGGCACTACTGTCAGAAAGTACTTAATGCCACAGTTTAGGCTGAAGTGCGTGCTTCTCTTCTTAATATTTTCACAGAATAATCTATAAAGTGCTGGAATTTACTCTTTGAAGGTTTGGAATAGGAACATGTATTACAGTGTGAGAACTATTCTCCGAGGGCTAATTATGTCATAAACCCTGAGGCTGTTTGGCCAAACATCTCTGACTCAATGATGACTGAAATTATTTTCTTGACATTTGTAATTTTTAAATTTTTATATAAATGGATTCAAGAAAGTATTTTCAGACTTATTTAGAAAGGGCTTACTTGACCACATATCACTCTTTTGCACACACACAAAAGTAAGTGAAATTATTGGCTAATGTAGTCCTACAACTCCTTGTTCAGTGTTTGATTACAATTTCAATTCTGTCATTAGTGTGTGTGTTTTCCCAAACATGTCCTCTGTAGCCTAGGAACTCTGGTGGTTTAGGATAGATTTACATTTGTTCATCTCCTTTCAAAATGTGTTTCAGAAAGTTCTCAAAGTATTTAGGGGCCTGTGTGAGTTGTGGAGCTACTGACTAAATGTGAAGATTCTGACTGTTTTTTTCTCCTTTTGTGGGACCTGCATTGAGATCAAATGACACTAGAGGGCAGCCTACAAGTTATAATAGAAGCAATAAGGACAGCCCTCTGTGACAACTTGACATAACAGATATGTAACCTATAGTTCAGTCTCTCACCATTAGAACACCAACTCAAATATAGTGTTCCACATAACAAAATAAAAGTATTCCTTAATGCTTAATCTGCAAGTGCCTTAAAAATAAGACTTCAAAGCAAACAGTTTCAGGAGTCTTCTCGCTTCTAGAAACTCAATTTGTCACACCTCTCTGAAAACATTTGATGTTTCTTGTCCTGTTTTATGTCATTTCTGTTATTCAACTTCTTTCAAAAATATAAAACAAAACTTTATCTTATGTTAGGATAAGATTTCCTGTTGCAAGATTTATTTAGAAACCACAGGAAAAATGCACAGTGAAGGGAAAAAAATAGAGACTATCCATCATTTGGATTCTTTTTTATTTTATAGAATAAAGATGAATTATTTTCAACTCTTAAAGGCATGGTAGGATTTCTCAGGACACCTTCACTATATCAACAGTTATCTAAAGGTCAAAACCATAAAATGATACCTCTCTCATCCATGTAGCGAAGATTTATTTCTTCCTGAACAAACAAAACAGTAAAATAATATTAAACACATTTTTTCTCCTCCCTTATAAGCAGTGTTCAGTTTTAGCACAATGTAGCAAAAAAGGCCTAACTGTCTTATTAAATAAACAACACAGTTGAGGTGTTATTTGTGTTTTGTGAATGACATCATCTATAACATTTCAGTTACACAAGGGACTTAGATAAACAATATGCCCAATGCAGGGGAAGGGGTGTGTGTATATCATGGTGGGGGAGAGGGGTGCTGATGTTGTATAAATAAAAACTTTTATCATGTCTAATTGTTCAGATGAAAACAATAGGAAGTAGGTGCCTGGTGAGATACCCTGAGTCTCACCTGAGTGGATCAGTAATTCTCCCCTCTGCTCTTTGTGGCCAGTATTCATGATGTGCAGATGTGCTTCCTCCAAGTATCGGGGTACAAGATAGGGTTAACCTCCCTGATGCTGGAGCAAGTGCTCCCAGCTGCTCTGTTTATAGAGGTAGGTGAGACAGGCTCCGGGGCCCATGCTCTGGTGTTCAACCTGTTAACGTGTGGTTTAAATATGGTTTTCCATGGCTGGCAAAAATCCAGTATTTTGTTCTATAAACCCGGTTCCATTCTTGGCTGATGCCACCACTATCCACGCAGCTCCCAGATGTGAGATCCTGGAGCCATTTTTGACACCTTCCACTTCCTTACCCCATACATACAAACTGGTTTCTAAATTCTGAGGACTGGCCCACCCACCCAAAAT
This sequence comes from Galemys pyrenaicus, assembly GCA_019455555.1. Lineage (NCBI taxonomy): Eukaryota > Metazoa > Chordata > Mammalia > Eulipotyphla > Talpidae > Galemys > Galemys pyrenaicus. The sequence goes on along the minus strand of JAGFMF010011668.1, from coordinate 10,304,102 downwards.
CTGTTCCCTTCAGGCCGTTGAAGGCACTAGCAGTTTTTTATTTCCAAAACACCTATCTGATGATGCATCTCTTTGCTGAAACGCCCCAAATGCCTGCAGCTTGGAATCCTTCCTCCTTAGGCAGAGCCCTCCAAGTCCGCCTACTCCTACTTTATAGCTTCAGGGCTTCTTGTCACCAGGAGGCCCTGGCCAAGTGGCCGCCTAAGCCCCCAGAGTCTCACTGCTCTTCCATCCCTCACATCCCACCTACTGAAACTTCATTTGTTCGTTAGACTCAACTCACGTGCCCGGCCTGACCGCCCAATTGGACAGGGGCGCTCTTCCTGCGCTGCTTCACATATTCCTCTCTGCTGTGGGGTGAACACTGCGGTCCTTCACACTGTTGAGAGTTTTCACTAGAAGGTGGGCCTGGTGACTGACCCAGAGTGGGTGCACGAGGAGACAGTCAATCACTGCCTCTGTGATCTCTAGAAGTTTTCCTTACTGAGAATAAGTGCTAACCACCTACCTGTTGAATTAAACTAAACTGCTGTTCTCTCTAGTCCTAGCAGCAGGGACCAGAGAGTAAAATGAGCTTTGTAAGGAGGAAGACTCTCTCACCCACTATTTCTTGCTAAAAATGATTTTTGTTTTATAGGTACAAGTTGCAGGATGCATGGGGGTCTAAGTTTCTTCTCTTCCCTTACTGCTTGTTTTTACCCCTACTATAAAACAGGACAGGAGTCCCAAATAACAACACCCTCCCTTTTTCAAATGTTCTCCTTTTAGATGAAAGATTAAAGATTCTAAGTGCCTCTGGATTTAATGTGAGAATTGGCATTTCACAGAGAAATTTAGGTCCTAATTATGCAGTGGCCTCAGGTAGAGCCCTTGGAAAGCTGCTCTGAATATCTAGAGCATCTTCATTTGACAGAACTGTGATTGGTTTTTATAAAGTAATGAGTAAACACTGCAGTACCATGAAAAAGCATCAAAATCAGATCCAGAAAGTTGGGGAGCTTGTCTCAAGCCCTTCTCTCACCAAAGGTGTCCTCTCAGGCAAATTATTTAACCTCTGAACCTCAGTTATCTCATCTTTCAAATGGGCATAATCATACCTGCCCTGCCTAGCCCATAGGGTTTTAATGATACTAAATGAGGCCATGTTTACAAATGCACTTTAAAATATAAAAGTGCTCTATAAATGAGAGCTTTATCATTAGTAATGATGATGATCATCAGTAATTTCTAAATCCCAGGTGGGACTCAGCAGGACTCCTTCCTGGGCAAGCAGCCTCAGTTTGCACCTAGCTGCTGGAAGTCAACCCACCTCCATCACCCGAAGGTGTGTCTGCACTTCAAACATGGGCATGGGAAACAATGCAATGCAAATGCCTCATGACTACTTGTCAGGGAGCAGAGCCCTCCAGTTAAGGCCTAGGTAGGGTTGAGAAGGAGTGAGAAAATCCATTGTCTTAGCCCTCCACTGAAAACCCTTTCAAGTTCTGCTCAGAAGAATTATTTGCATTTCAATAACAATGTGCTAATGTCAAGCTATTCACAACGTTTCAAAGCCTTCTCCTGCACACCTGGCATCTTCAAGGTTCTGCTGGGGAACTGGATGTGGCTGTTTTCTAACAGCAGAGGCAATTATGTTGTCCTTTTCATTCTTGGGAACGGATGTGTTTGGGCAATATTAACAGGTCTTGTGTTCTGGATGTGACAAAATATGGAAGAGAAAGCTCCACCCTCGATATATCCCAGGAGAATGAATTCATCAGCATATTCAACATGTTCAGTTTCCCCTCACTACAAATGAGAGGAAACACCTTGTAGATAAAAGTTGACTTTTTAATAGAAAACTTTTTCACCAAACTCTGAGCGTCCCTTTAAGAGAGACAAATGTTCAAAAGATGTTTATTCCCTGTTCTCTTGGTTACATATGAACCTACACTATTTTTCCTACTTTTAACACCAACAGCATCTTCTCTTGGCCAGGCTAACATGGAATTATGCCTCTGTATTGACCTTATTTCCCTTATTTCTATTATTTTTTTTAAAGATTTATTTATTTATTTATGCATACAAGCACTGGGGCACAGACCAGAGGTATGGGGGGGGGGGG
>JAGFMF010011668.1:10273615-10301948 GCA_019455555.1 Galemys pyrenaicus | reverse complement strand
CCCTCCCTGGCCGGCAGCAGGGATCGAACTCATGCTGCAGTGGCCGCGGTCTGCTTCATAGTGCGTTGCTTAACCCACTGCGCCACCAGGGGAGGCCCCCTTATTTCTATTAAAGTAAAAATCAAATTGCACAAAGTGAACAAGCATCCTGAAAATTATGTCAGACAATTACTACTTGAGAACACAGTGCAGCAAATACTACAAGTTTATTCAGTGGAGGTAATTTCTCCATGAAGGCACTCACAGATTGGTAAACTGAAATTGCAAAAGCATTTGGGGTTGATAAGCACAAAATGTGCTGAACAAGATGGGCTACATACATACTATGAGGATTTTGTATCAGTTCCAAAATGATGATTCACGCAGAAATTTAATTCATATGTTGGCATTAATATGTTGCATTGGACTTCACTAGACCTTCTAGTTGAATGTGAATAGATCATCACATTAAAAAATCACCTTCTGGACAGCTGTTCTAAAACTTGGGACACAGGAAAAGTACTTTTAACCAGAAGTAAGTTATTTCTCTCCAGCGCCTGCAGTGTCCCCTGATCATTATGTGTATACTCGATAAGAGCACTCTTGGGTAATGGAAACACCACTAGTCCACTGTGCCCCCAATACAGAGTAGCTTTAATTTTAGATAACTGGGATGTATCACTTAGAGTCCCAGTCAATCTTTGGATGGAATTGCTTCAAATTATGCTAGGAGTCATAGCTATTAGCAATCTTGACAAGTAAATGCACTTAGAATTAAAAATGGCTCCCCTAAAGATCCAGAATCTCCACATTACTTGTGCATTTTACTTGGCCCCCAAATGATGTTTCATTCTTTACATGACCATCCTGCAGATGATCCAGAGTCTCCTTGTATCATAAGAACTCAGTGTGGTCACATGGCAAGATAATGGCAGCACATGCAAGCCAGTGCTGTCCCAAATTGTTGCACCAAATTCCAGCCTAGAGGCATTGATGCTTTGGAAACAGAAAATCTGCAATCAGAAATCATTCATTAAGGTTAATTAAAGCCCACATTGTATTTGACTGACTTCCCCACCAAAGTATTGCTGACTTAAGGCTATGTGCCCAGTACTGGGTTTGAAGACACCCACGAGTCATTACCATCTTCTAATCGTTGAGAGGACACCGATCTGAAGTCACACAAACTTGCCAACAGTAAAAGCTTTGGATGTGAAATGAACCCCCTCTGTCCTCCCCGACTCCATGGTTAAAAGCGGAAGCTTACAAGAATTCTATAAAATAAGCAGGACCTATTTTCTTAGGCTGTCAAATAATCCAGGGCCCATATACTTAGTTTACGAATTCAAGTTTTCTTGACTTCACAGAGATATTTGAGGGGAGGTGGAGAATGGCTGGGGGATAATTGCAGTCTGTGGATAAGCCAGACCACATGATCAAAAACTGCAGTGACACTTAAAAGTGTTTCTCCACAAGGAATTCTGATGCCCAGAAGCCTGGGGAAGCCAATGGCAATTAAGGCCATGTTATCCTTTTAATTTACTTCAAATTATTGGCCTCGAAAATCAATCATTTAGTGTGGTTGGCTAAGGGAGGGGTCAATATAATAGGCACGTGCATTCAAAATGCCCGTTGATCTTCCACAAAAATTTTGGCAGGCCAGGTCTGGGGAAATTTAAAATGGCTGCTTTTGAAGTTCACCCTGAAATAAAAACTGGTCATTTTCTAGTTTAAAAAAAAAAAGTGGTTAATTTTCTAGATTAGGCCCATTTGTAATGAATTCAAGGTTTTTTCAGAATCTGCCTGGATTTTCATATGATGCCTTTTATACCCCTGCATTCAGGCCATTTGCTTCAAAAGTGAGATTATTTTATGTTTTAATCTACAAAGGAATCCAGTGGCTTGGCTTAGACTGGTGGGAGTCCTTGAAAGTGCACTTGAGAAGTGGGAAGAAAAACATTAAGAAGCAACCAGTATCTAGTATCTGTTCTCAAGGCCAAATTTACCTAACAAAGGAAAGCTGTGTTCTGCAGGGCTCATGGAGCACAGCAATCACTGAGTGCATATCTCCCTCTTCCATGTCTTAACTAGAGCACACAAATAAATACATACACAACTGGAGAGTTTTCCTAATCAACCCTGAGGTCACAAACCTAAGAAAAATAAAAAAATGTTCCCATACTCCTAGACCTAGGGGTCCACGTTACCCAATACAGTTAGATGGTTTCTAGCTCCTCAGTAACATGCCAAACAGAAAAAAATAAAAAGGTTAAATTAAGCTTGAAGTAAAGCACACATATTTACACAGTCAGAACAAAACCTAACATACAACTTGCATGAAGTCATTTTATTTATTTAGCAATCTGTGAAGCCAGGACCAAATGATGAACCTGGAATTTTGAGCGAAGTCATGATCGCCCTAGTTTACCTCCAGGTTTATAAATATAACCTTAATGAAGAGTTCGCACCCTTTCACTTTCTTGTGGAAAGATGAAAGTGACATCAGTCCCTGGACCATAATTTTTTTACCAGCAAGAATGAGCGAGAGGCCAATCCTGGAGTAAAATCAGCTGGATGTGCACATAACAAGGTCCAGGGAGACATTCTCAGGAGTTGCCTTTTTTAATCCAGCACTGAGTGATAGAAGAGGTTTCAATTCTTTCACTGCACCTCAACTGCCAAGATACCTGCAAGGCTTGCAAGCCCTAGTAACTCTGAGACCTTTCCCCAGACACCCCAACACTATCTCAGGCACTGAAACTATGGCAACCGAATAAGAAAGCAGCCTCCATGATTAATAGATGAAGATCCTAGGACAGTGTCGAGCTAGGGCCATCATTCATGAGGCAAGAAGAATTAGCAGGGAATCCATCTGGAGAACCATTAGCAAGTATTCTTATAAAAATCCACCCGATTGCCATTCTGCTACATATCAGTTGAGGATGCTATAAATAATTTGGTTTCTATTTATCACTCACTATGCAGGATGAGCATGTTCTTAGTAACTCAGATGCTCACATTTTTTAGAATAATGAAATTTTTAATAGACTGGTTTTCCACCTGGGTACCTGAAGTCTAAGAAAAAATTACACTCGGACACCAAAATAGGTGAATGAAGCCATGTGGCTCTGGTAGGGGGAGGGGGAGGGTAAGAAAGAGAAGGGACAGTAGTTTTCCTCCTTTAAGGACAGTGTGAGTCTGGGGGAGGGGTGAGGAAATGCTGGAGTCTGCAATATTCATGAAAAGGCTGAATACTCTTCTTAAAAAAAATCAGGACTAGGAAAAAGGAAGGGGAAGAGAGAGCTTGCCTCTAAGACTCGTGTAACATTAAGCCATTGTTAATATATTCTATATTTCTTCCCAGTCCCTAAAATGTTTTCTTTTCCAAGGGTGTGTTTTCATTGTGTAATGCCAGATCCTGTTCTGTTTCTAAATGCTTCAAGTTAAAACTTGGCCAAAGGCTTGATCTTAAACATGCGGAGGGTAGAAGTGATCACAGAGGGGTAAACAGCATCGATTTTAGAGATTCTTCTGCTTTTTCTAATTGGCAGGGATTCTTTGAATGACACTCTCTACAGATGGCAATTGTAGGTTAGTTGGAAACCACCGGAAAGCGCTGACTCATATTCAGTGAAAGCCTCAGGTCTGAAGGCTGGATGTGGGATATCTGCTACTAGTAATACGTTCAAAGCCACTGTCCTCACAGTCCCTGCTCCAGGCCCTGGCTCTTCAGTCTTTGGGGCATGTCATGCCCCATGCTCTCTTCAGATTCTCTATCCACTTAGAGAACTTAAGAAAAAATGCTTTTCTAGATGAAAATAGCTTTCATTCTAAGCCAGCAAGGATTCCTAGAAGACAGTGGCAGGAAGAATTGTGGTGATAACATCAATTTATTGTCCCCTCTGCTGGACCTTTTAGGATCCAGATTTTTCTCACTGATAAGAGCCTGCAGTGTGACTTCATTTGAATCAAATTCCAGGTTGTATAGCTATGTGCCATTCATCAGGAGTAAATGCTCTGCTGCGGTCAGCCATCTATTTCCTGCATTTGATGGTGAAGGTAGTGCTTCTTTGTGGAAACTCATGCTCTCCCAATTCATTTCAGGCTTGCCCGGGGAAGTGAGCAGCGGTTGTTCGGCACCATAAAGACGCTTGCAGAAGTCCTAGGCCTCCTGGAGGGGACCATCTGGAGCCAGGCTGCTGTCCAAGGACAGGTATGCTCCATCACTCCTTGGGCAGAGTGCATGTGGGCTGCTCTCACATCCTAAAGGGGGCTCTCTCAGATCCTTTTAAGGGTGCATGTTATTACGTTTTATTTTGAAAATCTAAGCGAAGCTATCAAAACTATGGTTGTGTTCCTTATTTGATGGGAGATCTTTGTACTTGCTACTGTTGTACGTGTATGGTATTTTTTTTCCTTCCGTGTTTTGGGTGTGTTATTTCAACTTCCAAAGTAGGAAAGCTCTGTGACCTCTGTCCCCTTGCAAGTGACTCTTCCAAGCACTTCTCACCTTAAAACCCCTGACACTGTGGTCCCCTAGAGTGTGACTGTCTATTTCCAGTCCAGTGTTCAGGACCTCTGCATCATCTTATTGTTGCACAGTTGTGGCCATTTCCTTTTGTACTCTCCCCACAGGAGCAGTTTCTGTGACCACTGTCACCCAAATAAAAAAGACAGATCGTATTTAATTGGGTTCCAGGAACTGTGCTGTAGATTTACAGAGATGTTATCACACTCACTCAACACCATAGTATTATCATCACACTGGCCTTTACAAATGGAAACTGGGGTGGTGAAGTTAAGCAACTGTTCAAAGTCATACTATTTGTAAATGGCAAAAATTGGGGTGCCAATCCATGCGTGTGGTGTCTACTCTGACCTCCGCATTGCTTACAGGGCTGACCACTGCCTTCCTTCCCTCCAACAGTCCCTCTGCATTTATAAATCTCCTGCCACAAAATCAAATGAATTGGGCCTTGTTACAGCTAAGATCAAAACATCTCTCCCACTGTTCCTACTTGACCCTGACATGTCTATTCTACATTAATGCTTCCTTTGATGTGAAGTATTATAGAACTTATCTGAGCAAAAACAATGCCCTGACTTTTCAAATAATACCTGGCACAGTGCCATGCCCATGACCTTTGCCCCCATTAATGGTCACGTTGAGATTCAACTTTAGGTGACATGGTCAGTGTTCTGGTCATCAATCAAGTTGACATCCATGTTCTGCAGACATGATGCATTTTCCGTGAATCTGAGTATCTTATTTAATTTTGTTATGTGATCGACACTAAAATGATAATAGTAAAGTCAGCTCTTTCTTGTATGATTTAGCAGATGATGAAGGTGCAGGGTCTGGGAGGGGAGGAGGATATTAGCATCCAATGTTTCAAATTTCTGGAATGCATTTTACATTTTACCAAATACATTCACATTTTTATATTATTATCCAAGCAGCCCTAGGAGCTAAGAAGCATAGGCGTACCATTCACAATTTTAATTTCAAAGAATGTAGCTTCCCGTAGGTTAAGGGGCTTGTCCAAGGTAGTAAGGACCTGGACCTGGTCTCTGACTCTGACTGAGGATCTTCAACCAGTTTTCATCGTGCTAGAGCAGGGCATTGCACATGCAGGCTGACACGCATACTAATTTCTCCTGGTAGAAAGTTAAACTTCAAAAACTACTATTAGCAAACTCCAGCAAAAGTAAAATTCTGTGGCCAGTGCTTAGAATGCAGAACAAATGAGGCCAAGGTCAAAAGCTCAATCCCCATAAGTGCTGGCTGTCTCCTCAGCTCTGTTTCTTGGCAAGTTGATTTCACCTAACTCAGATTCCCTCCAGCTTCAGCCAGGTGTCTTGCAGATGTGCACTAGGTCACAGAAGGGGACTGGGTGAGAGTGTGGGAACAAGTAGGCTCCAGTCCATCACCAAGATAGGAAAACAACCCGTAGTGAATACTCCACTAATGGTGCATGAGACACTGCACCCACTTATGTGGAAGACTGTGTGTGTGTGTGTGTAGAGCACACACTCAAGCACACACTCAAGCAGTCAGAGAAGTATCTGATGGAAACACCACATAGAAAAATCAGAGCAGACAAAAGAGATAAAATAAAAACCAGTTGTTTATGAAAAGATTCACTCTTCCTTCATTCAACATATACTTAAGAAGAGTCTAGTATGTTCCTGGCAGAGGGTTCGGTGCTGGAGATACAGCAGTTCATAATGCATAAAAATGTCTGCCCCGTGGCACCACGTTCTAGTGGAAGTGAAAAAAGGAGAATAACCTATAATTGGTTGGGTGGTGAGAGGGCTAAGGAGAAAAATAAGCAGACCAGGGCATAGGAAGTTTTGGGGGGAAGGGTGGCATAGATAAGGTGATCAGTAAAGGTTTCCCTGAGAAAACCATGTTAGAGCAGAGACCTAAAGAAGGTGAGGAGCCACTCATGCATCTGTCTGGGGGAAAGACCACCCAAGCCACCAAAGAGCAACTGGAAAAACCCTGCAAACAACCAGTGTGCGTGGGGCAGATTCAAATCACTCCCAGGAGCAGCCATCAGAGAGGTAGGGACCCGTGTAGAGAATCATGAGGCCACCAAAGCCGTAGGACAGGCTTTCTCTTTGATGGGAATAAGATAGGAAAGCATCTGAGCAGGAGTGATCTGATCTGGCTAGGTTTTTAAAAATCACTTTGGCTGCTGTGTTGGGAAAAAACTCTAGGGGGCCAACAGCAATGCGAGAGGATTGGGAGTTGGGGGTGGGGGTAGGGGTGGGGGTGGGGGATGCCGGCTCCATCACCCTGCAGGAGGAGAATTGCTTTGGCCAATGTGGGGGCCACAGAGGGTGACGATCTGGAGGATTCTGAAGGAGGGGCCCACAGCAGCACAGCTGGCATCCATGGGGAAGCGAGAAAGTGAAGGGTCAAGGATAACTTGAGTTTTCAGGCCTGGGCAACTCTAGGCATGGAATTGTCATTACCAAGATGGTGATTATAAGAAAAGTTTGTTTGGGCGTGAAGGATCCAAGATTACGGGCCTGAACATGTCAGGATATCTTTTAGACCCGAGAGGAGCTAAGGGCAGTGAATATTTGTAAGGTCAGGAGAGAGGTCTGCGCTGAGAGGTCATTTGGGTTTTCACAGTATTGCTGGCTCAACATGACAATCTCCATTAACACAATTAGAACTAAGTTAATAAAAAAAAGTCTTGCAAGAACTCTTTGGCTTCACAAAGCAAGACACTCTGTGTCTACAGTCTGCTGTAACTAAGCCCAAGCTAAGAAACTTCCAGAACTCCCTTCTCCTCTTGAGGTTTGTGCGGTATGACATCTTATTTGCCCGTTTCAAAGGGATTAAATGCCTCCCTGCCTTCCCTACCTTACCATATCCCCAGGAGAGAACCATGTGGTTGCCAATAGAGAATAGCTCAGTTACTCTTGCAGCACATTTTAAGGCAGATGAGAAAAGCTTTCACTCTGGAATAGAGATATCTCAGAGACAACTTGGCTCTGGCACACCCCAAGAGAGTGGGGAACACTGATAAGGGAGGGCATAGCAGCGCGCTTCCAAGCTGTACCTTCCCCTGGAAGCATGAACACTGCTCTGGGAGTACCACAAGAAATGGTCTACATCTAAAGTGGGGAGTAGGGGGGCGCTGAGTTCGGAGAAGGCAGGTTTTCCTAGGCTTTACCCTGCTACAAATGGCAGATGCCTAATTAAAGCATTTGCAATTAGTTTGGCTTGTTCTGTGATTCCTTTCTGCAAACAAATAAGATGGGAGAATACATTAGCTCTCAGCAATCTAGTTCTAAAAAAACTTTTTCTCCCTTTATCCCTCTTTTGTCCTGCTGGGAAAAGAGCTGAACCACTATGTACACAGAGTAAAGTATCTGACTTACCTCCTTGTTCAAAAACAGTATTTTCCCTTCTATTTCATATGGGAGAGCAATTACCCATTTGCTTTTAAAGCATGAGTATTTATTTTGAATTTAATACAAGTTCTTAATTTGGGTGTCTTATTTTCATTCAGTGAAAATCAGAGTCTTCCTGATTGCTGCTCTCCTTCCGATACAACACATTTCACTACAGCAATGTTATTCATCTACTCAATGTGCAAATGCTATATTTTTTAATGATGACAAAAGCATCCACTAGTCTTTGAAAGAACTTGAAGAGTGTGTGTTGTGTCAATAAGAGTTGCACTTATTGCCATTTTATAGTAGCCACGGACTTGAAGGCATATTTTTTTCACTGTATGTAGGAAAAAAACAGGTCTGTTTTAAAGTGGAGAAATGTTAACCATGTGCAATTGTTTCGTTCATTTATTCAACATTTACTTGAGATTCTGCCCTGACTCTTATGAATTTTTAACCTTAGATGTTTTAGCCACTAAGTATGTTCTGCAGATGGCTCTTGAGAGAATGATTTTGGGTGCCTGCTGAACATTTACATATGTGGATTATAAGCATTAGTGAGATGTGGCACATCTCTAAGGAGTGATAACTGCAAAACATAACACTTTATAAAGATTATCACCCACAAACATTGTAAATGAGAAACAGGAACTAGAAGGTTTCTTTATATGAAGTTGAGAAAAATAAAAAATGAGCTTTGAAGTCCGATGTTCATTCTTTTCTGTTTTCAAATTGGTTCACAGAGTGTCTCATTCAAGAATGTGCTAAATCCAAAAGAATAACAGAGACTGGGGGTTACTCAAGATTCACATAAAAGTAACCATGTAAAACATGCATGGGTAAAGCAGATTCAAATAGTTAACATAATTATTTTTTAACAGATAGTTTAGGTTAATAGGTGGAGACACAGTTCTGCCACTGTATTTAAGGTTAAGTTAATAATTAACTCTGGTGCCTGGAGTAGTTTAATCAAAGCTTACTGTAAATCATAAAACTGGTCCATGCAGACTAAACAGGCTAATAAAAAACCACACAAAATGCTTCCGAGCTTGACCTCTGGTAGCCATTTGGGTAAGGTGTATGGTATAAAAGGAAGATAATTTCATTCAGAATTAAGCACACGCTTCTTTACTTTGGGGGTGGGGGGAACCTCAATAAAGAATTCTTGGACCCCAAACCAGTCTTTCCCTGATATCAGTGGCAGACTGCCTATGGATGTATGTTACCAGGAAAAGGAAGGTGGACAATTACCAGGATTAAAGAAAGGCAAGGCTAAGGCTCTGCTCCTTTCCAACTGGGAGAGTCTTAAAAACCAGCGCTGGGGGGCATTAAATCACTTTCCTGAGACCTGCTGCTCTAACATTATAATTGGGCTTAACATCTTTTCAGATTTGAGGCAAAGAAAGTTGTGCTTACAAGTGTGAGATTGTGTGTGTGTTTCCTTGTTTCCTCCCGCGCCTGTGTTTTAAACCTTTCATGGATCGCATTCAGTAGCAATTCGATTTCCATTCAGCTTAAGCAAAGAGCTATTCTCCAAGGCAGTGACTGGCCACCGCATACCCAAAGAAGCCACCTTTCCCCGAAGACCAAAGCAGAATGGTTGGTGGGGTCGTTCGCTTCAATACAGGCCAGCCGGAGGTTGCCTCGGGAACTGTTTGTCTTGGCTGTGTAGACAGCCAGTTGCTGTCCCAGCTCCACACACACTAGACTCCAAGCTCCACTTCTCCCCCGACACCCTTTAGCTAGAATGGGGCACGTAGGCGCAGGAGGCTGCTGATGCCGCTCTTGGTGCAAGGCAGGGAACCCCCGCCGCTATCATCCTTGTGCCAGCCGCTATCCACAGCGGCGGCACAAACATCCCGAGTCCGTCCGTCCCTTAACTTCCCCTTTCAGCCCTTAACCCGCTCTACACCCATTCTTTCTCCCAGTGCTTAGAGCTTGTCCAGCAAGTGCTGCGTCGCGATCCCAGCCAAGCTGACCTCGGGTCTGGGGGCACCACTGTAAGACGCGAGCTCCTAGCCTCATCCGGGCGGTCCACCGCTTCCCTCCGGGTTCTCTTCTTACAGGGTGCAGATGCTGAGTCCTGATCCTGTCGAACCCGCTGCCCTCCTCCCCCACTCCTCCCCAGGCTTTCAGAGAAACTTTCCTGGAGCGACCGGTCTAGGGGTCCGGCTCTCGAAAAGAAGGAGGAGGTGCCAAGCGGAGGCGAGGGGAGGGAGCGGGAAAGACTGCCGGGTTCTGTTTCCTTTCCCGACACCCACAAGTCCGGGACTGCTCCCGGGCTCCCCCTATATCGTTCGGGTACTGGGAGGAGGAAGGGGACCTCAGGAGCCTTCTTTGCATTATCTTACAGTGGGTAGTTGAGGAAAAAGCGGATAATCTGGAGAAAAGTCACTTCCCATCCGGAAGGGTCGTGGAGGGTGGGTGGCACTGTTGGGTTTGCTCCTGAGCATCCCGCTGCTGGAGAGGCACAGCTCTACGTCGCAGCCAGTAGTTCGGACATCCAGAACCTGGAGCCCAGGCAGAGACGTGGTCTAGGTACCAAGCACTGGGCCATCTCTTGCCAGGTTTCCACACCCTTCCCCCTCCCGGGACACCTTTCCAGAGAGGAATCTCGCAGAATCTGGCGGGGGTACAGCGTGCGCCAGCCCGGGAGAGCCGGACTCTGCTAGTGGGGAGCGCAGTCCAGACCGATGCTCTCTCCTCGCCGCCCAGGAGGGAGCTGAGACCGGGGATAGGACCCAGGGCGGGGGCGCCGCGCCACACCAGGAGGAGGCCGCTCCTGGCCACTCATTCGAGTGAACAAAGCCCGGAACCTCTGGTGCCAGCGGCTGCGGGAGCCGTGATGTCTCCAAGTGGCAGGGCGCGCGGGTGCCAGGGCCATTACAAGTTTCCCGCACTCCACAGAGCCCAGCTTAGACCTGGCGCGGACAACAAAAGATTCGCTTCGCTTCCCTGCTGTCTCTGCGGAACCCCTTCTTCTACCCTAGGAACTCAAACCTGGTGCTGGGCGAAAAGAGCGCTCTACCTCCAGCCCTCGAAGGCAGAACCCCTTCTCTTGCCTTCGCACCAGAGCAGGGAGCTTCCGAGAAGCCTACCCTCTTGGGACCTTTCCGCTCCCTGCTCGAAAGTGAGGACGAGCCCCGGGTCCTGTACACACCTCCCAGGGCTAGGCAGTCATCCGCGCGGTCCCGGTCCCGGGCGGCGCCCGGCGTGTGCGCGGTGCGGGTGGGGAAGCTCGCAACACAGAGCCTGGCGGTCTCTGGGGCGCAGAGCAGAAAGAAGCGTTAGGCAGGGCTCACGACTTCTCCCCCAGGGCCAGGCAACGCTCGGGAGACAGAGGCACGAGACAAAATAAAACGCAGGCACCACAAAGCCGGCAGCGCGTGCTGCCCGAGGCCGGGTATCCGCGGGCAGGAGTCGATCCGCCCGGGAGGTGGGGCGCGCCAGGAAGCCCGGGCCGTACCTTTTCGGTGCATCGACGGACAGAAGGCCGGGCTCGGAGCGGGCTGGTATGACTTGTGTCCCATTTAGTAATCCATTATCGAGGGGATATCTCCGGGCGGCGAGCTGCGCTCTCTCCTTCGCAAGCCTTTGTCATTCCTACATGTGTGCTTGTCTCTTTGGGGTAACAGTCAAGGCGACTACTTTCTGGGATGCAAACGCGTTATGCTCATCTCCGATGACAGGCAAGTAGAGGAGAAGAAAAAAGAAAGAAAAGCCAACTGGGAAAGAGTAAATGTTCAAGAAACTCTTCTGCAAATCCAATTTCCACTTGGATTCCACTCCGCTGAATCCCTTCGGTGGTGTCTGCGCCGATTAACAAGACATTTCAGGGTGGGGGGCGGGGTGGGGGCTGGAGCTGGGGTGCACGGCTCTAGCCCCGCGCTGCCGCGGGGAGGCTGTGCCACGGTTAGGGCGATGCTGGCCGCTGCCGCGCGCTGCTAAGCCGGCATCGCTGGCGGTCGGCCCGCGAAGAAGCGCTGCTGCTGGGTCCCGAGCGCCTGGGCTGGCGAGTGCGCGGGGAGCGGAGTTGGCTGCAGCCTCACCCCGTGCAAGCTCACTACTCTGTCACCTGAGAGGCCGCCGCTCCCGGGCGGAGCCAAGTCCCGGACTGGATTGCGCAGAGCGGACTCGCCTCCTGCAACCCGCCTCCTTTGGCGTCTCTGCCGACCCGAAGGAGAACTGTGATTTACGTGTGTGAATGAGAGAGAGCGAGGCGGAGAGGAGGAGAACAAACGCGGTGTAGTTGCAGGTGGAGCCTTGGATCGACTGGCCGCACAGCTTCTTTCTACCATGATTCTCTGCCCCGACGCGCGCTCGGCGGAGTTCCTCATGGGGGCGACTCTAGTGAGAATCCAGCCCTTGTCTCCCCCAACCCCCGCTTCTGCTCTAGCAAGGAAAAAAAAAAATCTCGACAGCACTGCTGAGCCCTGCCAAATCAGAAAAATAAATAAAAATAGACGTAGTGCAGGAACGAGTTACAAGAAAGGGTTTGTTCATCGATTTTCTTAAATGGAAAAGTTTTAAAGGATGAGGGTTAAGTGAACGGCGAGTCCTTCTAATTCTTATTGCTTTATCAAGAGATAGATTCCAGACGTGATGGACGCACTAGGCACCCAGATGATTTGGAAAAAAGCCGCAGTCGTTAAAACATACTTCGAAGGTACGATCACAGCTATTAGTTGACGTACATGCACGTGTTAATAAAGCATGTTTAAGCATACAGCACAAAGAACGGTGTCATTAACAACAACGATCTGTTTTAAAACTTAGTGTGTGGACCTTTCTTAGAAATAAGAAAACTTCAGAAATAAGACGCATTCATTCCAATGAGAACCTAACAGTTTCATGGAAGAAGAAAATCACAGCTACCGCCAAAGCGCTATTGTTATCGCACGAAGAAAGGCAGGCACAGCCCTTCTCCACCACTAAAACTTACAATGGCCAAAGACGCCTTGCAATTACAGGCTTGTGTCAACTAGTCAGGCCACTTCGTCTCCTTCTCTCAACCTCGGCGCGCTCCCGGACGCGCACACTTGGCCAGCAAACAACTGTGAGCTGTGGTCGCTACTCCCCAAGTAGGCTTCTCATGGTGCTGGCCTCAGCCTCAGCTTTTAAAGAAAGTACGGAGCGTCCGGGCAGTTTTCGGAGCAATAATAGTCATGGGGTTAACCAGGAAAATTGCTGGGAGAGAGACACAGGTTTCAATCGCTTTTAGGTCAAGTACCCTCAAACAAATGCACTGGAAAACTATGGGGGACAGGGCCACATTTTTTTTCCGTAACTGCTGGGAACGCAAGTTACGCGCAGACATCTGCTCCCGGGGGCTTATGAAAAATAAATTCACATGCGACAACACCCTAATTTTCCCCCAAAACCACCTGGAAAAGGTGGAGCGAATGAATGAGTCAGTCTCCCTGCTGTTCGCCGGGGCTGTCAGCAGGGGCCGCTATCTCCACCTTTCTCAGCCAAAAGCCACAACAGAACCCGGGTGGCGGGGGGCGCGGCTCTAGGTGCGCGCGCAGTCCCCGCGGCACAAGGCGCGGGCTCTGGGAGGGGTTTGGGACGTACAGGGCAGCAGGCTGGACTGCGCGCTCCCGAGGCCTGGGTCGGGAGGTGTTGGGACGCCCTTCTCGAATCTGGTGGGGAACCGGGAGCTGGCCCGGGCTGCTGGCGATGGCTAGATCCTTGGCTGCGCCGAGTCGGCTGCTGGTGTCTGCAGAGCCAGAGGGAGCCGGGTCCCAGAGCTCGTCCGTGCGCTTCTGCCGCGGCCCTGCAGCCTGGCCGCCCCAAGGTTGGGCCTGAGCTGACCCCGGGATTCTCCGTCCCGCACCTCCTCGCTGCGGGGTCTGTGAGACCCTTTCTTCGCTCTCAGCCACTGATTTACAAGCTAATTGTGTCTGAAAAAGTTCTTTAACTGGCAGAATTAGGCTGAGCAAACGAATTGTTTCACCGGCTGAACCACATTAATTCTGGGTTTAGCTTCTTCCCTTGGAGAAACAAACAATTAAGCTGTCTTGTTTGCTTAATGTATATATTGGAAATGCCCCCATCGAGTTTCAGGATATGTTTTGAAAGGAGCGATATTTTCGGTACTAATACTTGCATTTAATTTGCAGAAATGCTGAGCCAAGAAGCGAGAGCTTAAACTTACTAATTTAAAATGATGAAACATTAGGAGAAAAGAATTTG
This sequence comes from Galemys pyrenaicus, assembly GCA_019455555.1. Taxonomy (NCBI): domain Eukaryota; kingdom Metazoa; phylum Chordata; class Mammalia; order Eulipotyphla; family Talpidae; genus Galemys; species Galemys pyrenaicus. Next base: position 10,287,860 of record JAGFMF010011668.1, on the reverse strand, counting down.
AGTTTACTTTTGTACAGCTAAGAAATACCACCCAGAATCTCCTGGGCAATTACTAGACCGAAAGGCTCACCAACCAAGTAGGCGTCAGGACCACGTGAGCTGACGTTTCCCCATCTGGGGAGAGATGCTCCCGAGGCTGAGGCTCGGCTGGCTTGTAGAAAAGCCAGCTATTGTGTCCCTGGGAAGCCCTCAGGGGAGCACCTGTGGGGAGGCCTGCCCAGCGAAACCCTATGATGTCATTTCCCCTTCAGTGAGCCACAGATTCACTCCCAGGAGCCTGCCTTACCTTTTCAGTAAAAGCACCTTTGAAATCGACCATGTAGCCCATCCCTTCAGAGAAAGAAAGCCAGTAGTCGTGAAAGAATCTCTTGAGTGTTGCAACCAGAAGGAAACAGCTCAATAGTTACCTGGCCTGAAGCAGAGGAAGGCCTGGGTCTCTGGAGGCTGCTAAGGTTATGTAACTTACAAGAGTGCAGTGGGGAGTTAGGTACTACTCACTCTCAAGGGAGGGTGTAGGCTAAAAGAGATGGTGCCTGTAAAGCGGCATCCAGGGCCTGGGGCACTCAGTACAGGTCAACTGGTATCTCTGCCATCCTGTTATCTCTACATGTTCCTACCACCATATTTTGCTGGAGTCAGACTGAGCCACAGAGCAAGGGGTGGCTTGCTTTTTGTCACTGGGTCTACACTGCGAGCTACCCATGCGTCCTTTTCAACTAATGTGCATGAGACAATACCTCCTTTCCTCCACATCCCCAACAAAAAGCGTGGAGGAAGAGTAAACAAAGAGGTAAACACACAGGATCCTTGGAAAGAGCACATCTAGTTGACTCAGAGTCTGCTTTGAAAATGAAGGGACTGGCAGACTTGGGAGAGGGTCTCCTGATGCTTATGCTTCACTCCTGTGAACTTGGGGACTTCTTGGGGGACTTTGGGGAGACATGTGGTTTATACATTCAGGAAACCGCTCTTCTCTACAGTCCTTCTCCAAAGAACCTCCGCATGTTTGCCTTAAATCAGTGATTTAAAAACCCATTTACACATTAAAATTACAGGAACGGGGAGGAGGTTTTTAAATGGTACATGGTCCCTGGCTCCAGAGATTCTGACTTATCAGGCTAGGGCTTGGGTATTTTTTAAAGCTCTCTGGATGATTCCAGTGTATCACTGGGGCTGAGAAGCACTGTCACAAGGAATCCTGGCTCTGTCTAGAAAACTGCTCTTCCCTAGCCTTTCCTGGTGGGGCTGTTTAATTTTCCCCTGCCCCTTTATACCAGTTCAGGGAAGTGGGGTACTCCTTTTGCCTTCTGAGACCATTTCTCCTCCAATCAATAACTCCTAGATCTTAGGAGGCTGTCTTCTCCAAATAATGTTTTATCCCATTTATCAAAGATGTAGCACCAGACTTCTTATCCTTCTGTCTGTCCCACCATCTGTCACCACTCATGGAAGTGTTAGCATCCACCTAAACACTAACCCTCCGCTTTCTTAGTTTCTTGCTTCCTCATCTCCACTGTCTCTCCCTTCTACTCACCTCCACCACCCACTCCCGGGCTTCCTGCTGAGCTGCCTCAGCAGAAAAGACTCCCTCTTCCACACCACTGGTTCTGACAGCCCACTCTCCAGTCCTAGCTCCTCTGATTCCAGCTTGCTTGCTTATGCACCCCTCTGCGCTCTGATTTCATGGAGACCTCCAGGCCTCAGGTCCTGCCCCACTCTCTCCATCCCACCACACCCTCCTTGTGTTTCCCTCCCTATCCAGCATAGCTTCACAATAACAATCTCCCTCTGGCAAACACTGTCAGTTCCCTGGCTTGCCTGTCTTTTGGTCACACCCATCTGGCTGCAAGCCAGTCCTGAATTATATAAACATCAGTTTTCTCTGCGCTTATGTTGGGCAGATAACACCTGCTAGAAAAATATCAGAGACACTGCCGTAGGCAGGTAGTACCATCACTTACATACCTCCACTGCCAAGAGGTGGTCTTCCTTTCCTCTCAGTCCCTAACTTCTCCCCTTTTACCCTCCATACCTCCTACTTCCCTGAAAAGTCAGTCAGGAAATCTTTGCTTCTGCCCTGTGATTTCCTGTGTTTCTCCTCCAATCGGAGCTCAAACCCTCCATTTGTCCTCAGATCATTTATACATTCTCAGAAAATCTGTCTCATCCCATCAGCATGGAAGAAACAGGCTTTACTGTATCTCTCCTGAGAAACAAGCACCCCTTGGGTCCTCTGTTCCTCTCAAGCTACCCCTTCTTTCCTCTCTTCCAAAGCCAAATGTCACCAGACTCTTGAACAACATCTCCATTGCCACACTCTCCTCTCGCATTTACCCAGTGCTCTCTCTGGCTTCTGTTCTTTTCCCCCCTGCACAAGTCTTTCTTTAAACTTCACTGACATCTGTGGCAGGAAATCTGGTGGATAGTTTAAAGGTTTTACTTTATCTCAATTCTCAGTCACCACAAACAAGCCGCCTCCCCCTCTGTGAGACACTGTTTGCTTCTGACTTTTGCAAAGTGACCCCTTCTCCTGCTTTTCCCACCTCTTTCCTTTTTATTTTTATTTTTTAAAAGATGTATTTATTTATGCATACAAGCACTGGGGTACAGGCCAGAGGTGCAGGGGTGGTGAGATAATCCACCAGACAGAGCAGGGGGCAGAAAAGACAGATGAACTGAAACACACTGCTGACGGGAGCAGCTGGCCAGGCAGGAGAGGTCTGTTGCGCCATGTGGGTCATCTCACCAGCTGGCAGCAGGGATTGAACTTGTGCTGCAGTGGCTGCAGTTTTGCTTCATAGTGCGTTTCTTAACCCCACTGCGCCACCAGGGAGGGCCCCCTTTTACCTTTTTAAAACTTGCTTTTCTTTTAAGGAAATTGAAGATACAGGAATTTTCAAAGACTGACAAAACAAACATTCCAGTTCTCACAATTAATAATGGTTAATATTTTATCCTATTTGTTTCTTGTCTTTATTTCAAGAAACAAAAATTGGATGTATAAAACTTACCTTTTGGTCCCCACTCTCCTTTCTACCTATGTGACAGTGTTAAGCGTTTTCTGTGCGTCGTTATAGTTCTTTTTCTGTACTTGTGTAAATGACATATTTACCCAGGACTGGTATATAGCAAAGCTTTGGCGGTTAATATAAATAATATCCTGTTTACTCTTGTGCTCCAGTTCATTTCACAAACTGTAACTAAGGCGATCTCTGAGACATGTTTGTCTAATCACATTACTCTTCTGCCTGTAAGACTTCAGTAGCCCACAACTTTTAAGGCTGTGCATGACTTGCTTCTGGCCTGCTTCTCTGGTCATTCCCTGTGCCAGACTCCCATCCCTCTCTTCCTTTCTGCACATTGCTAGTGTGGAAAGTTCCATGCTCCTTTGTAGCCACAGGGCCAGCCCATGTGCTTCTGCCTGGAATAGTCACTGCCTCCTTTCACCTTTGTACTGGGTAACTCCTCCTCATCCATCAAGTTCGGCATAAGTGACCTTCCCTCAAGCAAGATTTCGCCAAAACTCCAGAGATGGTTCTACCCTCCCGATTTCATGTTTTTAAAATAGCCAGGCCAATTAGTCCTATATCACAGCTAGAGTTCATGGGCAGTGCAGTCAGTTGTTGACTGTGCGCCTTCCCTGTTAGATCAGAAATTCTTTGAATCCAGGGACCTCCTCTTTTTGTTTTTCTTGTACCTCTAGCAGAGAGTAAGGACTTGGCACATAAATGAGGCAATGAATGAATGAATCAAAGCAGTGAGTTTTCTTTTTCAAGAATTCAGGAGAGAAAGAAATTCTTGGATGACGTAGAACCATTTTATCTTTTAACTTTTAATTTTATATTTTTATTATTATCTTTTTAAGTCCTTTGTCTTTTTTTTTCTCACATTGTTAATTTTTGGACAGTTTTTGATTTCTCAAGTGTAGTCCCCATAGTTCTCCCAACATCATAGCAGCTGTTACCCATCACTAAATATCCTTGTACTCTTCCCACCCCTTTTTTAACCCCTTTCCCTCCTCTTCCTTCCCTGCTATAAGCCTCAGATCTATGGTCAGCTTGCAAGTTTGTTATTTTTCCTGACCCTTTGTTCGGTTTCTCTATATTCCACATATAAGTGAAACCATCTGCTATTTATCTCTTTCCTTGGGCTTATTTCACTGAGCATAGTCCTGTCCAGCTCCATCAGTGTTGCTGCAAATGGTATGAGTTTATCTTTTTTGATCGCTGAGTAATATTCTGTGTGTGTATATGCCACATCTTCTTGATCCAATCATCTGTTTTGGGGCATTTGGGTTGTTTTCATATCTTGACTATTAGAAATAGTGCTGCAATAAATAGGAGTGCAGGTTTCCTTTCAAATTCGTGGTTTTTTGCACTCTTTGGGTAGGGAGTGGAATCCCTGGGTCATTCATATGGAAGATCCATTTTTAATGTTTTCAGGAAACTCCATACAGCCTTCCATAGAGACTAGACCAGCTGACATTATCACCAGCATTTTAAGAGAGTTCTTTTTCCACCAGAGTCTCTCTAGCATTTGTTGTTGTTGTTTTATAAGGCCATTCTTACCAGTGTGAGCTGGTACCTCATTGTGGTTTTGATTTGCATTTCCCTGATAATAAGTGTTGTGAACACTTTTCATATGCCTATTGACCATTTGCATTTCTTCTTTAGAGAAGTGTCTCCTTAGCTTTTCTGTCCATTTTTTGATGAGGGTGATTGTTTGTTTTTATTTAATTGTGGGAACTCTTTGTAGATCTTCAATATCAGTCTCTTGAGATAGGACCATTTTAAAAGGGAAAAAAAATCACTAGAAAGTGATTATTCTTTTCTTATTTTGCATTCTGATTCTAAAGATGAACAAAATCTAGGCTCTCTCTCATCATAGAGCTTCGACCTTACGATGATGTCTAATTTGCTTTTTAAATGAGGGGGGGTGGATTTACAGATGTAAGTTGTGAGTAAATACCACAATTACAAAAACAAGATGCCTCAAAGTCAGAATCTATATACTGTAAAGAAAACCTGTGGAGGGAGATTAAACTGCAATTTGAATCCCCTGGGAACAACATGGGGGCCTCTCCGAGGACTGACTCCCCGCAAGCCGGGGTGTGGGAACAGTGCTGCACTGTCTGGTGCTCATGAATAGCTTCCAGGCTGGTGGCCTCTCTGGGGTGAATATCACTGCACTGTACCACAGCGAACCCTGGGCTCCATTCACTTCTGATATCCAGTCATTGTTTGGGAAATTAAGAGAATGGTAGATTAGAAATAAGGTAATGAATGAACAATCAATGTTAAGTAACCAGAACTCCAACCTCCCACCCCCAGCCCTTTACCGTTAACTGAAGTCCTTAGTTACAGAACACAGAGCAAAGACTGTCTTTGACCTTATTTTTGTCTTTCTGTCCCAGCATAATTTCTTTTAATTGCTCTTCTAAAGAACAGTTAGGCTTACAAGTATCTCCTTGGACATGAATTTGTTTAAAAATACAGTTACCTACGTGCAATTTGTACTTTTCATAACTAGATAAACCAGATGATTAAACACGACTTTGGAATTTGCTCTTGAGCCAAAAGGTAAAATATAGTTATTTTGGAGAACCGTTTTCAAGGCCTTTGCTTCCAGGTAGTGGAAGGTTTGCTAGAAGGGGAAATTGGCCTGGCTTGTGCTTAAATATAAAATTAGGCTGTAATTAGTTTCCAGGCTAGTTTTCGGATTATATGAGAAAACACGGCTGATAGCAACTGAAGACTTTTCTGAGATCTGTATGATGAATGAGTGTGCAAGAGTAATTTCATAACCAGGGGGATAAGACAACTAAGCATATTATGCTTGCTCTGACATTGAAACTTTAAAACAGAAGAGAGCTGTTTTAAACATCTATGCTTTGGCTGGATAATCGCCAGCAATGAAAGTACTTTAAAAAATGATATGTTTACATCTAAACGGGCCTTAAGATGAAGCATAGAAAATAACATCGCTGAATATAAAATTATCCTCTGAAAACTCCCTCATAGATAAAATTATAAAATATAAGGATGGCTTTCTAAGTCTCAGAACTAACTTTGGAATTTGGATTTGGGCATAGTCCTATGACATTGAAATAGTTTAAGAATGTTTTTAGCGATAACTTTTAGGTTGAAATAAGCTTAAAGATACATTTTAAAATAATGTATACTTCTGTGCTTCTCAAAAGTTTCAGCTGATTCTCTAAGTATTGGTGCTTAAATTGTACTTCACCCACATTTAAGACAAGTGGAACAATTGATGCCAGTGTGTTTGTGAAACCTCTTAAATACACCTTTACTTGTGGCCACATACTTATTAATATAAACTAGAATGCTATATTTTAACTTTAGAACTGAAAACCTGCACACCTGTTTTCTTAAGAAGTACTGCATCGTGAACTGTATCATTAAAACTCTTGTAAAAACACGCACGCTGATTTCCTCATAGTTCCTCTCCTTTTCTTTCCATGCTTCAAAGCAATTGAATCATTTCCTCTCTCAAATAGCCTTTAAACCTGTTTCTTCTTTGAGCAAGCGTTTCCAAGTTACAGACCCTCACCTTCTCAGCACTATGATGCCCTCCTCCTCTCCCCTCAGAATGAGATTTCGAGCATTTATTTTTTACTTATTTTGACTTACTTCAGTCCACATTAACATGGTTTTGTTTGCTGCCTTTGCTTTAGGGAGTTGTCTTTTTATCCTTTAAAGAAAAAATCTTTAACCTTTGCTTTAAAAAAAATTAAACCCTTTAAGTTATTTTTTAAAGATTTATTTATTTTTGCATAGAAAAATTGGGCTATAGGCCAGATATGTAGGGGATGAAAGGTCACCAGAGACAGAGTGGGGAGCAGAACATGAGGATGTACTGAAATATACTACTGGGAGGAATAGTGGGAGAGACAGGAGAGGTCTGCTGCACCATATGTGGGAGGCCCTCTTTAAGCTATTTTCTTTACTGAACATGCCATATAGGGACTCCCTGGTGGCCTAGGGGTTAAGTCTCAGTGCTGTCACCACTATGGCCAGGGAGGTGACCCACATGACACAGCAGACCTCTTCTGTCTCGCCCACTGCTCCCCTTAGCAGTGGATTTCAGTAGATCCACCTGTTCTGTTCCCTACTCTGTCTCTGATGAATACTCTCACCCTCTGCACCTCTAGTCTACATCCCAGTTCTTCTAGGCAAAAATGATTTTAAAAATGCCATAAACACTGTAATCAGAACACTGTATGGCAGCGTTATTTCACTCATGCGTGGTGGAGTTAAAATTAGTCTTATGTGATTGGATGTTGGTAACTCAGATGGGCTCAATGTGCTCATCAACATGTATCTCTTGATCACACACCAATATCATCCCTCCAGCTGGCCAAGCTGAACAACTTCAAGTGATCCTGAACGCTTCTCTTTTTCCCAGCTGTCATACCCAAGTCATCAGCAAATCCTGTTGATCTACCTTCAAGATACATTCAGAATCTGACCATATCTACCATCATCACGGTGGACCACACCAACTGTCTTTTATTCTGGAGTTTTCCAACAGTCTCACATCGGGTCTAGTTGCTTCTGAATTTGCATCCCTATAGTCTATCTTCCAAAATGCAGCCAGAATGGTGCTTTAACAAACTCTTCATTAAAACTATGGTACTCATACCCTTTCAGTGGTTTTTCCTTCTGCTCCCTCACAGTACAAGCCAAGGATACACTGCCTGTATCCCCTCCACCTCGCTAGCCTGTCTCCTCTTGCCCTGTCCCTTAGTTCACCTCAGATTCTTGTTTCTTCTTTTTCTGAACTATCATTTCCTCAAATGTCCACAGATCCCTCTCTGTGACCCCTGCCACACATACACACACACAGATCCTTGGTCCCCACCATATCAGGCCTCCCCCATCACTCTATGAATAATAATAATTCCTCAATTTATGGTATTCCTCCTGCTCTCTGTATTCGACATCCTTTTTCCTTATTGCCTTTCTTTGCTCTCTGACCTTGTATATATTTACTTATTTCTTCACTGTCTGTCTTCTACCACCCAGTCATCAGCTATATCAGGGCGGAAACTGATTTTTGTTTACCATTGTATCTCCAAAGCTTTGAACAGTGTCTTTTCACCCTACCCACTCACCCTACCCATGCAATAAATATTTGTTGACTCTATCACTGAGTAACCACACCTTATCTCTGTTCATGTCAATCACTGTATATTAATATGCACTAGGTAACAGTTGCATCAAAGTGAGTAGCTCTCTGCTGAGAAATGAACCTAGATAGAGAGTTGTCTCCAACAGTTTCTTGTTCTAATGTGACAGTAGGAAGCACATGGAACATTTTAAAAAAATATTTATGCATACAACACCTGGGGTGCAGGCCAGAAATGTGGAGATGTGAGAGGATTCACCAGAGATGGAGTGGGGAACAGAACAGGCAGATTAATTGAAATACACTGCTGAGGGGAGCAGCAAGAGAGGCAGGAGGGGTCTGGCACGCAATGTGGGTCACCTCCCCAGCCGGTGGCAGGGATTGAACTCGTATTGCACTGGCTGTAGTTTGCCTCATAGTGTGTTGCTTAACCCATTGTGCCACCAGGGAGGCCCCACACGGCACATTTTTTAAAAATCAGTTAACTTTGGGGCAGTGACTGCTGTTTAGTGGTGAGGGCAGGAGTGTGTAAGCTGAGCAAGGAGGTTCTCTATGAGATATGCCTAAAATGGATGATGACAATTTTTCTCTCTACTTGCTGATGATGCCAGTGGTAAATTCCAAAGACCAACAGGAAACAGATAGGTTGCCTCACATCTATATCTCCAAGTTGGCCTCTGTTTTAGCTTCACTTGCCATAAAAAGATACCATAGATGAGGTTGCTTAAGTAATAGTCATAAGTTTTCTTGATGTTCTAGAGACTTAAGTCCAAGGACATTGTTGGGGCTGATTCAGTTTGGGGGAGGACTTTTTTCTTTTTTTCCAGGCATGAAGATGGGAACCTTCTCTCTCTATCTTTACATGGGCTTCTTTACATGTAAAGGAAGAAAGGGAAAGGGATGAGGAGAGAGAGGAGAGAGACACATTCTGGTGTGTCTTCAAATGAGACACTAATCCTGTTGGAGCAGGGACCTGCTCTTATGACCTTATGGTACCTTAACTATTTCCTGGCTCCCTGGAGGGTAGGGCTTCAGAATGTCAACTTTGGGGGAAAGCAGTTATTTAGTCCCAAACAAGGTCTCTTCTAAACCTAACTGAGCTCTGAAATCCCAGAGCCCTCCACTCCAGTCAGGCTCACATTCAGCAGAACCAGCAGGGCCATTTGGTCTGGATCTCTACCATCAGGAAAGTTCTCAAATGGTCTGTTTTATAACCTTTTCTTCAAATAATGTCCATACACAAACCACATACATTCAAATATTATATGAAACTTACAAGATATATAGACTATTGCATATAATATATGCCATCTGTATATAAAACCATTCTGTTTTTATTTGACAAACTAAATATTTGCACAGTGCTCCTAGGTCTGTTCTAGCACTTATTACCTTTTAGTGTTATGATGAGCCATCCTTCTCTGAGCATCAGAGGGACTACATTCTAGATTTGGGGTGCCATATCCACCTTGTTTGCTGTCCCTGTTATTCTTGGTTATACAGTCATTGTCCCTTCCTTCCAACAAGTCTTTCCTGTCCATACAGCTCTGTGCTTCTTCTCCACCTACTGAGTCTCCCACTCTTTTTCTCCCTTCCAACCCCCCCCTTCAATTGTCTTTGGACTTCTCCGCCCTGCCTCAGCATCTTCATTGACTAATCTTTCCATCATTGACTCTCCCTAAGACATCATATAAAAAGATCTCAAGAGCCTCCCTGGTGGTGCAAGGGGTTGAGCAATGTACTATGAAGCTGTCCGCAGCCACTGCGGTGTGGGTTCAATCCCCGGCCAGGGAGGGGACACACATGGCGCTGCAGACCTCTCCTGTCTCACCCATTGGTCTCCTCAGCAGTGTATCTCAGTCGCTCTGCTTGTTCTGTTCCCTGCTCTGTCTCTGGTGGGTCCTCTCACCCACCCTGTGCCTCCGGCCTGTGCCCCAGCTCTTTTGTGCATAGATGGATAAAGCTTTAAAAAAAAAAAAAAAAAAAAAGATCTCAAGCACTTTTGGCTATTTTGGGAATGAAGAGAACTTCATCAGTTGACAGAGTAGAGCCTAAAATATGTAAGTTGTTCCTCAAACAGATCATCTTCCACTATTGGGGTCCCTTAAATGGGAACTGTTGCCTTCTACAAAATGAGGGCCTCTGGGAAGCTATTTGGTACATGGAGTGGCAATCTGAATTAGTCAAAGTAGTAATGGTGAGAGGAAATGCCTGTTTCTTAGCATTAGAAGAGATTAGACTTTCTGCTCAAGCAGAGAGTCACTTTGTTATCTTCTAAATCCATGTATTGCATATACAGTGTTTTCAATGTATTACCTTAATGATGGCCAGGATTTATTTACTTCTTCCTTAGCATGTAGCATGTACTTCCTAAACATCTTATATTCAATGCCTCATTTAAACCTTGCCCAAACCCGATGAGGATATTGAAATAACCATTTGTAAATCACAGAATTTTCTAAATTTTATTTTTTATAAAAATGTGTACCAACAATGTAAAAAATTTAAAAGCATAATAATTTCCCATTTCCCTGAACTGCAAACACACATGTGATTTCCATTTTTAGGTGTTCCTCTCTAGGCTTTGCCTATCTGCTTACATATCTTTCTATTGTTATTAAAGGGTTCATATAATTTTGTATACATTGTTTCACTTGGTAGACTTGTTATATACATTTCCTAATCATCACCCAATATTTTGTTCAGTTGTTTTATTATAATTTATCTGTTCCCCTGTGGTTGACAGCTAAGGCCATTTCCAACTTGTTATCATAGATAATGTTGAATAAACATTTTCACACATGTGAATTTTTGAATTTGAGTTAGCGCTCTAGGTAAAGTTCTCAGGAGTATTATTACTAGGATACAAGCTATGAGCTGTTTTTATTCCCATTGATCAGAACTGCTCACTAGCTCTCCAAAGCCTGTGCCAGTTAACGATGGCCCCAGCCACCTGTGAATACCCTGGGGTCTAGTGTCATTTCAAGGTTCTAACTGATGCAGACACTTCATAAAAGGGTCACTGAGCTCTTCTAAGACTACTTGATGAGCTGACTGAACATTACAGAGAGATGTAAAAGGTGAAGGATTGTTTTCCCCAGGTCAGCATCCCCTTCCTTTAAGGACACCCTAAGTTCCTCCTCTCTTCCAATTCATGATGGGCCCCTCACCCACTCTCAGATCCAGGAGGTCAGCATGTCACCCAGCTGAAACTGGTGTCTCTTGTTTCTTCTCATCTCACACACACACAACACACATACACACAACACACACACTCAACGGAAGATTAGCAGAGAAAGAGTAATTCTTGGTGACAGTGTTTGAATCCCTAGATCCAGAACTGCGCCTGATACCCAGTCACTGATTCAGGCCCTCTCTACAGAGTCCAGCAATTTGTGAACTGCAAGTGGTTGTAAATGGGAGTCTGAAATCTGTTTTGTGTGTCTGGGAACAAGGCTGCATCCACCTAGAGGAAGGGACTTTTTTTTCCATACCAAGAGTCCTATTCTCTCAGGAGTCCCCTCCCCCTCTCAGAGGGGGCTCTGTGAGTGCAAATAATTTGCAGTTGTGTGAATCAATAAATCTTTTATTTATATCAATTTGAGGTCTGCTTTTGTTGTTTGGAATCAAATGATCTTGATAAAGACATCAGATCAAGGCATTTAAAAATTGGATTGGACCTTAAACATATCTGAGTACCTAGAACGTACTCTGCAAATGAAATGACTTGGGAACTTAATAACTTGCCCAAAGTCATACCAATATGTTAGTGGCAGGCCAGTACTAAATGCCTGGAGTCCTGAGTTAGCATTCTTTGCAACATAATATATGCCTACCTGTTTACTACCAGTGACGTGATGCCAGTTTATTAGTTTGGCTTTGGCAGAGGGGATCTGTCTCCTCTGGGCTCACCCACCACCCAGTTCTCTTCCTACTGTGCAGTTGGCCCTAAGTCAATATTGGCCTCTTGGATATGACTTTGCAATCCGACCACCTACACTTCTTCATGGCATAGAGATCTGAGAAATAAAACATGGGGTACAATTTGATAACTTTGTGACTGTGTATACGAAGTCAACTTAGTTCCAAAACACTATGCATAACTATGACTGGGAAACAAACATTTAGATAAATTTGTCCATGTAGTTGTTCCTAGGTCTAGGCAGATACTTCATTTTTGGTCCCTTCAGACTCACAGATAAAGTCTCAGAGGGAGATGAACCCCTGTGTGGAGCCAGCAAGGTGTTGAAGGGCAGCAGTATGTTTTTCCTAATTCCCATTTTAATTGATCGTTTCCCCCTACTTATATTTTTGAGAGGTTCTTTCAGAAGACTATTGGTTGTTTTGAAGTTCAGCAGACAGACATTTCAATTTGTACCCAATGCTTCACATACTGAAAATCTAAAATATCATATAATCATGATCCTTTTCTAAACAGTTCTTCCAGTGACTATCCAGCTTTAAAATTGGAAGCAAATTTTCCTTAACTGAAAATCAAGTACCATTATCTTCAAAGGTCAGCAGGCTGTTGCATCATAAGGCCCGCTATGTCACAACTTACTACCATATATACTATATACTTAAATTGTCAAGTATAGTACCTTCCCCCCTCAAGTGTTGTTACCATACCACACCTGCCACCCATAATCCTCCACCATTGTCCATTGTTCTCCCTCCCTTTACTTTTGCTCCTCCCCTCTTCTTCCACCTCTGGTAGCCTCAGTTCAATAATTAGTTTTCTAGGGTTAGTTCTTAGTTGGCTTTTTCTGACCCTTAGCTTGGTTTCTCTGTATTCCAAGTATTAGTGTCCCTATCTGATATTTGTCTTTCTCCTTCTAACTTACTTGGTTTCACGTAATCCCATTCAGCTCCATTTTTGTTAACACAAATGGCAAGAGTTTATCTTTTTTGAGAGCTAGTAGTATTCCATTGTGTATGTATACCACATCTTCCTGATCCACTGATCTTTATTTGGGGACTTTTTTCTCTAGTTTGATTACTGTAGATACTGCTGCAGCAAACATGGGAGTGTATGGTTTCCTCTGAATTAGTAGTTTTTATTTTTGGTTTATAATTGGTTTGGGTAGATACCAAGGACCTTAAACATATCTGGAGTGGAATTCTAGGAGTGGAATCTCTGGGTCACACACATGGCAGATCTACTTTTAATCTTTTGAGAAATCTCCATACTGTTTTCCATAGGGCCCGGGCCAGTCTGCATTCCCATCAACGGTGTACGAGGATTTCTTTTCCCTCATATCCTTGCCAGCACTTGTTTTTCATACAACTCAAACAAATGAAATCACAAACAACCAAATCAAGAAAAGGGCACTTCTCCGAAGAAGACACACAAATGGTCAACAGGTACACAGAAAAGTATTCAACATCACTTATCATCAAGGAAATGCAAACCAAAACCACAATGAGATACCACCTCACTCCAGTGAGAATGGCCTGTATCAAATTGTTAATCTTCTTCAGCATGTTAGCAAAGTTACCAAGAAAGCTGGACTACCAAGTCCAAAGATGTTGTAGAGTCACGACATTCTGACAGCAGAGTCAAGGTCAAAGAGTGATTTTCTTTAGGAAATAATTGTACCAAAACCAATATGGGAATAAAAGTGACCTTCAGTGTTCAAGACATTAAATGCATGACTGTGACTTCACTTGCCTTTTAGGAGCCTTGCACAATAGGATATGAAACAACACCTAACTACTGATGATAAACAGATACCCAGGACAATCAAAGCCTCCTGTATTCAGTGGCCTACTACTTTCTTGTACCAGAACAAGACAACAATGATTAACAACCAACCAATGATTCACTTCTTTTTTTTTTATTAATTATATTTGACATCATTTGTAGTCCCCAGGGAGTACCCACCACCATTTCACCCGTGCACCATCACCTCAGTCCCTTGTGCACACTCTGGCCTCTTCCCCGTCTTTGCCCTCCCCCCTTCCCCTCCCCCCCCCCATGGTCCCTTTGGTTTATCCGGGCTTTTGGTCTTATTGAGTTTTTTTGTTTACTTTTGGTTATAATTGCCCAATTCCTTGAGCTTATTCTTTGTTGTTGCTGTTGTTCTTTCATATTCCT
>JAGFMF010011668.1:10205352-10272231 GCA_019455555.1 Galemys pyrenaicus | reverse complement strand
ATCAAGTGGGATTTATCCCAGAAGCTCAAGGCTGGTTCAATATCCGAAAATCAATCAACGTCATCCAACATATCAACAAAAAGAAGAACAAAAACCATAATGCGTTTCTTAACCCACTGTACCACCAGGGAGGGCCCGTGATTCACTTCTTAAAGCATTTACCCTTAAGAAATGGAGTGAGGAGGGTTTTTCATCTACTTAAAGATGTTTCTAGAGTGACTGAAAATTTGCACTAGTAACTATTACATAAAAATATTCCTCCCAATATATAGGAAGGGAGAGAGGGCTGACTGCTAAGACAGGATACACGATGCTCATCAAACTTGGCTTCTGTCTCTCCAACTGCCTCACAACCTGGGGTCTCCTGGTTTTTAGACTTTTCGTTCTTGTTCTCTGCAGGCAAGTCTTTAATTTCATGGTTAGTCATTTTAGCCAGTTTTCTTTCTGCTCCTCTTCCCTTTTGTTTGCACTTGCCATTCTCCTCTTGGGTACCTCCTTCGCATACTTTTTGCTGGAGCTAAATTTCTTCTTGGCCCTCAAGGCCATGGGGTGACCTCTGATACCTCTCGGGAAGCTTCTCTGTTGCTGACTGCCTCCATCAAGCTGCTGGGACCAGGGGCAGGTACAGTGGGGGATCCTTCCCTCCTACTAATTTTGAAATTGCTGAATTGTGTCGATGCTGGAGAATCTGTCTTCTCCTCCTCCGTGTTACCACTTAAGCCAAAAAAAAAAAAAAAAGCCCACTTAGCACTTAGCTCTGGGATAAATGCAAGTAAAGGTACAATTTTTCTGGGTTTCTAATAAAGCCTATTATGCCCTCTTCTCAGACATAGAGAGTACTTTCCCACCAGACAGTCTTTATCCAACCTAAACTCTCCTGTGATACTATAGAACCTGATTCTCTGCTCAATTCTATAAATTTCTTCTTGATTGGGGGCCTAGAACTTTTGCCAGTGATCTTTGAACAAATACATTTTCAAGGAGCTAGCCCCTTTTTTTTCTGCTCACTATGAAACTCAGTGAATGGAGCTGTAGAACTACCTCCCCCTTTTTCTCACTGTCAGTGAAATAACAAGTAGAGGAGGGGTGGGATGGGTGCTATCCAGGGGGAGCTTCCCTTCCTCCCATCATAGATCCTGAGCTTGGATTCTGCTCCTTCTGCCTCTCAGGAGCTTTCCATTATTTGTCATCCTTATGTACCTAGATATTCTTTAAGCATGTGAAGTCTCACTCACCTAGAAAAATTCTTTTCTTGGACCTCTCCGGTGGTGCAGTGGGTTGAGCGCCACACTGAAGCATCCACAGCACAGCAGCGTGAGTTTGATCCCTGTCCAGGAGGGGACCCACATGGTACAGCAGACTTCTCCTGCCTTGCCTGCTGCTCCCCTCAGCAGTGTGTTTCAGTTGATCTGCCTGTTCTGCTCCCCACTCTGTCTCTGGTGAATCCTCTCACCTCAGGCGTCTCTGACCTGTCCCCTGTTCTTGTATGCATAAATAAATAAATAAATCTTTTTAAAAAATCCTTTTCTTAATCCCGATTTCCCTTCTAGACAGTGCCTTACCTTATTTTGTCCCCATTATCTCCAAATTCACTAAAGATTTGTCTGCGTGTACATTTTTGCTTTTTAACTTCCACTTCCTCTTTATATATTTCTATACAGGCATCCTTACCCCTCTCTCCAGAAAACAGCTTTGGCTAAAGGCATTAGTTGGGGGAAAGTATTAAGTCCAAGTGGCTCAAATACATACCCTCCCTGAGTATGCACTTACGCTTTCTGTGCTGATTTTTCCTTCTCCGTCCAGTCTCTAAGTTTGAGATACAGTTAGGTGTTGCTATGGGTCGCTGTTGTGTCTCTTTCTGTAGCCATATTAATTACTGTGATTTAAAGACCATCTATGTGTGATTACTAAAAATCTTCAGTCTTTAGCTCTTCTCTGAGAGTCAGATCCTACATTCAATCACCTGCTTGACATCCCCATTTAGATGCCTCGTAAGCATCATGCCCCAAACAGAACTTTGCTTTTCTGTCCCCAAATTGGCCCAGGCTCAGTCTCCTCAAGCTCAGTTTCCAGACTAGAAACCTGGGGCTAATTCTTGACTCCTCCTCTCCTCTCACAGTTAATTCATCAGCAAATCTTGTCTTTTCTATTTCCAATATATATTACATATTCCTATATATATATCAGTATATATATATGATACATATGTATATATATCACATCACTCTCTCCTTTCTTTTCTGTTCCACTGCAGCATCTATCACGTCTGCTGTTGCAGTAGTCTCCTAAGTGATTTCTTTGAGGCCAGCCATACTTTTCTGTAATTCATTATTCACACTGCATCTAGAATCATATAACACTTTGTTGACATCATACTGAATAATCACATTGAATGATCCTATTGACATCATCCTACTGCTCTGTTCCATAAAACATTTTCCTTTGACCTTAAATCCTGACCTTGGGCTATAAGGCTTGAGTGATCCTCTGGAATGTAAGCTGAATGAGGGAAGTTATCTCTATCTCTTATTACCTTCCCAGTTTTTAACACCATAGTTAGAACATGAAGGCATTTGACAAATATTTATTGAAAGATGATGGCCAACACTACCTTATTGCATGAGGGTATTTGTTTCACGTCTGTTTTCCCAAGTAGAATGTAAGTACTGTGGAAACAAAAGAAATGAATTTTTCTTATTCAACTTTTTATACGTAAAAGCCAGAAAAAAACCCCATCATTACTACACAGAAATCATGGACTGTTGTTTGCTTTGCAATATAGTTGTGTCTAAGTACATAGGGCTGAGGGTGAAAGCTATGAAAAAAAATAAGATATACACCACAATGCTGTTAGAAAAATAAGATCAACAGCATGCAGAACAGCTATATACATTTTACAAGAATACACACAAAGCATGCATTAAACATATCAAGTGACTGCTTATAAGGAAGGATGGGCATGGAAAATAAGACAGAGAAAGAAAGTAAGACTAGAAAAATGTTTGTTAAATGAATGATAAATGTAGTCTGCAATGGTATGACATTCCAAGGTGAATAAGCATGAATTTTTAAGGGCTAGCAAAACAACTGAATTTATAAAAAACCATTTATTGGGGATTCTAACCACGGTTTTAGGAATAATGATGAAAGTGGAGCAGCAATGTTCTGGTATCTTATAAAAGACAAAATTCCTTAGCACAGGCAAAATAGAAAAATTCTGGTTTCTGCTAGCATCAAATGTTCCAACAAGAGTGCAAAGTTGTCCTTTAATTTTAAAGGAAAAGGATCCACTAGGGGAAATTCCAATGTTCTTTCCTCTGGTGCACACTAGTTAAGAATGATCAAGTTGCAGAATCCTCAGAAAAAAGATTTCCAAGTCTAGTTATCAAACAGATTCATTTCAAAGAACAAGGCTGGGCCTCCTTGGTGGCACAGCAGGTTGAGCGCCGCACTGTGAAGCATCCACGGCACAGCAGCATGAGTTTGATCCCTGCCAGGGAGGGGTCCCACATGGCGCAGCAGACCTCGCCTGCCTCGCCCGCTGCTCCCCTCAGCAGTGTATTTCAGTTGATCTGCCTGTTCTGCTTCCCACTCTGTCTCTGGTGAATCCTCTCACCTCAGGCGTCTCTGATCTGTCCCCTGCTCTTGTATGCATAAATAAGTAAATCTTTAAAAAAAAAAAAAGAACAAGGCTAAGGAAAACTGAACAATTTAAAATAAAGTAAAATAAAACATTTGAAATTTAAAACAGATTAGAGAAGGAGTTCATAGCATATGTAAGAAAGACTCAGTTACAATCTAGAATATAAATTTTAAAATGTCCATAAATTTAAAAAGTGGAAAAATCAATAAAGGTCATAGACAATAATCTAATAAATCAATTAAATTCATTGACTCAATTAAATGATCAAATGAATACAATAAAAATCAGTTATGAAATAGACAATTATCCAAGAAGTTTAAAAAGAATTAGCAAGTAGGCGAACAAAAATTGAGTTTCTCCAATGATCAAAGGTACACAAACTGAAACAAAGATGAGATTCCATTTATCACCCATCAAAGTGACACCCATGAGTGTCGGTAGGGGGAGTCTGAATTGGTATAGCCATATGGAAATAGCAAGTAAATCTGAACATTGCATATGCTAAAACTCAACATTCCCTTTGTAGAGACACTGTCCTGTAACATTTCTCACACATAGTACATCAGAAGTGACAAGACTATTTTCAGCAGCATTGTAGAAATGGCAATACCAAAACACAACAATTGAAACATTAAAAATCTGCAAATAGGGTGAAGGTGAAATAAAATATGGTCTATTGAGATGCCAAACTACTGATGATGCTTAAAATGAATGCACTATAATATATACGCACTCATAGATATGGCTATACATAAAACTATATATATCACCATACTGTGTATGTATACCTGCATATGTTGGGTTGTTAGAAAAGTCATGATGTATTTTTTCAGTGTTTTTCAAGCAAAAAGGTGTCATGACTTTCTGACATCCCAATATATATATTTTTGGAGTCATATATATGTATATATATATATACACACACACACTTATATATGTAAACACAGGTAGATCTTAAAAGAATACAGAAAAGAATCAAAAGTATAGATTGCAGATATTGCTGGATGTTCTGAACTGTTCATTGGTTCCCAGGCTCCCCTCACAATCTCCCACAGCACCATCTCTGCCCCTAAAGACTTTGCTCCCCTTTCCATATAACTCCTGCTTCCTAATTCTTAGTAAAAGCCTCACTCATGTGCCACCCTCCCCTCCACTAGATATGGGCTTGATCTGAGTCATGTTGTATTATTACAGTGGCTGTTTTATCGATGAGATCTTTAAAAGCGGGTCTATGCCTTTTACTTCTGAATCTTTGTGCTAAGCACACAGTCTAGCACATGGAATAATGAGTGAATAAAGCAGATTGATTACTTGATGGCATCAGGATCCTTTGAGTTGGTGAAAATAGTGACATGATACACACAGAACTGAAGGAAGTTACAGATTATCCTTTTATTTCTTTGAGGGATCATTAATATCCTAAAGGAAATTGGTGTTTCCCAAGTGCAAAGCATGTCTGAAGGCAGTTAAATAAATATTCCATGACACTGAAAACAGAAATTTCAGCTGAGATCCAATTTACTAATTGGGTTGATAACTCTTTTGAGGTCTATTTCTGATACCAATTAAAAATCTCAACTTTTTATTCCCTTTGTCTCTATTTTCATATGGAAACCATCTTTTAATTCACAAATTGAGGGCTGAAATTTACTGAGCTAAATTTTTCTTGGGGCTAACTTTACAGTTTTGATCACAGCTAGATTGACTTCTTTAGACAACTAATTTGGGGAATTGCTTCAAAGTATACAATTCATGTATACACTGAATTATTGTTTATTGCCCTTGGGAGCAGTGTCTTTTATTTGAGGGTGTTTTAGGAATAGCAGTAATATCACATTCTAGAAAGGCCCTCAATTTATAGTTGGAGAATATTTTCATAGAGTTTAATAGTGATGTATTTAAACTATTATCAGTCAAGGCTGTTGTTCCATCCCAGAAATAGGTGAAATTCCATGATTTTATCACTACGCCTACTACTACCATCACTATACTATCTATTACTTCTATTCCACAGTGACAGCTCTGCTTGGGCATGCTCGCATGCACACATACACACATTCACCACAAGCATCCAGATTATGTTTCAGTGGAATCTAATGTCAATAAGAATTAACTTACCCCTTCATTCATTCAGCAAAGATCCACTGAAGGTCTGGTTTCTTTTAGTAATGTTGTAGGTTTACGCAGTTCAGAGGTGGACAAAGCAAAGGCTTTATCCTTACTATCTTCTGGTGCAAGAGATGGCTAAGCAAACAAACGAATGAAAGTAATATAGTTTTAAATAGTGCCTTAAAGAAACCAGAATAAGGACCTTGAAGGTGACCCAGTGAGGGAACAGAAGAGGAAGTTGTTTTAGATCAAGTACATATATATTCCCTGTTGCTGCTGTAACAAATAACTAAACGTAGTGGTTTAAAACAACACAAATGTATTTACTTACAGTTCTGGATGTCAACTGTCCAAAATGAGTCTTGCTGGACTAAAATTAATGTGTCAGCAGGTTTCCATTCCTTTTGGATGTTCTAGGGGAGAATGTTTCTTTGCTCTTTCTGGCTGCTAAAGATTGCTGCATTCCTTGGCATCCCTTATATTAGACCCAGAGAATATGGGAAATCAACTCTAAGAAGGGGGCAGGTACGATCTCACATATTTCCAGAAATCAGCAAGCTATAGAAGTTCATTTCTTACCCCAGGTTTTAGGAACAAACAGATCTGTTAGGTGAATTGTTTAGTGAAGAGGTCAGAAAGGGAGGGAGATTCACTCTCGTGCTTCTCACTCTTCCGAGGACTGAATCCTGTGTTGCAGGTGTGGAAGATATCTCGTGGCAGGGAGATGAAAGTGATGCCTTCCTAACACATACCTTAATGGAAAAGCTGAGATGAATTTGAAGCTTTACCTTTATTTTAATTTTTTTTCCAAGCCAGGTGAAAGACAAAAAGATGTCTAAGGACTGGGGAATATAAACTTTATGGCAGAGACCTGAGAAAGTGTGTATGCATATAATAGTTTCTTACAGAGAATTATTCTTAATGTAATTAAAATCACTGCCACCCTGGTTTATCCCCCAAGATATCAAGGTAATTTAAATGTGACCAAATGATTTTGTACCGGTATACTTTGTAGTGAAATTTTAACCTGCAGGTATGACTAACGTGTGATACAACCTTATTGGCTGCTGCTTATCACCATTTTTATCCTTCTAGGATTTTTATATTCAATATTCCTATGATCTTGGTTGGCATTGAAATTGGGCTGATAACTCTAGTATTAGCAAAAAGGAAAAAGGAAAGGAAAGCAAAAGGAAACCACATATTTGTATAAACATAACATAGCTTACAACCTCATGCATAATTGTTTTAAAAATCAAGATACTTTCCCTTTTCCTTTTGAAGCTTTTTTTTTTTTCATACATGTCAATGGCTTAGTACCAAAAAGAATAAAATTCACAGTTTTACTGCTGCTATCCTGGTTTATATGATCTGGGGCAACAGCTAACCCCACAGTGTGCCTTGGAGAAAAAAAATCCCTCACTGGGAATTGCAATAGACATCCTGATGGGAGCATCATGGACTCAACACTGTTCACAGCAAGACCTCATACAGCAGAGCATCAATCAGGAATTTGCGGGAGCAGGGAGAAAGGGTTGTGTTTGTCTTGGCAAAGACCATGTTATTGCAAAAGAAGACTATGGGCCAGTGTCGACCATGACCAGGCCTCCCAAAATAGCTGAACTCAACGAAAGGGCATAATTGCCATAATTGTAAATAAGTGGCCCAGAGAAGTCTGTATTATATCAGGAGACTTTTACATACACTGGTAACAGTGAACAGATTGTTAAAGGTCGATGGAAATAATAGAAAAAATATGAGTGACTCCATCAAAAGCTGTCTCCATGACCTTTTCCTTAAATCCTACCTTGGATGAGGTCTGGCCAAGTGCACACAAAGCCGTCTTCTGCCATTGGGAAACCATTTATGCCTTCAGAGGCGTGAATATTGGGTCTCAGCTGAAAATTTCCAATTATCATGAAGCCCATCATTTTTTCCTCTTGAGACAAAAGGCAAAAGGTGTTGGAAAGAACAGACTACTCTTTACAATTTTACAGTAGAGATTACACTATAAGGAATATTCAAGATAGAAAAACAAGAAAAAAGTAAAGAAAGGAGGTGAGAAACAGAGGGAAAAATAGGGGAAAACAGTGAAGGCACTAAAAAGAAAGAAGTTGAAGCGGGAAGCTTACCCTGGAAAAACGAGGGAGAAGGGGAGAAGTGTTTTCCTTGTGTGTGTGTGTGTGTGTGTGTGTGTGTGTCTGGGTCATATTTAAACCCACCCAATATTTTAACTATTCCCACTAACTGACATCGGTGAAAGACCAGATCTGGATGAAAAGAGGAAATGGCAAACAGTTATCCAGATGTTTCCAAATATCTGGATCTTTGGTATCAAATAGATAAAACAGCCAAGAGATTGACTGATATTTTTTGCTTTGCTTGTATGTGTGTTGACTTCATGTGACAGCCAAAGATTGCTTGGCACCTGCCCTTATGAAATACGTTTCCAAGTTGAACTTGACTGACATATAGCAGTGCTTGGGGCAGCCTCTGTACGCATGTGTTTGCTCTGGCTCCAACACAAAGCTCTGCTACCACGATTTTTGTATATTAACGTGAACACATTGTCATCACCCATGAAAGGAGGTGACAGTATTTTGAAAGCTATTGCAAAATACTTGGAAAGAAAAAGAATGCCTCTCTTTTAACAGCTTGGTGTTCACTGGTGCTCCAGAATTTCAGCAGTCATTTAGATTTAATTTGAATTATAGGGGTATATGGAAGAGCACTTCCTGGAGCTAGTGAAAAACACAGGTCCAGAACTCTCCTTCTGCAAACGGTCAGAGGGAAATATTTTGGACTTTCTGGGCCAGGCTTTTCTGACGCTACTTCTCAGCTCTACTAGGTGCTGTGCAAGTAGCTGTAGACTATGCATATGCGTAGAAGACAGGCTGTGTCCCAATAAACTTGACATAGGCAATACGATTTGCATTTCTTGTTATTTTCATGTCACAAAATAGTCTTTTTATTTTTTTTTCCCAACCACTTAAAAATACAAAAAAAACAATTCTTGCTCTTGGGTAGTGGATTGGATTTGGCCTGCAGACCAGAGTTTGCTAACCCCTGCCTAAACCAGGACAGATTTAAATGAATAATAATCCAGTGGCAATAGTAAACCTAGAGCATGTTTGAAATTTGCCAACCACTGTACTAAATAAACACTTTGCATGTTCCATAACAATTTAATCCTCAAAACAGCCCCATGTGGGAGATACTTTCATTTCCTTCTCTATACAAAGGGGAAATGAAAATGCATCGATTTCAGGCGACGAAGCCATGGTGTACCCGTGTGTGGAGTGCTTACTGTATGTGAGCATGTGGTGCTCAGACTTAGGAGTCTCCAGCCTCCTAAGGATTTAATTTTCCTAGAGAGGCCCCTGTTTATGATTTGCATGGATGTTATAAGAACTAGTCTTTGTTAGTAAATTCATCTATTTAACTTATGTTGTTCATTTTTGTATAGTATTTGATTTCTTCCCTCAGGTGTACTCCCCATAGTTCTCCCACCACCACATGGCCCATGATCCATCACCACAGTCCCTTGTGTTCTCTCCTCCCCTGCCCCTCCCACACCTTCCCCTGCTGTATGCCTCAGATCCGTGGTCAGCTTACAAGTTTTGTTTTTTTCCTGACTCTTTCTTTGTTCAGTTTCCCTATATTCCACCTATAAATGAAACCATCTGATATTTTCCTTTTTCCTTCTTACTTACTTCATTTAAGAAGCTAGTCTTATGGAATATGCTGAAGGCTAGGTAGCCACTAAGCAGTTAGAATCAGGATTTGAACTTAGGACTCTCCCTCTAAGTCCATGCTATGCTGTTGAAGCAATCCCTTGCATGCCTTTTAAGTTTATGTTCCAGGTCATTTTTGCACAAATCTTGGTACTCTTTCCCTCCCTATTTCCATCGATTTTCTTCTCCTTCTCCAGGACTAAGATTCAAGTACCCTCAGGTGGCCTTTTTCTTGCAATGAGATGAATTTGTCTTCATGGTTTTCTCTTGTAACAGTGTGTCAACATGTCAAAAGTCAGCAGCCAATGTTACTATAATGAAAGCATTGTGGGGATGGAAACACTCACTTTCTCTTCTTTTCTGTAAATTTTTCCGAAGCCAAAGGAAGACCACACATTTCCAGAGGGACTCAGGTGAACAGCAAACTAAATATTTTGCGTGATTTGAGCTGGCCTGTGACAGCTTAGATGGCCTGGGCTTTGCCTGGTGTGATCAGTGGTGGTGAGTTTCTCTGTGTGGTGACACTTCCAGCTGGCCAACACGAATTCCACTCCTCACAACACCATTTCCACTAATGCCAGCACGCATTTCGTTCTCCATCCACTTCCCATTCAGTCTTTACTTCGTTTTCCCCTAGGTTACAGAAATGGCATCCCTTACTGGCTAGTAATTCTTGATCTTACCAACTTGACAACAATCTCAGAATTTTTATTACCTCAGATTTTTTTTTTTTAAAGATTTATTTATTTATGCTTACAAGCACTGGGGTACAGGCCAGAGGTGTGGGGGGGTGAGAGGATTCACCACAGAGAGCAGGGAGCAGAACAGGCAGATCAACAGAAGCACACTGCTGAGGGGAGCAAGCGGGCACAGCAGGAGAGGTCTGCCGCGCCATGTGGGTCCCCTCCCTGGCCGGCAGCAGGGATTGAACTCATGCTGCAGTGGCTGCGGTCTGCTTCATAGTGCGTTGCTCAACCCACTGCGCCACCAGGGAGGCCCATTACCTCAGATTTTTTAACCTCACTTGACAGTCCATTTTCAAATTCTCTTTTGGTGTCACGTTGCTTATGGTGTCCAGTACAAACCTCTGAACCTGGCACCCAGGACTCTAACTGGTGGCCTGAAATAATTGGGATTAACTCAAATTAGAAGTTTTATACAGGGACTCCCTGGTAGTGCAGTGGGTTAAGCATGCACTATGAAGCAAACCTCAGCCACCGCAGCACAAGTTCGAACCCTGCCGCTGGCCGGGAAGGTGACCCACATGGTGCGGCAGACCTCTCCTGCCTTGCCTACAGCTCCTTTTGTTCCCCACCACAATCCCTTTACCCCTTTAATTCTTTCTCTCCCCCACTTTTTTTTAACCTCGCAGAAACCTTTGGTTATTATTTGTGTCTGCTAGTTTTTATAAATATTTTGCTTTGTCCAGAATTTGTCTTTTCCATTCTGAATTGCTTTATTACATGTGATTCCCTCAAATTTGTTCCATCTGATTGTAAATGGTAACCTTTCCTCTTTGGTTATGGCTGATAGTATTCCATTGTGTGGATATACCACATCCTCTTGATCCAGTTCTCTTTCAGTGAGCACTTAGTTTGCTTCCAAGTCATAGCTGTTATAAACCATGCTGCAATAAATACTGTCAGATATATTATTTTTTGAGTTGATGGTTTCATGTTCTTTGGACAAATGCCCCAAAATGAGATTGTTGGATCATATGGTAATTGCATCTTTAGTTTTTTATTTTTAAGGTAAATTCAGATCACCTTCTAAAAATGCCTGCACCATTTTACATTCCCTCCAACAGTGTAATAGTGTTCCTCTTTGTGTTCTCTCCAATAGTAGTTGTTGGGGGTCTTTTTAATATGTGCCATTTTCACAGGTGTGAGATGATATCTCATTGTGGGTTTTTGTTGTGGTGGTGGTTTTGACTATGTGTCCTTTATTAAAAACAGTGTTGAAATTTTTCCATATCTATGTTCACCTTCTGTATAACCTCTTTGATGGATCATCTTCTCAGATCTGCTGCCCATTTATTAATTGGGTTGTTTATTCTTTGTCATCATTGAATTGAGCAAGGTGTTTATAGATCTTGGATATTAACCCCTTGTCAGTTGGGTAATATGTGAATATTTTTTCCCAATCAGTAGGGTGTCTTTTTAATTTACTTATGTTTTCTATTGCTGTGTAAAACTTCTAATTTGAGTTAATCCCAATTGTTTAATTTTGCTTTTGTTTTCCTTGCCATAAGGTTCTAGTTCCCAAAGGGATGTTTATCATTAATATCATGAAATGTATGGTCAGTATCTCTTTTTATATATTTTATTATTGTGGAATGTTATATCTAGGTCTCTAATCCATTTCAAATTTATTTTTGTGCAGGAAATTAGAGAGCAATTCAACTTTATTCTTTTACATGTTGTCTTCCAGTTTTCCCAGCACCATTTGTTAAAGGCACTGTCCTTTCCCCATTGTGTGGCCATAGCTCCATCATCATAAATTAAGTATTGATCAATGTGTGATTTTATTTCTGGACTTTTCACTCCCATTGATTTGTGTGTCAATTTTTTTCAATAACATGTTTTAATTATTATTGCTTTACAGTATATTTTAAAGTCAAGTAATGTGATGCTCCCATTTCTCTTCTCGTTTCCCCCTCAACTCGAGGATTTTGTTAGCTATTTGAGGCCTTTTCTGGTTCCATATAAGTTTTAGTATTTTTTTCCTGAAGAATATCTTTGGTATTTTAATGGGAATTGGGTTAAATCTATATATCAAATTTGGTAGAATTGCCTTCTTATCACCTTGAGTAAATATGTTCGTTCACTCTCACCTCTGAGTCATCCTTTCTGCTGTTCCATGACCTGGACGTGGTTCTCTTCCCTTGTACATCCAACTTTTATATACTCTCCCCATCAAATTCTTCCTTCTCCAGTAGCTTCCATTTGGGTTCCTAGCTCACAATCTTTTCTTTCTAGTACATCATCTATCATGTGGTTGCTTTCTGTCATTGTTGTCACTCTATCCTCTTGTCACTGTGTCCCATATAGTAGATTATAAACTCTTATGACAAGATTCATACATTTTCCTCACAGCCACAAGTCTCACATGCCAAACTGGTACATACGTGGTCCATCTTTTCACTTCCTTTGTCTCTACTGGAGATGAAATTATGATTTACACATTCTTTTTTGAAAAACAAGTCAATGCACATATGACTTCTTGGGATGCTCTCACCACTGCCCTGGGATATACCATAGTTCTGGAATCTCCCACAGAGCCAAGTGTTAAGGAGGCAGGAGACACTGGACCCTCTGTTATTGTTCCAGACAGGGTAAGCCTGAGAGCTTGTCATCTCTGTCCTCAGCCTTAATGGTCTCTGCCATTTCCATGTCCTGCTGGGCGCCTAGGAATCTCCATGAAGGCTGCTTATATTTCTGTCATTGTGCACAATGTGGCCATTCCTGTGAGGGCTGGCAGGCTTCCTAGTGGACTGCTGAATGGGGGCACAGCTCTCAGCTCTTGGGAGCAGTCCCAGACCTACCCCTCTCTCACACCGCCTCAAGCCCAGAGAACTGGTGGAGTTTAGAGGAACTTCTCCATTCCTGTTTCTTCAAGATGTGAATAGAGAATCTCTTTCCCTGTGGGCTTGGGCTTTTGTAAAACAAAGTCACAAAAGCTTGTGGTTTGCCCTGCTTCCCACTCTATTGTGTGCCTCTCCTGAATGAGAGGGGAGCTGGTCCTGCGCTGGAATGGATGGGGTGGGAGATTCTTGGGAAAGTAGGGAAAAGTAAAAATACAAAGAAGAAGAAAAGTAAGTGAACAGTTTAAGATAGTAACTGACTACAGGCATTTTTTGTTCTTTTGGCAATAATGCCAAAGGAACTTACTAAAGATGATCTCCTCTAACTCATTGAACATGCTGTTTACTGTACAATGAAAACAATAGGCACATCCATGGCTGTCATCAGAAACTGAAGCATTTTAAAATTTTGTTTCATTTCTGACTACAGCTGGATTAGGTTTAACTAATACTGTAATAACTTCAACAAAAAAGTATCCTCTTTCAAATAGGTATTTTTCCATCTAATATAACTTCCCTGTCTGTAGGAGTAAGGAAGAAAGGTAAACTGTTTACGCAGAAGTTTTGGCTCCCAGTGACATCAACAGGCCGTAGGTGGCTGTGAAGTCTGTGCAGGTAACTGGCAGGAGCACTCCCTTGGTTTACCTAATTCCTTGGCAGGATTCATTTGTAAACACTGTCCACTTAGGCGCTGCCAGTTGCAGCCTTGTCTGAACATCTTGTTTCATGCAGACTAATACTAGGTGTGTCAGCTGCATTTCAAAGGAAGCTACAAATGTAGTTCTCTGGGAATGCCCAGTACCGGTAGGGGATGTTTCTATATCACCTTTAAATTAAGGACCAAAAAAGTTAAAGGGTTAAAGTGCCATGACAGGAATTGGACACTGGACTGGAGCTGCAGTCAGGGGCATGGTGGGGGCGCTGGGCTGGACCTTGAGTGCCTCTGTTTTCTTCTCTGAAAAACATGGGGAGCAACATAATATTTACTGTAGAATTATTATGAAGTATAAGTCAGTATGTCCAAAGCCAAGAACACAGCTGGGCATGTAGTAAGTAAAATATAATGTAAGCTATGATCATCATCATCATCCTCATCACTATCACCATCATTACCATTATCATCACCATCATAATCATCATTATGGTCAGATCTGTGGTTCTCATTGTCTTTGATTCTCTTCCTGATCATCCCCCTTTACGCCAAAAGTAGCTAAAAAGACTGTAGCTAAACTCCTTTACCATCTACTGTTCTGTTCTTCCAGACTGGAGTTCTAAAAATGACTGAGGGAGCTGTCATGTTCAACTCAGACTTGTAAAGCTCCCTAAAGCTGCTGCGACTGCTTTCTGACTTTTGTGTGCCATCCAGGTCTTTAGGCAACTGAGTTCCAGTAAGTCTGTGAGTGTTTCCTTTGAAGAGTGTCAAATAACAAGGAACCAAAACTAAAACAGTCTAGACATTTGGCTGCCCATGGTCACGCATTCCCCTGGATTGCCTTAACCCAGCATTTCAGCAATGTCATCAAGGTTCTTTTCCATATTTCCTTTTTGTCTACCAACGTGGCAGATCCACCCTGAGGCTCGTCCTATTTCCCAGTTGTAATTTGACTGCTAACAAATTCTTGGACTGCTTACTTTCACGTACATCCTTGCAGAGTCAGAGAGATGGTCATTTCTAGAAGCTCTAGGAAAAGAACAAGGAAGTTTCTTCTTGCAAGTTACAGATGTGTCTCCTCCAGCCTTATCAGTCACATCTTGTCCATCCTGACTTGAGCCTGTTACTGTACCTGGTGGAGGAGATGATGTGAGTCAGGGCAGGCCAGAGCAGCTCATTCCCTGCTCCATAAGAAGTGGAAACATTTGCTTTTTTCAAAGCACAGGGTACATGAGAAGCATTGCTTATCTAGGAAGAAGGTAGGAGAGTTATCCAAAGGAGGTAGGGTGGATGCCAGCGGGGAAATTTCTCTTTTAATATTAAATATAGTAACTATGGCCCCTGATTAGATAATAGATTTTAACTTGGCTAAAAGCAATTCTCTGCTTTTTGTAAAACATCTCATTTCAACTCGTAACCACCAGGACTCCTTTCGTCTGCTGTTTTGTCTTGTTTTATGCTGACGCTAGACAAGGTGATTCATACGCGTCTTGGCCACGTGGACTTGGGACTGACGTGCAGTAAGTCAGAAAGCCCTACCCCTGGCAAGATGTGGCTAGAGTCACATCTTGGATGTGACTCTAAAGGGTTAAGCGCACATAAAGTCTTATTCATGTATTTTATAGTAATTCTTTATGCTCTCCTACTTTCAATCGAGAATTTTAGTGGGATTAGATTATCACAGCTTGGTTATATGTTTAGACATATCCAATTCCATTTTTTAACTAACCCAACAGACTAGCAGTGGCTAGTATGCCACCTTGGAGGGAAGCAGGTGCTTCTGCCCTCTGGCTACCAGCCCACAGCTTAACCAGCTATGCTCAGCTTTTTCTCCGCCACATCACATGTGAAGGAAGATGTTTGCCCTGAGGCCTGTGTCTACGTGCACGTCCGTACAGCTGTGTTTTCCTCACCCATTCTCTTCCATTTAAAAAGCCACATCAGAATGCAGGTGAGAGAGACATCTTATAATTTTTATTTTTTAATAAAGAAACTTTTTCTTATATTCTTGTAAAGATTTGACAGTATAGTATGTATCCCCTCAGGTGTGATCACTCTGGTTCTCCCACCACCAAAGCACCCATCATCCTCCACCAAGGTCCATTGTACTCTTCTGTTTCTTTTTTTTTTTTTTAAAGATTTATTTATTTATGCATACAAGCACTGGGGGGTACAGGCCAGAGGTGTGGGGGGTGAGAGGATTCACCACAGACAGAGCGGGGAGCAGAACAGGCAGATCAATGGAAGTACACTGCTGAGGGGAGCAGCGGGCACAGCAGGAGAGGTCTGCTTCGCCATGTGGGTCCCCACCCTGGCTGCTGGCAGGGATCAAACTCGTGCTGCAGTAGCTGCGGTTTGCTCCATAGTGCGTTGCTTAACCCACTGCGCCACCAGGGAGGCCCTGTACTCTTCTGTTTCATCAGCCCTCTTTTTACCCCTCTGCCTCTTGGATGCCTCAGGTCTATGGTCAACTTTCAACATTTGTCTTTGATCCTTTGTTCAGTTTCTCTATATTCCACATCTAAGTGACCCTATCTGGTAATTGTCTTTCTCCTTCTGGCTTACATCACTTTAGCATCATCCCTTCTAGCTCCATCCATGTTGCCAAAAATGATGTGAGTTTATCTTTTTAATTGAGTAGTATTCCAGTGTGTATATATGCCAATTCTTCTTGACCCATTTATTTATTTTGGGACATTTAGTTTGTTTCCATATCTTGGCTATTGTAAATAGTGCTGCAGTAAACACAGGAGTGTGGGTTTGTTTTTGAATTAGTATTTTTGTGTACTTTGGGTAGGTTCCTAGGATCCATTTTTAATGTTTTGAGGAACCTCTATACAGCTTTCCATAGTGGCTGGACCAGGAGAGACATTTTTAAAAAATATACTGGACTTTATTAGAACTTCCACATTTATCACATTTGAACTGTATGAGAGTTTATGTAATAGAAAACATTCAAGTTTATTCTTTTTTATATAATGCACACACATGCACATTTTATTGAGGTAATATCGTTTGCATATTTGAAATATAGAATCTCCCTAATTAGGTGTTCTTACCATACCATACCCACCACTGAAGCACCCACTGTCCTCCACCACAGTCCACTGTGCTCCCTTATCACTTTGCTTCTCATCCCTTCTCCTCACTCTGCCCCTCTGGATGCCTTAGTTCTATGGTCAGGTTTCAAGGGTTAGTTTTTAAGTTTGACTTTATCTGATCCCTGGTTTGGTTTCTTTCTTTTCCACATATTAGTGACACCATTCAGTATTTATCTTTCTCTTCCTGATGTATTTCTCTTAGCATTTTTATAGGTCTGAACTTGAATCTGATCTGATTTATAAAAAGAAAAGTTACTCTCAAATTCTGTCATTGAATAATTTGGGTTGGGCCTAGAGAAGCTGCTCTAAGAAAGGACAATGGGTGGTAATCCAGGCTTTTGTTCTCACTCATGTGAGCTGACAGTGGAGGGGTCACTTTCCTAGTTATGACCAACCAGGGACCCAGCTGACAGTTTCCAGCTGGAAGCAACACAGCCAGTCCCAGAACTGAGACAGCCAACAGCATCAATCAAAGAGGGGAAAACTGGAGGTATTACCCTCTCAGACTTCAAACAATACTACAAAGCCATTATAATTAAAACAGCATGGTATTATAACAAAAAAAAAAAACCAAAAAACTCACAGACAAATGGAATTGAATTGAAAGCCCCAAAATAAAACCACACATTGACTGTTTAATGTGGCGAACCAATCTATGACAAAGGAGCAAAGAATATACACTGAACAAGGAAAGCCTCTTCAACAAACTCTTGACATTTGTTGTGTGATGAAGTGGTGAGAGGTGAACTTGGTGTCAGCTATGGCCAAATCCTGTTTGGTAAAATTGGTGGGTCTTATGCATGTAGGTATTAAAAAAATTTTTTTTTATTGTGGTAAAATATGTGTAACACAATGTTAGCATTTAAATCATGTTAAGTATATGGTTCAGTGGCGTTAAGTACACTCATACTGTGCTACCACCAGCACCACCATCAAGAACTTTTCCATTATTCCAAAACTAAGTAAAGTTTTTTCACTGTAAACAAGTGAAGAGATAGTGAGGCAGTTATGGAGACACCACTAAGAGTGTGCTCTATAAGTAAGAGACTGATGTGCGGTCTGATTTGCTTCTAGTGTTTTTGTGCAGTGAAATTTCTTGGATGGTGACCACTTGTTTCACCCGGTTTTATAAACCAGGATTTTAATAATCCCTCTCCAATCCTACCTTTCATTATTTATTTATTTTTGCTCATGTGGCATTCTCCATTCTAACGAGCTATTTTTGATTCTCAGAATTTACCAAGACTGTCCCACCCTTCTTTGCTTGACATCCTCCATTATCTCATTCAGAACATTTTATTGCATGCATACTGTGCCAGGGACTGAGGTTCATTCACATGGGCAAGACTTCATCCTGATTCACAGCTCTAGGGTCCTTGGGGGGAGACTGGCATTTGTCTTTTACATCATTGCACAGGTATCAGTTCCGGTGTGAACCCTTTCCCACTGTCTGCTCTGCTCTCCCCGATGCCATTGCTTGAAGCTGTTTCAGCAATTTATACAGTTCACCTTGAATAACATATGGCTGCTGGGTCCTGACCCCCAAGCTGTCAAGAATCCATGTATAACTTCTACTCCCTTCACAATTTAACTGTGGATAGCCTGCTGTTGATTGGAAACCTGACTGATAACATTAAGCAGTCAATGAAGCTTTATTTTGTCGAAGTGATCTATACTGTATTCTTACAGCAAAGTAAACAAGAGAAAAGGAAACATGATTAAGAAAATCATAAGGAAGAGGAAGTATATTGGCAGCACTGGATCAATACCATAAGTTTATGTTGTCTCTTTACAAGAAGATTCTTGGCCAAGTGGGCATGCTCACTTTATACCTATATTGTCTGAGAGTCAGCTATACATACTTTTCTCTCCAGAAAATCTCTCCTTATGTTACACTTGATTATAACCTTGTCTCTTATATTTAGTGGGAAATAGCTTGACATTTGGACTCTTCCTTGTTTGTCTCCAAATTCTGTATTCTTAGTATACAGCCTGTCAGGGTTAGAACTTAATAGTCACAGAAAGACCAGATTGGTATGTGGTAGAGACATGAACATTGTAATCAAACTGTAGATACTAGCTAAGATTGGGCCCCTTACACATCTGTATATTACTGGGAAGTTTAGTTAATAGTGTGACAGGTAGAGAAAATGAGGCGGGCACTTTTAAAGTCTCTTGCTTATAACAGATTTATTAATATAATATTAATTAAACAGAGGTGTGTAGGAACCTATGGACATTTGCTTCCCCCTCTAGAAATTGGCTCCCTTTCTTATTAATTAAGTTGGATATGGTACAGTGTAAATCTCCCAATGCTTATTTCATTCATACATACTAATGAGGACAGCGTATGGTGGTGGTAGGGAAATCATTTATTCAGCTATGGGGAGAAAAACTGAGCCCCCCTGCTGACTTTGCACACAGTTTTTAAAAGATTTATATCGGTTTCCTAATTAAGTAGCTGAGTGCATTAAATAAAGAGCATGTCATTGCAAAGGTTATCACTGACTACTGGTGTTTCTCCATTTAGCATCTTACAGGTGAGGGTGGAGAGCATACGCCCTTCCCCTATCATCTCGTTCCTTCACACATTGCCTACCATTTTCAAGTTTTCTGCTTCCATCAAAAATTACTCACAGAGTTCAGAGAGTTTTCAGGATTCCCAGTAACTAGAGAAAGACTAATTTTGATTCAAGATGCTACAGTGATTTTTTTTCCTCCTTTACACTGTATGTGTTTAACATTTTAACACACTGAGTGTATTAACATTTTAAAATGTGGGTGATGGTCTCATTAGCTAAGAGAATGTATTCTTAAAACAGTATCTTCAAATTTGATGATTGTGTCTACATTATTTACTAACGTCTAGAAAACTTTCTGGAAGGTTAATAAAACCTTCTAGAAAAAGGTGAGATAAGTCCTCAAGTCATTATTTTATCTGTGGGAAATGATTTGAACTCTTCCTGGAAGTGGAATATGCATTCCATATCCTTAATTAGCTGTTTGTATCCTGCCTGACTCCTGTTACTGATGGCAAAACCAAAATATGGCAATATTATTAATATTTCACAATGTATTGCTATAGTATTTTTTGAATAGCAGTACAAACAAAATTTTTAAAATCCAAGGGAAACTATTTGAATGTGCAGTATGTGAGTGTGTACGTATAAGTGTGTATATGCCTGTGTGAATATGTAAAGATGAATTTCACATTATTTCATTAGGACATTGAAATGAAAGATCTTCCTACAAGAGAGCAGATAACTTAGTATTACAGCTTTGTTCTCTGGCTTTTCCCTCTGTGTATATTATGGGTATCAAAATGTAGGAGTGATTCATAACAGACAAGTACCATGAGATTAATTGCTAAAAGTGATTAATTTGCTCTGGAACTGCATGTCTGAAATGGGCAGTGTGCACGCAAGTGTCGCATGGTCACTCAGCCTGTACCACTGAGACTGCACCATCAGCTCTGACTGTCAGCTGGGTTAGCTCTCCAGAAGAGAAAGAAAGAACTACAAAAATGTTCTCCCTTTGCTTTTCTTGCTTTCCCCCGCCCCCATCTGTATCCTAAAACTCTCTATATTAGCAGCAAATAAAATGACTCACCTTTATTTTCATTTCTGATTTCTCTTGATGGTTCCACCAAGCTAAACCCTTCTGGTGGGCTCCCAGTTAACTCTTTCTGTCCCCCTCCTCTTGTTAATATACAGTTCCCCAGGGATCTAGGCATGTTTCTTTCCTATGTTTTCCAGGTTGAATCAAGATAGTAGAAAGAGTTGGAGTGTGAATATTTTTCTTCCTTTTTTCACCATGAAAGTAGAGGGAAGTGGGGTGGTGGGGAGGGAGCTCTTAAATAATAGTTACACATTGTTCCCTTCCTCTTTACCAGAGGATGTTTTCCATTGTACCTGCTGCCTTGCAGTACTTACTCATAGATCAGTTCACTTTTTCTTTTCACTTTCCCAGTCGGTGACACCCTCATTGGGATGGGTACCTGCTGGAGAGTGGCATGGGAAAGCCCTGACAGATAAGGGCAGTAGATCTGGCATGTCTTGGAAACATGGAAGTTGCTTCTTTTGAGAAAATTGTCAAGATTTGATCCCTGGCTCTTTCCCTTTCTATATGCAGATCGAATCGATCAAGCCTTCTTCACTAATTCTGCTGCCTAGTGCTGGAGGTTCTCAGCTGACGACTTCCTCATAGAGCAGAACAGAGTTACCTGTACAGGACACATTGAATTTGTGTCCAGGTTCAGAGACATGGTTCAGTGTCTTCATGCATTCTCCATATGTGTTCTTCGACAAGCCCTCTTCTTTGTCACACATACATTGCCTTCTTG
Organism: Galemys pyrenaicus; assembly: GCA_019455555.1. Lineage (NCBI taxonomy): Eukaryota > Metazoa > Chordata > Mammalia > Eulipotyphla > Talpidae > Galemys > Galemys pyrenaicus. The sequence continues at coordinate 10,251,067 of JAGFMF010011668.1, read as the reverse complement.
GGTACTGTGTGGCCACTCTGCTTCTGTACCTGCACATCCAGATATTCCAGGATCTTACCTCTAAGAGTTATTGAGCAGTGAACTCACTACTTGATGTGCACAGAAGCCAATTACTATGGCATCAGCATTTAAGAAAAAAACTATTGCAAATCAATTGGTGAGGAGGCAGGAGGTATGTACAGTTTAAACATATCAACATTGGTTATTCTTCCGTTTAGCAGAAATGTGTGTAGAGAAGGACTGTGTTATTTTGCTTCCTTGGTTAAGAAAGGGAGAGAGCTTATATATAGATTTTGGGGATCAGGGTTGAGACAAAGATTTATTGGCCTCATGCAAAGAAATATGAATGTGACTGAAGCTCATTGGCTCATTACCAGGCAGTTCATATGTGAAAAATAATGAAGAGGTATTTTTTTTTTCAGGTAGTTGAATTTTGAATATCTGTTTGTGGGTACCTCACCTCTGGGTAGCCCCATCCTCTGCATCTGACTCCAGCCAGGCTTGGGGTTCAGCTCAAGGTTATTGCTTCTGCTTGCTAGGCTGGATCATTTTCAGATAAACTGTGAATACAAATCTCATTGAGAAAGTTAGATACGCTTTTTTTCTTTTGTGCTCTAGGGTCTGAGAGTAATTTAACCATTTAATCTTGGTGAAAGAAGCACAGAGTAGGTTTCTATGTCCCTAAAACAGTGTCTTCCTTCATCCCTACATAAAAATACTGGCGTACTTCTGTATGTACAGTTTAAACATGTCACCACTGGTCATTCTTCTGTTTAGCAGAACTGTGTGTAGAGAAAGACTGTTATTCTGTAAAACGTCTATGCCAGACTCCCAGCCCCAGGCTTGGTCTCCAGTCTCTGTTGGTGATGTGGGAAAGTCCCCACACAACTGCTTTCCTGGCAAAAGTGACAACAGGCCTTCAGAAGAGACTATGATACTCTTCTCTTCCAGCATTTTTCAGTGTGGACCATACTTATTTGGTTCAATTGAGTCGGTTCCCGTTCTCCTGCTCCTCCCACTGTGATGAGAAGGAGAATGAGGTGCGCTATTAATATAGTATGAAATAGATAAGACGAAGCAGAATCTAGGGTAAAAATTCATTTTTCTTATTGCCATATTTCTTTGCTTGTTATAATTTCCAGCACCCTGGAGCTCTTGTCAGCGACCCATTTTGTGAATGGAGACATTTCTGCTTTGAAGTCATAATTTATCCTGCAAGAGCTGCTAAAAGAAGCACTTTTAAACTCAGATCTGAGCGTAGGCTGGGAATTGTAAGTCACCTCCAAGCACTTGGGTAAATTGCAAAGAGTAGAGTCTTTTTACCTCAGGGAGTCAATTTTAACTTATTGCTTTTTTCTCTGAAGATAGTTTTCTCAAACATTTTCTCCCCCTTACTTTCATTGCAAATTTTGACTTAGGTTGTACAAATTAGCTGCTTGTGATTTATTTATGACACTTGGTTTGTGGTAAGTTAAGTTGTGACTACCTTATCACTAACCATCTAGCTAAATAAGAGTTTTAAAAATTAGCCCATGGAAATCCTAGGGAAGTACGATCTCTTTCCAGCCCACTCAAGACAATCGCTATTATTATCAGCCATCTCCTTCCTAAGCCTTAGAGAGCAGATATGGAAGAGAGAGGCTGGAATGTGGACCCTAGCTTCCACATGCATTCACATGGTATTTTATGGCTTCTCATCTCTGTGACCTAGGGTGAGTTACTTACTCTCTCTGAGCCTCAGTTTCCTCCTCTAGGAATGGCAGTAAAGCACATACTTTCCTTGTAGGATTGTTGCAAGTAGTAAATGAGTTAAGTTATACAAAGACATTAGAAGGGTGCTTGACATATAAAAAGCAAAATGTAAGTACCTTTTCTTCTTACCAAATTGTCTCTAACTGTGTGATAGTTGCGTATTTGGAGAAGAAAGATAAGCAGATAGATCAGGAAGACATATATTAGTAAAAACAGGTATCTTTTGTATTTTTAAAAAAGATTTCTTTCTTTGCTTTTAAACGGGGGTGTAGACCTGAGGTATGGGGGTAAGAGGATTCACCAGAGACAGAGTGGGGAGTAGAACACACAGATTTACTGAAATACACTGCTGAGAGGAGCAGCAGTATGTGAGACTGGAGAGGTCTGCTGTGCCCTACGTGGGTCAGGTCCCTGGCTGGGAATCCAACTCAGGCAGTCAAGATGATAACACTGAGACTTAACTCTTAGCCCACCAGGGAGGTCCTGTCTTTTGTCTTTTAGGTTTGGTTTGATTGTTCATCTGGATATTAGAAGCAGATCACGTTTAATGCAAAGTTATCCACAGATTTGATCACTGAGGTATTTTGGTTCTTCTAAATACAATTAGATGAGCTATCTGTTTAAATCTTCTGGGTGTTTGTGTGACAGTGCTATTTTGAATCTTGTGTTTTAAAGGTTGAAGAGAAATGACTTCACTGTGTGAGTTTGCATAATACAAGGAACAAGAAAATGAAAGGCACTGAGGCTATATTAAGTGGCTTGCTTGCCTCTCTAGTGGCAACCCTCCCAACCTGCCCCCTATTCTACCTTTCCACTCTCAGGATTTCCATGTGGGGCACTCTCTGCAGGCTCTGCAGAAAAGAAAAATAATAAAACACATCTTTATGTCCTTATGTCATTGCTTTCCTCTATGCTGAGTTTTCATGGTAACCGTCTTGTTGTTGAATTTGTCTGTTGCTGACAAAGCTACTCAGGGATAAACAATACCCTCATCATTTGATTAGCAGCCAAATTTCCCTAAAAGGTATCTTTGGAACCCCCTAAGGTGTCCCAAAAGTTACAAGACAGCAGCTGAACCGTATAACTGAGTTTTATTTATTACCTTCCACATATAAACACACACACACACACACACACAACATCCTCATCCCTCATTCCTTCACATTTTTTCTTGGGGTTTATTAGCAAAGAAATTTGTGGCTCAGTTACTGCTGTATTGAAGTCCTGATTGCTTTACCTTTCGAGGAGTTCTAATGCTTTACAACATCCTAATCTCTTGTCTCATGTCTATTCTGTTGCTCGGAAGTCCAGGGAGAATTCCAGAGATTTGGCCAATCTTGGGATAAGACAGATGAATCACCTGGCAGTCTCAATTCAGCGATGTGGACTCAATCAAATCTTTGTCTGGGAGCCCCCCAAAGGGAAGTCACTTAATTTGGATTTCTAGGGTGGCTGGGCATAGGGGAGCAGGTCTTAATCTGGAGACTCAGAACTCTATTCCAGCACAGTTATCTTCCTTCCGACCCCACAGCAAAGGGTTCAGTCTTCTTGCTTCTTGCTTTCAGCCCACATATACACACTCTTCTAAAATGCATCATGTTGGGATTTATATTGATTTTTGCCATCACCTATCTACACCAGTAGGGAGCCTCCACAGGAGGTTGTATGTGTCACTGCGTTCTTAGTATGTATCCCAGTACCTGACATAAAATTGGTACCTAATAAGTAATGACTGGTTGAGTGCTATCCTCTTTCAGCTCGTTTCCTGTGCCAGCTCTCCTATCTTCTGCAATGCCACAGGCTCCATCAGTAGTGAGGGCCAAATGTGACAGTAGAGAGATGCTCAGGTAGAGAGATGCTCTAGCAATTAAGAATTCAACAATAACTTATTAGAACTGCACCATATGTTTAATTTGTCCTCAGTGCTAAAAATGAACACTAAAGAGAATTGAAAAGTGTAACAGTCTCCTAGCCTGAAGAACTTCAGAATCTAGCTGGTGGGTGGGTCTGGCACACATGTCATGATTAAATGCAAAGGAAAGGAACTGAGGCTGATTCTAAGGGAAGTCAAGTTTCAGAGAATGGAGAGATAGAAGTGTCCTAGAAGGGGCAAGAAGGGCTCCTGGGGAAGTTAGGATTCCTGCAGGAGGAGTTGCAGGATTGGGAAGTATCAGTGGCAGAGGTGAGACTTTCTGTTTGGGAGGGGGATGGTGGTGTGGAGACTGGTATGAGCGTGACTAATGTGAGAAGAGAGACCTCCAGCTTGACTGGGGTGTTTCAGAGAGAGAAGAGGAGGGAAGGGAGAGAAAGAAAAGAAAGAGGAAGAGGAGGAGAAGGAGAGAATGAAGGAGGAAGAGGAGGTAACCCCAATTCTGCATTCTAGGGTTTAGTTTTGTCTGTTACTTTCCTTGTTGCTCTATATTCCACACTGGAGTGAAATAGCACTTATTTATTGCTTTTTTACTTTGAAAACTCTCATTGATAAATCAACCTAATCTCTCAACAAGATAGTGATTCTCAAACTTGGGTGCGCATCAGAATCCCTCAAGGGTCTTAAGGGTCTTATTTTACATCCAGTTCCTAAGACATGCCCCCTACCCTGCAGCTGAGTTCCAATTCAGTAGAATAAGATCTGGGGCCTTAGGAGATCTGTGTTTTGGGAATGATTTAAGGAGGTCCATGGACTATACTTTGCAAATATGACTGAAAAGAGCAAGTTGCAAGAAACTCTTGAACAAAAATCTCAGAAGATGAGCAGCCAGAAAAAGTTGTGTGTGTGTGTGTGTGTAACAGAAACAAAATACATACAATGAGCTTCCAACAATGAAATTTAAACACTGTCCAACCAGTTGTTATCTTTCCCATCAGTTGGGGGTTTACCTTAATTTGAATGAGTAGCTGATAGGCATGCTGGGCAAAGAATTGATGCAATTTCCAGAAACCCAAGTAGTGAGTCTAGTTAAGCTTTCCTAATCCAAGGACATCCTAAGAACAGCCACTACTTGAATTTATGCTTTGTTATCAGCTGGGCGCAGAGTTGCTCATTTTAAACTACAATTAGCAGCAAATTACAGTCAGGCTGACTTTCAAAAGAGCTGGTTACATTCTGCAAGGAAACAATTTAAGGGATCAGATCGGTGCTGCTGCTAAGTCAAACCAGCTCATCTGGCTTCTAAGACACAGGCTTCACAACCCTGCAGAGTCTTTACATCTCTGGCTCCACAATCAAAACGTCTAGCTCTGTTGTTGGGGTTCCAACTGGTGCTCATATAATAAGGCTGGATCTGCCTTGGGAGAGTGCAGAGAACTCACTGGAAAAATTCGAAATGCTAGGGATTTCTGCAACCTGATCTTAGTTTTTCCATTGTGCAATGGATGCTCCCTATAAGCCTCACCAGGAAATAGACTCAGAGGAGGGTAAGAAGGTGACTCTGCTATCAACTGTCCTTTTCCTCAATGCCCGTGAAGGACAGCTGCCCTGGGCTGCATGTTTTGAGTGTGCCATCAGCTGGCTGGGTCTGCTGGAGTTGTTACATAGGACTTGCAGGATGAGACAGTTTTGAACAGCTGGAGTGAACTTCCCCAGAGTTAACTTTTGAGGAAGTTGTAAAAAGTATTTCATTTTTTCCAGCACAGCTTCAGGGTGGGGGAGAGCCGTCATAATGCTTATTTCTCCAGAAATCTTTGTGTTGGCCACTCGTTTTACAGCTTTATAAAAGAGTACAGCCATTTCACCCAAGACAAATATGAAGGGGAAGAATCTAATGGTAAAGGAAACATATTTATTTATTTTTAAAGATTTTTTTTAATATTTTGCATAGAAGAACTGGGGTACAGGCCAGAGTTGTGGGGGGCTGAGAGGATTAATCAGAGACAGAGTGTGGAGCAGAACAGGCAGATTGACTGAAATACGCTGCTGAGGGGAACAGCGGGGGAGGTAGGAGAGGTCTGCTGCACCATGTGGTTCCCCTCCCTGGCTGGGGATGGAACTCAGGCCGTGGAGATGACAGTATTGAGGCTTAACCCCTAGGTCACCAGGGAGACCTGGAAACACATCCATGATCTCACCTGTTCTTTCCTTTTTTTTAACCTGCCAGTGACAGATGTTGGGTGTCAATGGATGTGGTACTGGCTGCAGAGAGCTAGGCGTTTATGAGAGAAGCAGAGTCTGTTTCTAGTTGAGTGGGTATAGCACAGCTGCCCAGGTGCAAACACCCAGAGAGTCTGGAGTGAGGGAAACACAATCTCCGCTGCTCCAAATCCCAATTGAAGGTTCCAAAGGTAACCCTCATCTCACTCAAGGCCAGGCCACCTTCAACCTCTCCAGGACAAGGCAGGGGAAAAACATGTTGAACTGAACTGAATTTGAAGCAAAAGCCAACACCCTTTTAAAGAACGTCAAAAATGTTGCTTGCTTGGAGTGTCTACTTCGCACCAAATAGGTGGGTCACTGGCGGTTCTCCAGACCACCCAGCATCTGACTACCACCCAGATAGCTTCCAGTCTCCAGCTCAAGATAAAGAAGATACGCATCCTAAAGGATGGCTTACACCATGTTTTCTTTTATCTTCTTCCTTCGAGCGTTCTCCAGGCACCCCTCCCTGCAGAAGTGCTGACTGTCTAAGGGATGCTCACGTCTCACAGGGTCTTCATGGTCCACATGAAGTGAGTAGGAAAGGGACAGCCACCCTGGAGCTCGTGGCTCCACTGCAGGTGTAGAGGGAAGAAGACTGGTGGATGTTCTTAATGTTTGTTAAATTAAAAATATTTAAAAATTTAATTCTGTTTTCTTACATCATTGTTCATTTTTGGACCGTATTTGATTTCTCCCCTGAGGCATCGTCCCCATAGTTCTCCAGCCACCACAGAACCTAAGATCCAGCACCCGAGTCCTTGTGCTCTTCCCGCCCCTGTTTTGCATCCCTTTCCCTCCCCTGCTCTATGCCTCAGATCTAGGGTCAGCTTGCAAATTTTGTCTTTTTCTTGACCCTTTGTTTGGTTTCTCTTTATTGCACATATAATGGAACCATCCAATATTTATCTTTTCCCTTCTGACTTGTTTCAGTGGGTGGTCTTGAGCCTTCTGAGCTGGTCCCAGGCAGCCCAGTGAATACTTTTTCACCCCCTCATATGAATCATAATAGAATCTCTGACTCAGTGGTCTCCCCATATCACCAGTGTCAGCTGCTGCATAAGAAAGGGTAAATTCCTAAGGTAAAAGTTGGGGGGGGGGGAGGGGAGGGGGGAGGTGATGAACTGCCTAGGTGAGGGACAGGCAGGACTTGAGCTGTGACTCAGAGTGTGCTCAACATTTCTGAGAACCTGTATGCTGAAATTGATGTTCTTGGGGGCATACACAATCTATACTTTGATATGATTCTAGAAATCCCAATTGTGTGGCCCTTTGAAAGAATCTGGGATTGGGAGTAAGTCTGGAGGAAGGGTGTATGTATGTGATTTGAGCCACCTGAAAATCCCTGTATACCCCTCTCTATCCCTTCATCCCTCTTTTGTTTGACTCAGCGAGCATGACAGACACCAAACCCAGAAGAAGCATCTCCAGCCCCTCTGAAGTGATTTTTAGTGTGTGCTGTTAACCTCCCTACTACTTTTTGACATGCTGGTTGGTTGAACTTTATGTCTCCCTGCCTCCTCTTGGACTGGGCTCTTTCAGGGACTCAGAATGGCCCTCCAGGGAGGTCTTCTCTGCCTTCTTGGACTCTAGAGACGGCCAGCCAATTGCCATCCTGCTTTGGGGCCTGGGCTTCTTTTATGCGCTTGCGTCTTTCCTCTTCCTCAGTCATTGATCAATTCACTTTTTCCTGGATTCTTCACAGTTGTGCAAGCCAGCTCCTGATTTCATAGATGAGGAGGTGCAGCCCAGGAAGCCTGAGTGAATTCTGGACACACCACCTGTGTTATTCTCTCCACTACACCTTCCTGTTTTCTTGTCTGTTCTCAAGTATGAATGTGCATGTAAGTGGGGAGGTGCACGTGTGTGTGTGTGTGTGTGAGAGAGAGAGAGAGAGAGAGAGAGAGAGAGAGAGAGAGAGAATGAACGAACACATGAGCACGTGTGCAGGCAGGCATGGGTAATTATTGAGCTCCAGTACCTGCCAAAGTAGAAGCTTTTTTATGTATTATCTTATTGGCGCCTCATAGCACTTGAGTGAGCTAGATGTTATTATCCACATGTACCACATGAGGCAACAGAGGTCAGAGAGGTTAAGAAATTTGCTGAAGATTGCTGGGATCAGGATCCACTCTTGACTTAGCCCATTATTGTTCCATTATAGCAGGTCTCCGAGGATCCGTGTGGAACACCACAGAGGTCTCTAGAGATAAGACGCTTCCCTTGGAGGATGCGGGCCTGGCAGTGCCAACCCATGAGCTCAGAGCGCATCACCTGAGCCCTGACCCTGATGCCAGGGGAGGGGCTGTGTGCAGAGTGATTCACGGTTCTCTAAGAGCGTGGTTCTCCCTGAGGACTGGGGATCGCTGCCGCTCGGAGGGCCACAGCTCCTCAACCACTGCCATACTAACCTTTTCCGCATTGAAGATATTTTTCTTCTTACATGTCATCAGGAGGATAAAAGACTCTTGCAGAGGTGTTAGGAAGGGTGACGCCAGCATTAGGGCAGCGCATGTGCTATATGGCTGCAGAGATGGTACAGGTGCCGGAGGGAAAGGCGTCTTCAGAAAGATGGAGCTGTCAAGTGACCCTGCTTGTTGGACAAACACTGGATGGAGGATATGGGTTTCCCTGCCCGTGTCAGTGAAGGTGATCCCGGAAGCCCCCGTTCACTTTTTCTACATTTATTTTAAATGTCCGGGTCTTCTTGGGCAGCCCTGTGAGTGGAAGTGAGAGAGAGAGACACAGAAGGGAATTGAAACAAATCTTGTTTTCTTTCCGGAAGAGTACGAAGTAACTTCTAAGAAACTTGAAGGAAGTACTCTAAAATCATTTTATTATTTTTTTGCTAGAAAACCCCCCAAAGATCAGAAGATGTTGTAAAAAGAACACTAGGCTTGGCATAGAAGTGGCTTTAAGTTCCCAGTGCTTTTAATTATCTTGAATACACATGGCCCATTTCTTCACAAGCCTCCTTAGCAAAACTGATTGCTGTTCTGTGACATGGTGGAAAAGTCAGTTCACTGACGTGTGTTTGATTTGCAGGATTATCACTGAAAGAAAACCTATAAAAGTGTGCTCTTTCAGTGTTCATAACAGGCTTTTTAATTTCTTGGATAATTCCTTTACTGTCTTCTGCTTTGGTACAGCTGGGACTGACCTACTTTGTTCCTTCATTAGAGGGTTTTGCATAGGTAATAATAACAAGACCAAGAAGCTCTGGTGTTAAAACTCGTTCCTGAATCACAGCACGACTTTTAGCTTCAAGTCCTTAGGCCAGTTTCATGAATTTTATTTATGTTTTCATTTATTTATATGATGCCTGCTGATGAGATGTGCATCCAAAAATTAAAACATGAATTCATCAGAAGGACCCAACATGGAGTTAGATTAAAAATTTGAACCTCTGAACTTCCCGACACCTCCTGCCACAGAAATAACAAGATCATTACTGAGCTCCACAAACAAAGGAAGCTCTCTCTTCTCCTCCAACAACGGGTGAAAAGGCAGACCTGAGAATGCTAGCACAGCTCAAAACATCACTCACAACATCCCAAACCAAAACAAAAGCAACGTGCCAAACAGCCAAACAAACAGGCAAAATCAGCCTTCAGCAAACCCTGGTGAGTTGCCAAATTTGGTTTCTGGCGGCTTGCCCTGTGGGAATTACGTAATTCCCAGACAAGGGCCCTCCACTGGGGAGTTCAGGCTCTCATCTTCTACTCCAGAGAACTAACAGAAAGAAAATAGGTGAGAATTTCACTTCCACTGAAGCTGCTGATTTTTATTATCATTTTTGTTGTTAGTGGAGTGGGGATGGTGTGCTACGAAATGCCTTGTTAGGGAGATAGATCCCACTATTTTATTTTTTATATTATATATTATATTTTTATTATAAAAATCTATAAGAGATCTATTTTATTATAATATTTATCATATTATAATATACTAATATATTTTATATAAATACATATGTATATTGTAAATGTGTATAGTATTTATTATAATAAATATAATAAATATTGTAATAAAATAGATGCCCTAAAAGTAACTAAATTGCCCTCCATTTTATATTTTAAGTAATCCATGACCCAGTCTCTGAGGCCAATAAATGTGGATACCCAAAGCAGGAAAACTTGTTTACTTTAGTCTTCCACAGTAGGATAGTAAGCTCAGGCTAAGAATTGCTTTGATATGCTGAGGATCAGCTAAAGACAAGTAGAAGTAGGAGGGGGTTGAGTGTGGTGCCTAGTGTGGAAGATGCCTTCGTGAGGTGACCACTGTGAACCAGATACCTTAGACCTCTCATTTCATATTCATGATGTTCCTGTCGAGTATTATTCTCATTTCCCAGGAGAGGAAACTGGGTCTCAGAGAGTAAAGTGGCTTCCTGAAATTACATAAAAGTGGCCTTGACCTCTGTAAGTCCAATGCCTATTCCATACACCCAGGCCAAGAGCATTGGTCTGCCAAGTTGAAGAGCCTTAGGTGAAAGCACACAGTACCTTCACTAGCTCCTGAGCGTATGGGGTCACTCTCTCCCAAAGGTTCATATAGGCTTTTCTTGACATGCCAAGGGTAGGCCTGTGATCACCATGATGTGGCAAGAGAGCTCAGTTGAAGCCCTTGTGAGCCTTGGGAGTCTGTCACCATTATTCTTTACTCATGTTGCTCATTGTAAGAGCTACTAGCCGCAGGTGGTTATTTAAAATTAAATGAATTAAATAAGTCATTTTGTTACTGACTGGCTAGGTTGTATTGCTGGCACTCAGGACAGACTCCAAATATGAGGTTGTTTTCACAAAGGAAATGTGTGTGTGGAAATGTAAAGTGTGGTGCCACCATGAGAAAACAGCAGTTAGTACTCTAAAGAAACCATCTCCTCTTGTGGTGAATGAAGGAAGGTTATAGGAAAGAGAGGAAGTGAGTGAGTGACATGGGGAGGGTTTCTTCATTCTCAGGTCTGGGAAGGCACCAGCAGTGCAGGGAAAGTCAGAGAAGGGACCATGGATGACCTTCCTGGAATCATTGCTCTCTTCTTTGTTATCAGCTTAAAATGGTTCATAGTGGTATTATCAGCATCATCAGAGGGAAAAGAAATATTTTGTTAAGCATCAAGCAACCTATGACAGTGGCCTTGAGGAATGTAGTATGGTGGCTTCTAAGGCAGAGGTCAGGTCATTATTCTTGGTGCGGTCCCAACCACAGTTCCTTGTCCTATGAACCATATATCAGTGCTCAGTTACCACAGGTGACCATTGAGTATCTTTATGGGCAGCACAGTCTTCTAGAACATTGTCATCTTCAAAGAAACTTTTGTTGCACAGCACTGGAAATGGAACATTGTAGTTGTTAAGGGGTCTCCCCTTAGACTACAATTGGTCCTTCTGGGCCTGGAGAATCCAGCTCATTCTGCTTACTAGAATAGAATGCTTAGTTCTACTCTGGATTTCTATTAGAAGGAATATTCCCTAAACAAAGTTCAAGGTTCTGATCTCTATCTAACCTTTATTCTACTCTGCGAGATGGAGATACTTTGCTGGTTAATTAACTTGAGAAGAACAATTGCAAATGAACCTCTTACTGGGAACACAAATGGACAAAGGTAGTTGCCATGGCATAAGAAGTCTCAACTAGGGGATTTATCTTATTGATGAAGTTTAGGGTGACCAAGGAAGTGAACCCTTAGACCAACAGAGGTGGGAACCATTGGAAGAAGTAGGGTGGAAAAATGACGTATATTGGTTACCTTGAGACCAGCAAAAGCAACAGGATCTGTAATTCATGTCATTAACCTTCTTCTTATAAATTACCCCAAAAAATAGATAACCAGAATCCTTGGAAAGCTGTTCTCAGATTTTGCAAATAAAGAAAATTGATCAGAGTGGCCCCAGGGCTGAACCTTAGTGAGTGTTATGGGGGCTGCCCAGATCTTCCTTTAGGACAGAGAGATGATTCTTCCAGCTACTGAGAAAATTAGCGACTTGTGTCTCTCCAGGAATTTCCATCCATTAAAGAGACCCTTAAGTCACACTCCGGAGCAGCAGGCTACCCAATGGGTAGTCACTACAGAGGTGTAAAGGTCCCCTTCTTTGTGTCAAGTAGGTCATCTGGGAAGGCTCATCCCAGTCCCTGAATCACCCCAGTCCCTTTGTGCAACTTCCTAGCAGTTCAGTACCTCCCTCTCTCCCTCTGTTCCGTTCTGCTACCTTTACCGCTCCATACCCGTCTGCATCAGGCAAGCCTGCTTCAGGTCCATGATCCCATGATCTGTCCAATTCTGAGGTTCAATATTGGTAGGACCCCTGCTCACAGAAGCCGCATCCTGAAACATCTAAAAGTCAGCTTAGACAAGATATTTTAGCCTCTACATTAATTCTATGTTTAAATTTTTCATAACCCAAATGGGAAAGCTACTCATTGGTGATTCCCTCAAAACCTCAAGTCTGGTAAGTGTAATTTATACCCTCTTTGGATGGAAAAGTCAAGGAGATGATCTGTTTAGATTGTCTGTCTGTGTGTGTGTGAGAGAGAGAGGGAGGGAGGGAGGGAGATATGTGTGTTTGTATTGGAATCTACCTAGGACAACTATTTTCACCAGAAGTAAGGGCTGTGATAGCATAGTAGAGAAGGTAGGTTGATAAGATCTCTTTAATTATCATGGTTATTTAAGTCACTGAAATATTCTGTGTTTAAAATGATTCTTTTAAAATTATTTTTTCATTATATAATTAATAAGTGAATTCAGTCTCTTTGCCTAAAAAATAATTAAAACATTACAGATAAAGCTGAAATCCCTTGTGGCTCTTACACCAGTCCCTCCCTCCCCTCCCCCAGAAGACAAACTATTACCTTCCAGACCTTTCTAAATTGGCAGTATCTATTTAAATTAAATTTCTGCATTTTCTTTGACCTAGAAGTCCTAGTTTTTAGAGTTCCACTTTAGAAAACCTCTTGAATGTGCCTGAGAATGAATGAGCAAGGTTATGTAGTGAGTCATTGTTTATAATGGCAATGAAGGTAAAGAACTTAATAGGGGTCTAAATAAATTGTTGTGTATTTTTACAATGACATTGTATACAATAGTAAGCACAATGAAATGGAACTGTAATTAGTAAAGTGAAAAAAATTTTAGATAACATTGTTGAATGAAAAAGGAGGTTGGGAATGATAAATGTATGCTTCTGTTTTAGCCTTTCTCTTCTCAGTCTTTCTCAGACATTTCTTCCCATTTCCCATATCATTTTTGCTTCCCCTTCACTCTGCATTTGCATTCTTCCCTTAATCAAGTCTTTTCATGGGTTAATATTGGGAACCAAATCTACATATTATGAAAGGTTTCTGTTTACTCTCATTAACAGTCACTTAACTCATTGATTAGCAACTGGCCAATCCAAACTGGTAGTTAAAATGTCAAAATAAATGGTTTCATTGCCTGTGCCCTGGCTCACATGATCAAGTTAATGAATAATTAATTGGACAACAATATGATCTGCTATATGGAAACCAGCCTGCTTTGCTTACTATAGACGTTTCAAAGATATACCAACAATTTGACAGTGTTACAAAAAATATATAGGCAGAATAAGAAAAATTTAGTATCTGCATTAAAGAATGTGTGAGTAATGGTTGTATTTTATGCTATTAGAGCATGTAGATGATCTGAATTGAAGGATCCTAGCCCAATAACTTCCTTTTGTGTTGGAGAAAGTAGTGGGTGGTTCAAGGAAGGGAACTTAGGCTTCGGTTGTTTTCTGATGGCACATTTTATCAGTATTGGAAAGGGTCACTCTCCTTTACTTTGGGAATGGTCCCTCCCTTTCTGGTATAGTAGATGAAAGGTTTCGGCGTGGTTGGACAAGAGAGCAAGGGAGAGAGAGAGAGATAGAGGGAGAGAGAAAGAAAGAGCCAGGCCATGTTTCTGACCAGCAGGAACTTTTATTGCTCTTCCAGGCAGGCAAGATTCTCTGATCCCCCAGAGTGGGGGTCGGGGAAGTCATGCCCAGGTACAGGCTTCGGGGTTTTTATAGGAAGGGTACTTTGGAGTGGAAAATTTTGAAGTTCCTTCTGGCGGGAAGGTTGTGGTGGGAAGAAGTTGTCCGTTGATGGTGATCCATATCGAAGCTCCCCAGGTTGCGTTCAGGTTCACGGGCCACATTCCACTGGGATTGAGCTACCTGAATCACATGTCATCTTGTTCCACATCGGAGTGCCATCTTATCTTGGTTACTGTTGGCTTCTTGGAACTGCTACCCTGGGGACCTGGGTGAGGGGTTCGGGTAAGGTGTTTGGGTGAGGGACCTGTGTGCCCTTTCAGTAGGGTCCAAGTATGTGTTTTACTCAGAGGTGTGTGTTTAGGGGATGGATGGATATGACGAACACAGTGATGAATGGGATTATGGCAAGAAGGAACAGCCCTGGGCTCCTCCAGACCTCTCTTTATGTCACAGTTTAAGAATGACTCAGTGCTAGAAGGTCTTGGAATAAAATCATATGAGAAGGGGGTCACAGGAATTGTGAAGTTCATGAGTAGGGTTACCCAATTAACAGGACACCCAGTTACATTTTAATTGAAGTTAGGCAATGAATACTATATTGATGGAACAAACTCATACTGAAAATGATTCATTACTGACCTGACATTCAAATTGGATTGGGTCCCTGTATTTTATTGGTAAAATTTTTACATCTTCCTGGGATGCATGTTGAGAACTGACAATGTCTTGTAAACTTGAGAGAATATTATTCTACGTGTCTCTTTGTCTCATTATAAATTACGAGCTATGTGCTTTGAGTTCAGAGTTTTGGATATCAAATCAAGTCAGGGACACATTTTCTACTACAGGTATCCTCTATGTTTCAAAAGTCCAAGTTATACCACTCTGCTTTTACAAAAGACCTACATTAATGCAGCTTTTGCTGGCCAAGAGAGCTCTGAAAAGGATTTTTCACTTTTATAACAAAAGTGACAAAATCACATTCTGAATTTGCTTTGTGGCAGGCAGTGAGAGATATGGGGGTCCCAAGCAGCACATGAAGAGTTGCCTCCATCCTCCCGGATCCTTCCCTGGGAACTCTCTCCGCGTATGTATGTGTCATGTCATTCCACTTTGACTCCGTGTTAGTGCTGTTTTAGGTCTTATATGATATCTGGTATAATTTGCTTTGTTATTTTGGGGGCCTGGGAATGTTTAAAATATTTTTCCTTATAAATTAATGTAATTGCTTCTTTGCTTTATGCCATGTTAGCTTAAGATTTGTATCATGGCAACCCCTAGTTTTGGATGGTGGCGGGGATCCTGTTCCTGAGTGTCCTGCAGTGGAACAGGTTGTCTGAAAGAGTGCATCCCTGAACTGAGATAGCACTCTACCAACATTTTAAGTAGGGAAACAAAAACAAAAACTGGGAGGAACATGAACAGGCACGAGGAAGGAGTTATTCAATATTTTTCAGTTAGAATTTTCCTCCAGTCTCTGGAGTTTCCAGCCATTTCTATGGTAGGACTGTCACTATCCACCTAACACAACCAGTTATCTCCACAGTAGACAAACTGGTCCTTCTGACACCCTAGGGTGCTCCCTGCACTCCAGGGGCTTCTTGTGCCCACATAGTGACAAGATTTCCAAGTGACTCTTTAAGTAAAACAACCCAAAAAAAACAAAAGAGCAGCATGCATGATACCTGTTGGTGTATATTTTGAAGCGTATACATAGATGGAGCTGGAAGGGGCTGCTAAGCTAAGTATGTCAGAAGGAAAGAGATAAATATCCGATGATGTAATCTATATGTGGAATATAGAGAAACCAAACAAAGGGTCAGACAAAATCAAACCTTGAAAGCTGAAAGCTGACCATAGATCTGAGGCACTCAGGAGGGGAGGCGGAAGGAGGAGAGAGAAGTGTGCAATGGACCGTGGTGATGGACTGTGCTTTGGTGGGGGATCTATGGTGATGACACGTGAGGGGAGAAATCATGTATTGTCCAAAAATGAACAATGATGCAAGAAAACAGCTCTATACTTACAAATTTAAAAAAAAATTAAAGAGCATATCCTCTAGTTAAATACTTAGGAAACTCTCAAGAGTGTTTTAGGGATGAGGACCAGTTATGGAGGACAGATGAAGAAGAGTTAGTATTTCTGCCTTTATGGATGGATTAAAAGGAATAACTGCCACAGAAACAAACCAGATGATTACCTTTCAGAGACTCAATAGTGGCGTCCCCAGGGACGAGATGGGATTGTGCCAGAAGGAGGCCGTCTCGTGCTCCTTTCAGTTTGAAGACTATAGATTTAAACATGCCAAGAAAAAGGCTGCCAGTTATTTTGGGCAACACCAAAGATGCTTTTGTGTGATTTTGGCCTCCTTGCCCACCTAAAGCTCAGGTGAGAGAGAAGTATTTCCAGGGCACCTGAGTCCACTGTGTGTGTGTGTACGTGTGTGCGTGTGTATACACACAGCAATGAGGGTGAAGCTTTCTACTGGTTAGCCAAGGTTGAATGGTAGTTCAACAACTAGAAAAAAAAAATGTTCCTTTTAAATTTCCTTCATAAGAATAGCTTGAATGAGATGAAATTGCTATTATCAGGCCAAAGGAAAAAATAGGCTAAAAATCAGCAATTTTATATAGTCAACTAATACTGCCTGTGGTTAGCTTTTTGTCACTTCCTTCATCAGTTAAAAAAATAATTCAAAACAACTCCAGTATGTTTGTTTTCAGGACCCCAAATCTGCCTTGCCTTTATGATGATTTTATGTATAAATAATTATACATTATTATTTTTGATACCTACACTGAGGACACACAAACCTCTGTAACATTTTGTAGAATACTACAGGTCTTAAATCTATGTGCTCACGTAACTTTACAAGGTGGGAGATAATTGTGTTTACTGGTGGTTTAAACGAGGAGCCAGAGAGACACCAGTTCCTGGGCCCTGCAGGGATGGCTGTGACTGTGGGCGTGGAGCAGGACCAGGCGGCCATGCCCATTACCTCACTGTTTCTGCTTTGTTCTGCCCCTGCCATCCTGTTAGGACAGGCCTGTCACTGCCCTCCTACCACCTCATGAACCAACTTTCCTCAGCAGACAAGTTGATCTTTCTGGGTCCCACAGGGGACCCCATTGCAGGTAGGGCTGCCCCCTTAAAGCAGTGAGGGCCTCTGTTCTGCTCCCAGCTGCTTGGAATGCAGGCCCTCAGGCTGGCTGCTCACATAACCACTTTGAGGACCATCTCTGTACAGGAGAGATGCACTATCCGTTGCACTGGATAGTCAGCCCCAGTTTTCTCTCTAGCCAGTGCTCCCAGTGACTGCCTGGAGGTGTCCTGACTGACCAGCTCCACAAACATGTTCTCTCCACCCCACGCCAGGCTCACTTTGGGCCTCTACCTCTTTTCCTCAGCCCAGGGCATAGGTGCTGAAGCAGCAGTGAGGCAGGTGAGCAGCATGCCGCACAGACAGGAAAGGACCCTCTGTTGGGCACCCTTGGGCAAGTTTTTGAATGTTTCTGCCAGTCAGTTCTTTCGTAGAATGAGAATGATAATATTACCATTTTGGGGTGTATGTGTCACCCCAGTCATTCATGGCTGTGAAACCCAGTATCACATGGAACTTAACGGGGGGCAGGCACCCCCGTCTGTGTGGGGCTGGGCCTATGATTTGGGGTGGCATAGCTTTCTCTGGTTTTTGAAGTATCCCTTTAGCAATAACCACTCACAGAAGAGCACCTTTGAAATATTAATGGAATCTTGGTGTCTGTGAGTGAGCTAGTGCGGACCCTGCTTCTGGTGTTTACCTCTGTGAGGAGGGACTGGCCTAATTTTCACATCTAGACTCCTGCTCACTGCTCTCTCCTGGGAAGAGAGGCAGGCAGGTCATGACCTATTTTTTGAGTTTTGCCTAGTCTTTCTTCTTTCTTTTGGGACCTGTCACTGACATGAAGCACATGGTTTTTTCTCCTCCACATAGCCAGTTCCTTATATACCCTAATTCAGAATCTGGGGGTGAGAGTGGGGCCTGGAGAGGGGAAGGCAGGTTCTGTATCTCAAGTTATGTTGAGTGTTGGCGATTCTTCTGAGCTAGATCTCTCATACCATCTCTCAGGATTCCATTTCTCCTTTGCTCTCAGACCAGGCGTTAACCTTGCCAAAAGTTTCAAATGCTAATTAAATGCATGCATTGCATTTATTTAGTATTTTAGTAGGCAATAGCCATCATATTAATGTGAACCTTTGGGATTTTCTATTTGAGATATCTGAATAATTTGATACTAGTATATTGCAGACATTCGTGCTAATTTTCAAATATGTGATGGTGTCATAAATTTTTCATTTATTTCTATGCCTAGCCTTTTTTTCCTTTAGGCCGCATATTCAGTTTTGGATTGGAGCTAACATAATATCACTTTAGTGTGATTGGACTTTTGACTTATTGATGAAATGAAGGGGTCTGTTCCTTCAAAAGCAACTGATGATTTGTTTTTCAAGTTAAGTAACAAAAATATACAGAAAAGTATGCTATAAATATAGTCAGCAGCCTTATTTATGTGAGAAAATGAATCGATCTGAACACACATCTCAATGAGATGAGTCGCCGAGGCTGTGCAGTGGGAATGTGGACCTGGGGATGTGATGCTGGTGAACCTAAAGATGACCCCATGGGGTCAGCCTAGCCGGGTCTCATGGGCACTGCCTCTGAGTCTCCTTTGCCTTGAAGCTGTAGTGTGGGTTCTAGCTGTCTGCCTAGGTAGGGTCTTTTCTTTTAGTCTTTCCTCCTAGTTGCATATAATAAACAGGGACGAGGATAGCAGTTTCTTAGCTCCTTACACATCCCCTGTTGGCACAGCAGACACAGGTTTCCTGGTGGAGACAGTCACGTGTGTCCTTTGGTGCCCCCTCAAATCCTTCACTGCTGTTCCCCAGGGCACTTGCCCAGCATTCTCTTTCAGAGTCTGGGGCTGCTATGTTGTTCAGCCAAGGTGGAGGTAAGCATTTGATAGTGTTCTCAATCCATTGCAGGAGAAAGCCGTGATTTGAATCCGGCTCCCTGAATTCTACTGCAGTGACTATTCCTTCTACTTTGTTGCGTGGATTAAATGTGCTGATGAGAATCCATTCTTCACAGTTCCAGATGGAAGTGGAGGTTATGCAACTGTTCTAAGACCCCATGCCCTTTCTGCTTCACTACACTGTCTCTTGCTCCCCTCATCTCTACATCAGTTCCAACCCAATTTTCCCCTGAGCCCCTACTAACGTCTCAGAATAATGTGGTTTAGTTTATTGATGCTACTATTCTGGACGAATAATGTCTGAGTGTCAAGGTGGCCAGAGAGGAACTTGACTTCACTCTTCTGGACTAAAGATGGGACTTGTAGACCAGAGAGGAGGGGAGAGTGGTGTCCTGGTGCTGTGGTGGGAAAGTTACTGTGGGACAGGCGGACACTTTGATATCCCTAAAGCCACAGCTGTAAGTTCTCTTTTTGATTTCTGCATAGTTCTTGTTTTCACATTATCTGATTCTAGGGACTTAGGACACATCCGTGATCAAATCAGGCAAATGTCTGATGTTGTGAAACTTATATTTGAGGGAATGATAGAGAACAAACAGTAGACATTAGATATTTTAAATGGCTATATTAAATAGTTTACTAGATATTGGTAACTGATATGAAAAACATCAACAGATCAGGGTGGGAAGAATTAGGAATGCTGTGTGCAGACTCTGTAGGAGTAAAGTGTTTGGGTGATCTCTCTGTGATGACAAACAGACTCTAGAATCTTATAGGGGAGAGGCAAAGGTGAATGAATCCATAATGATTGTGATGTAAAATGGTAATGGGTATGCACCAGTTTGAAATTTGAGCTTGGTGAGAATTTAGAGAATAATCTTACCTTAACCGAACAAAAGGGATCCATGGAGATGTGATAGGTCATATCTCTCAGGAGTGGGACACACAATATTTCTCTTTCCCTATGCTGTTCTGTGGTGAGACACCAATACCCCTCCCATTCAGAGTGGGAGCTGAGGTCTTATTCCCTTGAATGGCTTTGTGCTCATTTTAACCAATGTAAGGCATGGGGGTAGGGGAAATGATGCTGCCTCAGGAAAGGAGATTCAGCTCCCACCAGTTTGCAGGGACAGCATAGAAGAAGCCCTGAGCTTTGGGTGGAGTCCATTCCCCACCCCACCCCTCCCCCAACCCCCAAGGCCATCATGCTTTGAGGAAGCCCTGTCATCTATTCTTGAGGTATAGCCTGTTCACAGTGCCTATTCACTTGAAGTGCAGCTTGACCCAGGAAAGTCAGGGACCCTTCAGGTCTGTTTGCAGTGGAAGGAGCTTCCCAAAGGGAATGAGCACCTTCTCCCATCTGGACAGGTAGCTGGAGCTGCAAGAGTCTGCTCCCCTCTGGGTTTCTGGGGTTACATAAATGGAAACAGCAGAATCAACCGAACAGGCCATTAGTATACTCTTCAGTGCAAGTGATTCCTTAACTAACAATGCACCTTCCTTTAGAAATCAGCATACCTGCATTCTGAGAATTGTCTTTTAAAACAACCTGATATTCACTAACTTCTTCTACTTAAAGACTTAATGATGTGGATAGAAAAAACTAGAATTAACATACCTTCTTGTAAGGTACAAACTGGAGGTACTAGGTATTTAAGATACTTGTTCAGGTTACTCTGATGTCCTAAAGGCTTAACCTATGCTCCTGTACATTTGACTTCTACTAGCCACCAGCTCTTGCTGCCTCTGTTTTCACGAAGCAGGTTTCTTAAATATAATCATTACAATTCTTACCCCTATCTAGTCTCAGCATTTATTAAGAAGCCACATGACAACAAGAAAGGTGCTTTGGAAAGGAGATTCAAGTCTTGACCTTACCAAAATTCTCCTTCTATGAGTAGGCCTGCAGCAGCAACAACGCTGGGTTGTTCTCTGCCATTCATCAGTGTGGATGGAATCGGTAGATGCACATGTTCCGCAGTTTGCTCCCTCTGCTACCTGTTAAGCACGCAGTAGTGAAGGTGTTCGATTTCCAAAGAATAATTAAACCAAGGACACTGTGTCCCATCTTTGATGAAATGCAGATTTCACATTAAAATCAGATCCTTCATTTTTAAAGGTTGAATAGAATAGCATCTAAAAAAAGAATTCCCACTGGTTAAAATTAGGCTGCTGAAAAAAGTTTAATGGAAGATTATTCTTGGTACAGAAACATTTTCACTTGGCTGTGAATTGGATACATTTAAAAATCATTTCAAAGCCTCTTGCCTTAGGAATGGTGTATGATCAGGGGATCTTTGAGCAAATGTCAATATATGTGTTGGCTGGCTTCAGTAGCCTCGCTTCCCTTGTCCTCACCAACTTGCTTCTAGGTGCGAGGTGAAGGGAGTCTCGGCCGGCAGGCACTGGGCGATGATTGATTGAGTGGTGGCTGGCAATCTTACATGTGAGCCTTGCCACTCAAGCTTAGCTATGCCAGTTGCTGGGCAAACAGGGTGCTGATCTTGCTTATTTAAAACTATTAACCTTGGGCCTCCCTGGTGGCGCAGTGGGTTAAGCAACGCACTATGAAGCAAACCGCAGCCACTGCAGCACGAGTTCGATCCCTGCCGCTGGCCAGGGAGGGGACCCGCATGGTGCAGCAGACCTCTCCTGCCTTGCCCGCTGCTGCCCTCAGCAGTGTGTTTCTTTCGGTCTGCCTGTTCTGCTCCCCACTCTGTCTGGTGAATCCTCTCACCTCCCACGACTCTGGCCTGTACTCCAGTGCTTGTATGCATAAATAAATATTTTTTAAAAAACTATTAACCTTATCAATATAGGCCTAGGTGCTTAAGCACAGATGTAATTATTTCAAGAGACATACCAGTTTCTACTCTCTGTTGCAGACCTATGCATATAATGATAATAGAGGTGACATTTAATGAACTTGTACAATGTACCAGGTAATCGACTGGTAACTTTACATATTGTTTTAAACCTCCTGCCATGAACTTAGAAATTACTGGGGAAGAGAAGCTGACTCCTCTGGCCAAGGAACAGTACAGATATTTAGGACATGAAAACTTGACCCTCGCTGGATGGGAACATTAGGCATCTTTCCTTGAAACAAAGATATTTTTGCTTTCTTGCTGCTTTACCAAAAAATTCCTAAACAAAGAGAGAGAAAGAACACTAAAAAAAAAAGAAATCTAATCCTAAACCAAAATAACTAAGCCTCAGTCCTCTTTCATTATCAACTCCTAGATTGAATGATGAGAGTAAAAACATATGCAATCCCTTCTAATGCTCACGGTCAATGTCCCCTAATATCAAAGTGGTCTTACAGGAGCACAGTGTCATCCCCATACTTCCACCCCAGCCAGATGGGGTTATTGGCACAGACCCACATGGGCAGGCGGCCCTTTTTCTTTCAGGATTTTTCCTCCAGTCACTTGCTATGGCTGGTCACATGGTCGACCTTGGAGGACCTTCTTGGGAGGGCCTTGGGTAATTGGGTTGCTGTTGCTGCTGTGGGCCCTGGGACTTCAGTCACGAACCAGTCTGTTAATGGGAGCATGGCTGGGCTGTAATTATACCTGTCCTAGTCCGCAAGCATCATCTGTAAGCGATGACATAATGGATGTAAAAGTCCTTTGAAAAGCTTAAAAACACAAGTCAAAACAATAAAAGAACAAAAGGTGCATTATGACTGATGATGTCAGAGCACCCCAGGACAGTCAGAATCTCAATGCCAGACTGAGATTTCTCTCGAGGCCCGAGGGTTCTCACCCAAGTCTTTGGCTGATATGTTTAAAAACTAACCAATTGCTTAGCCAAGATAAGAGAAGGACAAAAAAGAGCAGTGAGCTTCTTTTGGTCAAGTACTACCTTCGATTTTCTTTCACGTGCAAACACAGTTCCTTGTACTGCATACACTTACACATCCCATAATGTGTAAATGTTAAAGTGGGGAAAGAATATAATCCAGATGCCACTGGGACATCTCTGCTCTTATAGACCTGAACTGGATCACCTCCACATCCAGTTCCAAAGTGGGGGTGTACCAAGTATCCCAAATTTCATTTCCAGAAATTCCGTAGATTTCTAATGGCTATGCAAGTTCTTATGGTTTCTGTGCTTAGGTTTCTGTTTTTTACAGGCAGACACTGTTGCATAACAGCATAGTGCAGAGAACCTCCCTTTTTGATTTCAACAATAGCACAGCCAAAGATGGTGCTGGGATGGGGTGGGGGGTGCAGTGGGTGTGCAGGTGGGACCATGTTTACAGGTGGGAAATGGATCAGTGAATTTGGAAATGACTGTCCACAGTGGCCTTTCTGAGGAGATGGAGAAACTATTTCTGAAGGTCTGT
The DNA here is from genome assembly GCA_019455555.1 of Galemys pyrenaicus. NCBI lineage: Eukaryota > Metazoa > Chordata > Mammalia > Eulipotyphla > Talpidae > Galemys > Galemys pyrenaicus. The sequence continues at coordinate 10,227,823 of JAGFMF010011668.1, read as the reverse complement.
TCTTCTCCTTACTTCTGTCTACCTCCCCACACTCCACATCCCTAATCTCTTGGGAAGCCAAGGACCTAGTTTCCTTTCCCGGTGTCTAATGGAGCAAGCCCCGGGCATGGGTGGAGCCCTTCCTCTTGCACAGGGTACTTTTTTTCCCTTTCATTTCCCCAAACAAATCAAGAGAATAAATTGTCTTTACTGTCTTTCTGAAAGTACGACATGTTTACATAGTACATACATCCTTGGGTCCACTGGGGCTGAAGGTTGATAATAGAATTGTGCTCCATGCATTTTAACTATAGTTCTAAATAGGTCACTCAGTGAAATCTTTAGTTTTGAGCTAATTGTCTTTGAAGATGTAACTCAACTCTAATATTCCGTGTTGACCTGTCATTCTATTGAGAGAGTAGGAAGGAAAAAAACCTTCATTTCTGACAGTAAAAAAATGATGAGCTGTCCAAAATGAATGTAAAGAGAACCTACTAGACCTGTCTCTTCTCAAATGTCATATCCCATTGATCTTGGTGAGCCAGGAAGTCACTTAGAGCATCTTTTATTTTTTTTTTTTATCTATAATTTTTTTTATTTCATTTTTTTTCTTTTATTAAAATATTTTAAAATTTACATATACTTGCCATTAATTGTAATCCCCATGTATTCCCCATCACCATCTCACCAGTGCACCATCACCTCAGTCCCTCGTGTTCCCATCCTCCCTCAACCCTCCTCCTCCCCTCCCCACCAGGTGTCCCCAGTCTGTCCTTGACTCCTTAGAGCATCTTTTAAAAAGTCGTGCTGACCAGGGAAAGAAGGCACCCCCTTTCAGTTCCCATCAATCAACCCGTCGCTCTTTTCTCCCTTTTTAAGTTTGTGGAGTATCTTAAAAAGCTTGAGTCATGGTCTAAAAAATCAAAATGCACAGGCAGAGCCTATAAAATGAACCACGAAGAGAGCAGGCATGAGACAGGATGTGACCCAGCAGAGACATGTCAGCCTTCCTGGGACCAAGGTTTCTGGGTGTAGCAGAACTAAGTAATGACAGGGTTCAGGATGTGCCCGAGAGTGTCCTCACAGAGAAGTTTCAGGAGACGTGCAGCGTGCCTTTAATCAAGCTGTAGAAGAGCTGGCTAATGGCGCCTGTTTTGCTGTTGTTTATATGTGGGTGGGCTGACATCAGAGTGTTGCCTTTTTTTGGTTATGAAAATTTGTAGAGTGTTTATCTTATTTCTTTCTTCTCCAAGGAGACATTTACAATGATGTTGATTACAGAGATTCTAGCTTTACCTTTTCCGAAAGATGAACTCTGGTTCTTCTTCTTACTCAGGTCACTTCTACTAACTGGGCATTTGAGTTTCAGTGGCCAAGTGAGTGGCTTCCTACAGGGATGTTGTGCCTCCCAAGGGACTTGTGAACATTTGCCACTTGCTTAGGGGGCGGTGTTATTTTAGGTCCTGACTCTGGCTGCTAGACGGCACCTTCAGCATCCCCAACACACACAAATGGAGGAGTTTCTACTTGTGAAGCCTTCCAGTTTGCCACGGTGGTTATTTCCTTTTTCCATGGTGAGGGATGTGTTGAGTTCAACCATGTGTTATGTCTGAGTCTTTTTTTTTTTTTAAGATTTATTTATTTATGTGTAGAAGAACCAGGGTGCAGACCACAGGTGAGGGGGGTTGAGGGGATTCACCAGATACAAAATGGGGAGCAGAACAGGCAAATTGACTGAAATACACTGTTGAGGGGAGCAGCAGGTGAGACAGTAGAGGTCTGTGGTGCCATATCCGGGTCAGCTCCCTGGCCTGGGATGGAACTCATGCTATAGAGGTGATAGTGCTGAGACTTAACCCTAGGCCACCAGGGAGGCCATGGCTGAGTCTTTGATCTCATCTCCCATAGGTGATTGTAAACCTTTTGTCTAATCCCTTTGTTTTCCTTTGTTACAAAAACAACACATCAGGCAGTTCTTACTGTCACAGATAATTGCCACAGTGAGGGGAAATAGGATAGAGGGCTAGAATAAAGAATGAAAGTAAACACTTTGGGGGAGCATTATGCTTTAGAAGAAGACATTGCAATGTAATAACATAATGATTCCAATCTCAGACTTGTAGTGACTTAATGAAATAAGCAGCATCCATTGGCTCTAAACATATGTTGACAAGGCAGATTGAATGTCAGATACTTTTACTGTAAAGTAGTGATTTTTGTGTCTAAAATGTCATTATCTTCAAAAGATAGATAGTCCTTTGAGGTCTGAAAATACCAAGACTTTTCTTTTAATGCTCTTTGAGCTCAGCACGCATTGTTTTATCTTGGAAGACACTTGCTTTTTCCACGTACAGCCATTATAATAGGATTTAAATTTCAGCAGTCGGCAGCCCCTAGACTATTTGATAGAAAGACCAGGGGAGAATGAGAAGACTTCAGTTATGACTGTCATAGATGATGATTGGGTTTACAAAGGACTTCAGATGTAATGACAGGGAGAATTCATAACTCCCTACTTTTAAGTCAACTTAATGTTCTGCTTCTAATTAGAACTACCCTTTCTGTCTTTGTCATTTGCCAAGTAACATACCTTTCCTTAATTTCTAGGGGGAGAAAGTGCTGCCAAAACCGGGATGAAAAATTCTTGATTTGGAGTCATGTCATAACATAGAACTAAAGGAAAGGGGGGAACTAGTGGCTGCCTGAGACGGAGACAATTCTGCAGGCTTGGGCCCCACTGCTTGTGCTGTTGAGACAGAGAAAGACAAAGCAAACACAAAATGTCAGATAATGTGGCAAGTAATGCAATCCTCGCCATGAACATCTGCCAGAGCCAGTATGCAGGATTTCACTTAATCCACCCGATATATCATGCCACGGACACAAATTGAATTTTTCATCTAGGACTAGGACCCTCTCTTTGATTTGGTTTTCAATATAGTGATCACCTCATACATCGATCTTCCAGTCTCATCTTTGCTCATAGCGCTCCCCCATACGTCTGTGGCTTGTATGCAATACAGGTATTTAGTGTTTTGAATTCTACCTGTAAGTCTCATGTTTCTCCGAGTGCAGTTCTGGAAAATTCCTATGGAGGGAAGTGAGTCAGAAGCCCTAACTTAACACTTTCTTCTCCATTGTTTTCATTCTTCTGCTTATTCCCATTTTCTTTGCCCGCCCCCACCCCGCAACAAAGGTGTGGCACTTAAGAGGCTACTTTGTCCAATGAAATTTCCCCTGGTTTTTGACTTATCGATAAATTCATCTTTCAGTAAAGAATTCGTCTAAATTTAAAGAAGGTGATTAGAAATTTTAGATGCTATGCCAAGTGGATGTTTAAAAAAAAGGTCAAATGATCAGAAATGAAGGTAATATAGAACCACATAGAAAAAAAATAGCACTTCCAATTAAAGCAACAAAATTCATTAGAGTTTTTTCCTTGGACATCAGTCTTTTCAAGATTGAGAGTGCCTACTCATTGAAAAGCTTTGCTCGTTTTCTATCATAGTAACATAACGGAGATATTGCGATAGTTAATTGCATTTATTCACCATAGACAAAGACACTCTCCACTAAGAAAACAAAGCGTGTTTCTTTTTTGAATTTCTTAGTTTGTGTGCAAAGTTGCCACACCAGATGGGCCCATTATGTGATATTGTATTTGAAAGGGAAACATTTCTTAAAGTTGCTGAAAAATTGTCTACTAAGGAAATACGAGCTGCTGAAGGAAAGGCAGGCGTTATCTATTTCTTCAATTAGCAGCAAAAACCTGGTCATCTTCCTAGAGAACAGTGGGGGTTCCAATGGAAACAGTCTGATCCTCTCTCCTCCCTAACCCATTATTGTCAAAAGGGAGGAAGAATCATATGATCATACTCTGGGTAAAAACCATTTCTGATTTTGGAGTGATGAGAAGAGAGTTGCACTATTTGGCTTAAAGGGTCATTCATTAAAAGTTTTTCTCGATAGGACAGTCAGCAATTACTTGAAGAAGTTGATCACATATTATTACACTCAGAGGACTTACAGATTATGGAAGGATGAACAATGTAATTATGCTTATGAAGTGTCACTTATTATCTTTTAAGGTGATATTTGTAATAATTCTTTAATAGGTATAAAAATCAGAGCAAATGTCTGGATTTCTCAGGGTCTCCAAGGGCTCAACTCAGCACATGGCTTTAATTTTATTAAAATGTGGGACAGTTTTCAATGTTCCAAGGGGAAGGAAAGCCAGCAAACTCTGAAGACAAAATCTAAACCTTGTCATCTGAAATTCTCATTTTGTTAACTTTCGTTTTCTCAACCCCAGTCCATTCTGAGGTTACTGTAGAGATGGACTCAGAATGGGGTAACCCATGATGGTCTTGCAGGTCCTCTGGGTAACTGTGCAAAGGTGACAAGCTGTTCAAATCTTGGAGGTCAAATAACCCCTTCGCTGGCTCCACCATGGTGGTTATTGATAACGCAACACCGCTGAGAAACCTGCTGGTCACTCCAACATCAGAGCAGTGTTGTCTTGTTAGAAGCCCTTCCCAAACCATTTCATAGCCTTTCTATTACTCTTTCCATTGCTTCTTCCACCCCTTTCTTTCTAGTTTATTGTTGGCATTATGTCTAACTAGACTGCTTTTCCAAACAGGTTGAAGACATTTCTCTTCTGCCAGTTAAGTGGGAGGTAATTAGAATGAGCTTCACTGAGTTAAAAAAAAAAAAAAAAAGACTATTAATAATAGTAAAACAATAAGAAATGTGGGCGAAAAACTGAAGGGAACTAGAAATTGAGCTAAATTCATAAGCTGTATGTAAGGTGCCTGCTAATCCTCATGTGCAGATGAACAAGTTACCACACAGTGTCTCTTGATTCTTCTAACCTAAAATGGAAAATAAAGAAATACAGAATCATCATTATACCTAGTATCTTATATTTTAAAATTTATCAGTTACTATACAGTTTTAATTTACTCTGGAGTGTTTTTTTCCAAATGGCAATAACTTTTAATGTTTTAACCTCTAAATGCAATGAATATTTACTATTAAAATGCAAATAAAGTCAACTTCCCCTTCACACCTCCTATTCCAAATACCCAGTGAAATTCTGCTAAAATTTAGGGCCTATTTTTCTGGCATTTTCTATATGACAAATAACAAATACAAATATTTTTAAATATTTTTATTAAAAATTCATTTATTTTACATTTATTGAGCACCTACTATGGCACAGGGAATGGAATGCCATGGTGAACTACCCAATGACATAGTTCCCTTATGGAGCTTAGCAGCTACTATAGGAGAGAGACATTAATTAAAGAATCATAAATGACAAAATTTTACGAATGTGGTCAGTGCTAGGAGGAGGAGCTTCAGAATTAAGACCATCTATTAGGGGACAAGGGCTTTACTTAGGCTGTCAGGGAAGTTTTCCTGAGAAAGTGAGGATACTGAGTTTGGATTTCAGGGAAGAGCCGAAGATAGATGGTATTTAGAAGAACATGGGGGTAAGAGGAAATGAGAGGTCCAGAGCCCCCGAATTTTCCAGGTACCTCGACTGAAGACTTGGTGCTGGGATGGAACATGTGCATTTGGGACAACGAGCAATGCTGACATCCAGAGAATATTTGTCACAGTGGAGACAAGGCCAGAGCGGTGGGTAGGAAGCCAGATCCATAGGGCCTTAGGGAGTCTGCAGGGGCTTACTTCTCAGATGTCCGTGTAATGGAAGCACTAGACATGGAGGTAACAGACGAGTCATCAAGCCCAGCCTGGTTTCAGTATAGAGGACTGAGTTTGAGAGGCAAATTCCATGCAAGGGAACTAACGGGGAGCCGGTATTGGTGGGAGGAAGAGCAGTGATGATACCATGAACTAGATTCCTGATGGACGAGAGGTAAGAAAAAAACTTGATGATGGATTGTATGTGAGGGGTGAGTAGGACAGGCAGCAAGGGTGACTATTTTTTCAGGACCTTTTTATATATGGTGAATTTTTACTTCTTTTCCTGTTAATTGTGCCAAATATTCTCTTAGGGTCTATCCCTTGCCTTTTCATTTTGATTTACAGCGATTTTTGACAATCAGTTGTTTATTCTGCACAGTTATATTTGCCAGTGTATTCTTTTACTTCTAGGTTTAGAGGCTCCTAAATAGTTTAGAAACTGCTTAGTTCCTTAAGTTGTTTAGGTTTTTATATTATTATTTGAAATTTACTTGGTGTATGTTTTAAGATAGGGACTGAGCATATATTTTCTGGATGAATAAAGATTGCTTTCACACCATTTGTTCTCCTTTCCTCACTAATTTGAAATAAATTCTTATGCGTACAGAGACACATGCAGCACACACACACATGTGCACACACAGGGAAAATATTAGGCACATTCTTGTACTCCATTGTTCTAGTTGCCTTTTCTGTGCTAGTATGTCCTTTTTCAATTGCATACCTTTAATTAATTGATTTTTTTTTTTATGTTCTCTTTTTGGTTAACAATTCTCTAACCTTCTTTTGGGGCTTAAATTATATGACTCACTTGCATGTAATTAATGTAAATCAGGATTATAATAAAATTTCTAAACATATATAACATTTTTGAAAAAGAATTGCTATATATCTCTAAGTTTAGGAAGTATAGCACAATGCCCTGATTTACATATATTTTGAAAAGATTGCCACACACAATAGGTTCAGCTAATTTACTGTCTTAATTAGTTTATTCTTTCAGTACATTTTCTTTTCCATAGAAATCCAGAGATTCATATGGTGTCTATACCTGAGGGGTGGAGAAATCTTTACACTCTGAGAGCACTAAGAAGTATGTAAAATGATACTTCATTAAAAAGAAGAAAAAGGAAAAGAAATGTAGAGAATCAGCTTGCCTGTTCTAGGAAAGGAATTGTAATTTTTATGGCATTTGTAGATTAATTTGGAAAGAACTGGTGTTTCACAACTCTGAGGCTCCTTATCTAGCAGTATGGTGTGCCTCTCTGCTTGCTCATCTTCTTTTACATTCTTCAGTAAATTTTTATGATTTTATTCATATAGGTCTTATAGCACAAGTATTTTGAGTTATCTTATAGTTTCTTAACTTAGTATGTATAAATAGAGCCATCTTCTCTTTGAAAATATCTGATAATTTTGAGAAGTTTCTATATCTCAGGTCAAGATGAGTATCCTCTCCATCTAAAAGGTTTGGCATTTGTTCTCAACAGAAAGATGTGGGCAAGGTAACTTTTTGTTTTCCTGGAATAAAAGTCTTTATGAAGAATTTCAAATCAGTTTCTGCAAGTGATGGCCTGCCTTCTCTAGTACAAGATTTAATGTAGGTAGAGGATACGTATCTGTTGCTGTTTATTTACATCTTTAAAAACTCACTCTATCTAATTATTTGGAGACCTTCCAGCAAAATTCCTCTGTTGGTACATGTTCGAGGCCCAGCTGAAGAATCATTCAGCCTTAATCTTGCATGTTTATCCACTTGCTGATTTTCTCTTGCCTGCTACCTTCTAGATTCATTGAAAGATCAAGGTATCTACCCATAGCCCTTCAGAACTAAACCTAAAGTTCATCTTCTGAATTTTGAGAAATTTTCTTCTTGTCCCTCCTGCTCAGGTAAAGGAGGGAGTTATTTGATGTCATGACTGATAATGAACTCAGGGACATGCTTAAGAAAACTTCAAAGAGTCTAAGCATCTATCTGATGGATACAGAATTCTTTTTTAAAATAATTTTATTCAAAACTGTTCTTTCAGTGTCCATGCTGAACTTGTATATTTAAATGAGAGAGATGCGTTGAACTCTCTGGTTAAGTTGGCAGGGAAAAAGCTGTTTGTGCTCCGCCTCTGTCTCCTCTCTGCTCTCAACCTCTTCAGTTTTGCTTGTGAAACTTCATCGCTGCTACTTGTGTCTTCATTCTGTAACCACAGTCGAGGCTCTGCAGGGGTGATGCCTGGTGGCTTATGTTGATTTCACTAAGGGTTAATACTTTCCTATTATACTGATTGTCTGGTCCCTGCTCTCCTGCCTGGTACTGTAATACACTGCTTTCACTATTCTAATGGGATCGTACGGGTCTGCCATCACTAGCTTGATTTTTAACAGGAAGCTAGACAATAAAGGCCTTGAGATAGTAAATGTGAGAAATACATGCTTCTGTCTAGGGACATTAGTGCAAAATGAAAACAATTCTGTCTTTTTCACATGCTTATGACACCCTATTTTCACCAACAAAGAGCTAACACTCTTCCCTCACTATGTGCACAAAGAAATCTGATCATGGCCATCAGAGATATAAAATGCCAGTTTCCTGGTAAACATGTAATTGTAACCTGTTTTCCATTTTCTTTCCTTCCACTCCATGCTCAACCCTAAGTCCAGTCTTTGTTGTTTTGAAGAATACACTTTAAATAAATAAGTTATTACAAATAATTATAATAACAATAATAAACTTTATTCATTATTTATTTGAGACTACACTAGCTTACAACACTGTATGTGATTCAGATGAATAGGATCCCAGCTCTTCAGATGTATGTCAGCACCAAGAAGTTACCCACAGTCCTTCATCACAGTCCACTGGGATTATGTGGTATGGTAAAACAAAATTTCAGAGAACCTGGTGGCAGATAACAATTCAAAATATCTTTGTGCATTCATTGACCCCAGTGCAGCTCCATGAGGACCCACCCCATGCAGAGCTGGCCTGCGAGGATGAGACCTTTGACTCTCTGCAGACCTGCTTGATGAAGTGCTATTTAATAGTGACAAGTTAATGAGACTTTAAGCAGGATTTGGAGACTCCTACGGAAGAAGAACCTTGTGGAAGGGACCGTAAGTTGTCACAACTCTGAAGGCAGAAAGTACAGAAAGTCAGAAATGGTCTCTATTTTAGCTGTTAGATGTGTCAGATGTCTAGTTTCTAGCTTTCTTTACTGGGTCCTCCTTATCCTCCTACACTGCAGTTACCCAGCTGTTCCCGTTGATTCCTCTTTCCCGTCTCCAGTGACATTGTTTATTGTCCTCACTTGCCTTCTTTTTCCATTTTGTGCTAAAAGGGATAGATATTTAGTTATTTCCAAAGTTCTGTTTTCTCAGAATAGTAGAGTTGCTTTGGCATGTGGTTATCCACCGAGACTCAGCATTTCCTAGGATCCCTTGCAGCTAAGATTCTGGTTATAAATAGGTTCCACTGAATGAAGTTTTCATAGGAGATTAGTAGACAGACAGAAGTGTCTTTTGGATTCTGACTGTCTCCACTGAGAACCAAGAGTGTGAGTTCTGGCATTGGTTTCTTGTATTTTCTAGTTTCCTGGTTGTCAAGAAATGGTGATGGGGGCCATACCTTGATCTGCTCTCCGATCACTGAACACAGCCTCTCCAGCCCATGCTCTGCTTCCTGCTGCAGCAGGGCCCTTGGGCAGGATTGTCAAGGCTCTGGTGGTGCCCCAGCAGTTCCTCAGCTCCTCTAGAGGGCTGGTTCTAGATTATCTGGAAGTCACTCCAAGAAACTCATCTGTTTCTCTTTATAATGATGTTGTCAACCCCTCAGTCCTTGTATTAAGTCCATTTTGCTTCAAATACCTAGGGACATTATGGTTCCTTTTGCCGACCCTACCTCTAATAATATTACATATGTTCATCTGTAGAATATGAAGTCAACTACTCTCCTCATAGAGTAGCCCTTACAGGATATGGAGGAGTTCCATGTGCCAGGTATCCTATGAGGCGCCATGTCCATTCTTCCACTGAATCATCCCAACTGTCCTAGGACTGGGCACTGCCACCATCTTATTGGGATCCCTGTCTATAAAGTGATGGTTAGGGAGGTCAGTAACTTACCTAAGAAAACAGTGCTAGAACCTACATCCCCATTCTTCCATTCAGTCTTCTTTGTCACTGTCACTATAAGCAAAGAATGGTTACAGTGTAAGATCCATGTGACCTGCTAAGATTTCAAGATCATTTCCTTCATTTGCATATGGGGAGACTGACACTGGGAGAGGGTCATGATCTTTCAGCTCTTCACCGTGAATCTTATGCTCTGCAGTGCTGAATTAGACCATGGCCCTGCATACATGCTGGGATTCCATGCCTCAGTGCAATTGTGGGGGGTGGAACTCATTGCTCGCTATTCACCATCTCACCCATCACAAAGCTTATTCTATGCCAAGGAGCAGAAGGGCTATGAAACAGTCTCTTACAAGGACTGCCAGTGACTGAAGATTTCATTGCCATCCATGTAGAAGCAAATAACTGCAAACTGTAAATCATGTCATTTCATTTAACATTGGTTTCGCCCAGAATTGTTTCCTTACGCTGATGAGACTAAGTAACGATTTCTGCTTGGAACCCCTATTTGCGTGGAATGTTCACATTCTCCTGCTCTTTGTGTGTGTTTTCTCTGGGGACTCTGGTTTCTTCCCACATCCCAAAGACATGCTCTTGAGTTTTGTTGGCATAACTCAACCGTCCCAGTCGACGTGAGCATGGGTGTATGTGATGTTCCCTTTGATGGAAGGGCCTCCCCTCAGCAGCCAAGATAGACTTCCCCCATCTGTGACCCTGTGCTGGAATAAGCGAATTGGAGAACGAATGAATAATGCACATGAATGATTCATATTGGAGGAGCTTGGAATCTTTATTGGGAAGCTTGGGCTTATTTTTTGTGACCTGACGCATGCCTGAGGAACTTAACTATCCTTTACATCAATAAGCCTCTGGTAAAATCGGTTTCATTACACGTCGTTTCCCTAAAGGCCACCATTTCCAAGAAGACCTCAGCATCATTAAATGAGGACTGGCTGTATTATAAACATTTCACGGAGTCTGCTTCCAGCAGCAGCTGATAATCTCTTGCTCTTCCATGGTCCTTCCCCTCTTCTTACTTGGCTGGAATTGCTTAAGGTTTTGCTTAAGGCTGGTTTCCCCAGCCAGGAGGAACCTACGCTGCTCGCTGGAAGCACCGTCTCTCAGGCAGCCCAAGGCATGGCAGCTGAATTCCTTTCTCAGTGCCTATGCTGTGGGTTAGCTTTTTCTCAAACCCGAGTAGCAAGACATGCTCTTCAGGTTGGGGCTTATTTGAAAGAGACCAAGCCTTCAAAGTCATTGGTATTCTGGGGCCCTGTGGGCATCCTAGCTTAGATAAAGTCATTTTCCAGAGGTCTAGCTTAGCTTCTCAGAGTGCAGTACAGTTTGGGGTAGAGGTAGGGTCAGGCAAACACAAGGGACATATTAGCTGACCTTTGCTCTGCCTTCTTGGTGCACTTACACACCCCTGTGGGGAAAAAGACCTCAGAGGCCAGACCAGAATTTAGGTACTATGACAGCACCATTTGTTGTTTTTTTTTTTTAGCCACTTAGTAGGGTAAGTGGCCCCAAATCCTGTTTTTTTCCTTTCCTTTATATATATTTGACATCAGTTGTAGCCCTCATGGAATTCCCACTACCAGTGCACCATCACCTTAATCCCTTGTGCTCTTTCTGCCTTCATCCCAGTCCCTCTCCCCTACCCCCACAAAGTGCCTCTGATTTGTCTTTGTATGACAGCACCATTTTATTATCTACTCTTATTCACTTTCTTTACAACCACACACCCCCGGCCCTCAACCTGAGTGAAGTCTGTCTTTTGCCAAGGCTCTGTTCCATAGTTACCACCTCCTGAAGCCTCTTTAAACCTGGCAGACAGAATTGATCCCTTTGTCTAGATCAGCCAATAGGTTTTGTTGACAAGATAGAAAGGGCTCTATAGCTCCCACCACCACAGCACACCACAGCACACTGCACTGAGCTGTTTGCTTGTCTCTGTTTCCCACTCTGTATTGACCTCCTTAAGGAGAGTGACTGCATCTTACTCATCTCTTAATCCTCCACAGCTAAATAAATATTTGTGAAGTCCAACTGAATTTCCACCCCCAATTCAATACAACATATCAGCCCACAGGTCCTGGAGTTTAAGGAACCCTGGACTGTAAGGGGAACCTTTGATGTGTAACTGTTTGCGGAGGTGTGCTTGACATCCGTGTGTGCAGATCCTTTATGTTCACGGCTGGTGAGTGTGGTTTCTAGAACCTCACCCTAGCGTAAATGCTGCTTCACCTCTGACAGTTTCCTTGGCCTGATCAAGTGCCTTAAGTACCCCATGCCTCTGATTCCTTAGCTGTAAAATTGGGCTGATCTAGTTCATAGGATAGTAGTGAAGACAAAGTGAATTAACATTTGCAGAGTTTGTAGAATTTATCATGGCACATACTGTGAGTGTTGTTTAAGTACTTGATATGATTATTCTCCTGATATCAGAGATAATAAAGTATACACTTTATAAAAATGCATACCCTAAATTAATGTTCTTAAAAACAACTCATTTCAGAAAAATTTTCACAACATTGGTTGTATTATTCCTGGCTCTTTTTTCTGTGGACATTTAAAGATTACTCTTTGTAGTATCACAGAGACTTTTTCCTAGCATTATCACTTTCCTTACTTTAATCTGCATTATTTTCACCGGAAGGGCCAGCCCAGTGTCTTGTTTGCCTGAACATCACCTGACATGGAATTGAACAAGCAGTAAGTACCTAGTAAAATAGGAAATGAACAAATGAATCACCAACTGAACCCACACCTTGCACCTGGAATCGACGAATAGATATTTTACATTCCAAATCTCAGGTACCAATCCATTAACAAACAAGCCCCTACCTTCTTGCCACAGGAGACAAGTCTAAATAGGTGTCGGGTTTTGCATACATCTTGTTCCTCTTTTCTTTATTTGCCTTCATCCCTTATCTCAGCTCAAAGCTGCCTTCTCACAACTCTATACTCTCCTGCTTGAACCCTTGACCTGTCTTATCATCTTTTATATAATCAGAATTTTCAAATGACCCTTTATACTTTGATGCTGTCTTTATTATTTGTGTGCTGTGCACTGTAACGTAATAGGTTTGCCTACATTATTACAATCCCAGGGTTCCTTGAGAGCTACAGTTAGAAACCATTTAATAAATGCTTTTGGATAAAATATTGGTATTGTCTTGTGCAAATCGTTATATGTGAGATAAAGAGCACAGGTGGTAAGGCTAGCATAATTATTCACTCTTAAATTTATTAAAAACCTATAGAGCCTATGGGACATGCATACTAGAGACAAAAGGTTAAAATACATTAAAATACATCATTAGTCTCAAAATTCTTTCCTTAGCATTGTGGCTATTCAAATAAGGGACCATCCATTGGGAAGCACCAGAGTAGTGACCATGTATTTTCATGAAGTCACTGACCTCAAAAAACTGAAAGGTTCAAATTAGTGATGGCTAGGTAGTCAAGTATTCAAGAGGAGGAGTGCAGCACAGAGGCAGGAATGAGCAGGCCATGTGTGGGAGACTAGTTTGACTGGAATGGAGAATGGAAGATTTGAATGCATGGCCCAGGCATTTGATATAGGTGATTTCTGAGGGGAGTGATCTGATAGAATCTGTTAGGAGAAGATAATCCAATTAATTTGTGAAAGTAGTATTGAAGGATGGGAAGCATAATCTGTGGGAAGCCAGCTGGAAACCTCATTGTGAATGAGTCAAGATGAATTTATAATCAAGGAAACTGAAACAGTAATCAAATCTTCCTAAAAACAAAAGTATAGGATGATAGATTCAAAACTGGGTTTTAACCAAATCTTCAAAGATAAGATAGTACTTGTCCTACTCAAATACTTTTAAAAATGAGAAAGAGGGGATACTTCTAAACACATTTTATTTTATTTTTTTTTTAAAGATTTATTTATTTATGCATACAAGCACTGGGGGTACAGGCCAGAAGTGTGGGGGGTGAGAGGATTCATCACAGAGAGCAGGAGCAGAACAGGCAGATCAACGGAAGTACACTGCTGAGGGGAGCAGCAGGCACAGCAGGAGAGGTCTGCCGCGCCATGTGGGTCCCCTCCCTGGCCGGCAGCAGGGATCGAACTCGTGCTGCAGTGGCTGCGGTTTGCTTCATAGTGTGTTGCTTAACCCACTGCGCCACCGGGGAGGCCCTAAACACATAAGGCCATCATTACCCTAATACCAAAAAAAGACAAAGACAACACAAAGAAAACTACAGACCAATTTCCCTAATGAACATACATGCAAAAATCCTCAACACAATCTTAGCAAACAGAATTCAACAATGCATGAAAAGGGTTATGCACCATGACCAAGTGAGACTTATACAAGTGACACAAGGATGGCTCAGCATCTAAAAATCAATCAACATAATTCATCACACCAATGAAAGGAAAGATATAAACCATATGATCATATCAACAGATGATGAGAAAGCATTTGTTAAAAAGCAGTGTCGGGCCTCCCTGGTGGCGCAGTGGGTTAAGCAACGCACTATGAAGCAAAACGCAGCCACTGCAGCATGAGTTCGATCCCTGCTGCCGACCAGTGGGGGGACCCACATGGCGCAGCAGACCTCTCCTGCTGTGCCCGCTGCTCCCCTCAGCAATGTACCTCTGTTGATCTGCCTGTTCTGCTCCCTGTTCTCTGTGGTGAATCCTCTCACCACCCCCACACCTCTGGCCTGTACCCCAGTGCTTGTATGCATAAATAAAATAAATTTTTAAAAAAAATAAATAAAAATAAAAAGCAGTGTCCATTTATGTTGAAAACCTTGAAAAACTGGGAATTAGTGGAATGTTCTTAAACATAATAAAGGCCATATATGAAAAACCCACAGCTAACATTATTTTCAATGGCAAAAAACTGAAAGCTTTTCCACTAAAATCTGGTATAAGAAAAGGATGTCCACTTTCACCACTACTATTCAACATAGTATTGGAAATTCTAGTTAGAGCATTTAGACAAGAAAAAGATATAAAAGGGATCCAACTTGGGAAAAAAGAAATAAAGCTGTCATTTGCAGACAAGATGATAATATACATAGAGAACTCCATGGACTCTACTAAAAAACTAATTGAAACAACGAGTAGAACAAAGTAGCAGGCTATAAAACCAATACACAAAAATCAGTTGCCTTCCTACATGCAAATAATGAGCTAAAAGAGGAAGAAATTAAGGAAACACATTTGTAATAACATCAAAAAGAATGAAATACCTATGAGTAAACTTCAAAAAGAAGATGAAGGACTTACACAAAGAGAACTATAAAATTTGTTCAAAGTCATAGGAGAGGACACAAATAAATGGAAAGACATTTTCCACTCATAGATAGGAAGAATAAATATTGTCCAAATGGCCATCCTACTCAAAGTAATACGTAGAGTCGAAGCAATTCCTATCAAAGTTTCAATGGTATTCCTCAAAGAAATAGAATAATCACTACTGAAATTCATATGGAACAAAAGACCCTGAGTAGCCAAAACAGTTCTGACAAAAAAGAAGAAGAATGGTGGAATCACACTGTAAACTCCAAACTATACTACAAAGCTGTAATAAACAGCAACAATAACAGTGTGGTTCTGGAGCAAAACAAGACATACAGACTAATGTAGTAGAATTGAGAACCCAGAAATAAACCCACACTTATATGGACAGAATTTGTGACAGAGGAGCCAAGAATATATACTGGAGCAAATAAAGCCTTTTTAATAGGTGGTGTTGGGAAAATTGGACAGCCACAGGTAAAGGAAAGAAATTAGAGCTCTATCTCACACTGTATGCAAAAATCAGCTCAAATTGGTAAAAGACTTGGGTGTAAGACCTGAAAATATAAAATACATAAAAGAAAACATAGGCAAAATACTACCTGATACAGGCTTTGGAGGTGTCTTTGTGGATTTGTTTCCAGCAGCAAGGAAAACAAAAGAGAATTGGAAGTACATTAAACTAAACAGCTTCCATACAGTGAAACTGTCACTAAAACAAAACGACACCCTACTAATTGGCAGAAAATATTTTCATACATGACATCCATGAGGGGCTGATATGTAAGATTTGCAAAGAATTGATACAACTCACTTCAAAGAAAAATTACTCAACCAAAAAATGGGTAGAATAGCTAAACAGTCATGTCTCCAAAGGAAACATAGAGATGGTCAACAGACATGAAAAAATGCTCCTCATCACTTATTTGTAGGGAAATGCCAATCAAAACCAGAATGAGATACTACCTCATGTCTGTGATGGCCCATATCAAAAAGATCAGAAACAAGTGTTGAGGAAGATGTTGAAAAAGGAATACTCCTATACTGTGGTGGGAGTGTAGATTGTTCCATTCTCTATGGAAAGTAGCATGAAGGTTTCTTAAAATGTTACAGGGCAACCCTAATATAAAATGGGTTTCCCTCACTGGGTCCTCACCCGCGCGCTCAGAAGACTTTTATAATAAGTCCCAACTTCAGGCACACGTGACAAAAGTTTTTAAAGTGTTTTTATTTTACAAAAGAAGGGAAATAAAGCAGAAATAGCACCAAGGGAAAGAGAGGGATACAAATCCACAAATATCCTACCAGATCTTCTGAGCAATGGTGCGTTGAGAGCTGGCTCCGAGTCAGGTGAGATGGCTCCAAAGGAAGAGAGAGCCCAAGGCTCACCTCTCTGGTTTTATAACCAGCCTGGCTGCTTAACTCCACCCTCAGGTCCCAGTGATCCACTCTTCGATAACCATTTTACCGGATTTGTGGTTCTGGAACACTGGTGGTCTGGAGTGGGGGTTGGAGTCCACACATCCATCTGTGTAATCCATTCAGGACTACCTTTCCCCCTAGCAAAAGTACTAATAATAGATCTACCATATGATCCAGCAATCCCACTCCTAGGTATCTAAAGAATACAACAACAATAATTTGAAGGGAAACTTGTATTTGTGTGTTCACTACAACACTATTTACAATAAGCAAACTAAGGAAACAACCTAAGTGTCCAAATACAGATGAATGGATTGGGAAAATGTGATATATACACACATGGAATACTATTCAGCTTCAAAAAAGACAAATGTGCCATTTTCAACAACATGGTTGGAGCTGGAGGGGATTATATAAGCACAATAAGCCAGAAAGAAAAAGACAAGTACTGGATTGTGTCACTTATATGTGGACTATAGAGAAATAAAACAAGGGTCAGATAAAGTCAAACTGATAATAAACCCTGGAAAGCTGACTATGGAACAGAGGATACCATAGCAGGAGGGAGAGGGAGAGGGTGAGAACAAAGTAGGGGCAGGGGAAACAGTGGACTATGGGGATGGACCATGGGTGCCTTGGTGGTGGGTGTAGGGTAGTAACAGCAGCTGAAGGGGGAGTCTCTATATCTCTAAAACACAAATAGCCATGTAAACCAATGTTGCTTCAATTAAAAAGTAAAAGAAAAAGAAAAGGTTGGCTGCATGTGAATAGATAAAACAAGGGTGCAAAGGCTTTCAGAAAGAATAATAGAGTCTGACCCATTGTCCTTGTTATTTGTTTTTTTTTATAAAGATTTATTTATTTATGCATACAAGCACTGGGGTACAGGTCAGAGGTGTGGGGGGAGGTGACAGGATTCACCACAGAGAACAGGGAGCAGAACAGGCAGATCAACAGAAGTACACTGCTGAGGGGAGCAGCGGGCACAGCAGGAGAGGTCTGCCACGTCATGTGGGTCCCCTCCGTGGCCGGCAGCAGGGATTGAACTTGTGCTGCAGTGGCTGTGGTTTGCTTCATATTGCATTGCTTAACCCACTGTACCACCAGGGAGACCCTGTCCTTGTTATTTGATTAGACCTCCAGCACGTTTTCTTGCTTCTGGGGGTACTATTGTCTTTTACTTCCACCTTTTCTGAGATTATTCTGAGTCCCATCCCAACCTGACCCTTCCCAACAAACCATTCACATCAAGTATAAACACATCATACAGTGATAGGTGTCCAGTGGTTAATTTTATGCGTGCTTTTCCTGGGCCAGAGGATACCAGATGACAGATCAAACATTATTTCTAGGTGTGTCTGTGAGGGCATTTCTGGATGAGATTAACATTGGCATTGATGGTCTCAATAAAGATTACCCTCCCTGGAGTATGCAACTATCATCCAAGCTGTTGAAGTACTAAATATTACAAAAGGTGGAGAAAGGTGAAATTCATTTTTTTTTTTTTTCAGACTCACTGCTTGCCTAGGACATTTCATCTTCTGCCCATCAACTCCCAAGGTTCCTGTGCCTTCATGTAACCTGAATCACCCCCTCTGGCTTCCCTGGGTCTCTAGCTGGCAGAAGGCTGATGTGAACTTCTCACTCTTCTTGATCACTCGAACTAAACATCCTCATAATCTTTGTGTGCGTCTCTCTTGAATTTTTATAATCTATAGATACATTTTATCCATCTGCAAAAGAGGTATCTCTATGTAACCTAAATATGTTTTTCATATATATAAACTATTCACTCTGCTATGCATATATACTATATATGCTATATAATCTATATACTTCATATACTGTCTACTCTATATACTCTGTCCTAGGGTTCTCTGAGAAAACTACATAATACATATAAAGCATAGGTGTCTGTGCTGTGGTGATGGGGGTTGATGAAATGACTGGGGAGACCCCACACAGCTGGCGGGCTGGTATAGGACTTCTTGTTACAGCAGTCATTTGGCATAATGAATGACAGATGTCTGACACCCTTACTCTCTCTGCCACATTTCTCCCCACTTCTAGCAAGAAAATTAGAACTGGGGCTGGATGGAGTAGAGGAGCCAACCAGTTGTCAATCTTTCTGCCTCCAATTCCCTTCATGAAGATTTTTACTATATATCTTTGTGACATTGTTAATTCCCCAGAAGACAGCTTAATGAAGTTGCTCTGGTGGAGACTTTGCTTTCTCAGCTACATTTAGGATCCTGACAAACATCAAACATCATCACGGATATTCTCTCCCCTCCTGCCTTTGGACCTTTAGAATTTTTTAGCCTGCCACCATTGGTTAGTCATCATAGAAACTGCTGGTATTCTCTGCTGTTGCTTCATAGTAATCAGTTTTCTCTCTCCACTGAGGCTTGACTTCCTCTGAGGGCCTGCCATGGCTTGCACTTTTCTTTATGCCTGGCAGAGGTGCTCACTTAGCCATGGTTGAAAGAATGAATGAATAAATGAATCCCCTGGAGTGCTAGTAGTGGGGAAGAGCTCATAAAAACAGCATAACCTTTTTGATTGATTGTGATTTTTGAAGAACTAAAAATAAGTGTATTTCCAAATATGCAGAGAAGGTGATTTTTAACATGAAGTTAAATGGAGCTTAATCATCAAGTATCGTTATATATAGACTTCAACTTAGAGTAAATGGAGGGATGTCAAAGCCGCCATTGTGTCCCGAACAGGCTTGTAGTCAATTCAGACCCTCCCACTTTTAACTGAGCTTTAGAGGAAAAAAGTGACTGAGCTGAGATACCGGATCTGGTGGTAGTATCTGAAGTAAATTCTGGAATTGGTTACTTCTAAGTCTGCCCTTGGGCTGCTGCCTTTCAAACCATATCATCGAGGATCCTCCAGGACAGGAGCACTTGCTGCCAGGACTTTTCTTGCCAAAGCTACTTTTCCTCCAAAGTTTTTGGTCACCAGCTCTTCCAGAGGCTTTGCAGGTTCATGATGCAGAGAAAAAACAGTGTCAACAGCAAAAGAAACACGAGGAATGGAAAACTAGAAGCAAATGTGTGACCAGGGCACCCTTGTGGATATTTGGTTTCGGTAGTGGGAAGTGGGCTCAGGAACGAAGACCCAAGACAGTGTTGACTCAAGTTGTTAGGGACCGAGCGTCCATCAACCCCCAGATGCACATGCTGATACCTAATCCCCAGTTTGACCAGGTTGATATATTTGGAGATTGCACATTTTAGAGGTAATTAGATTGTGATGAAGTCCTGAGAAGAGGTCCCTTAATGAGATGAGTGTTCTTAGATGACGGGAACAGAGTCTGTTCTCTCCCTTTTTTGTGGACCCAGTGAGAAGGCAGCTGTCTGCAGGCCAAGAAGAGAGCAGCACTCTCTAGGAAACAAATCCACTGACAGCTTGATCTTGGACTCCTGGCATTCAAAGCTATGGGAAATAGATGTCTGTTGTTTAAGGGGTCCATCTGTGGTATTTTGTTATTGTAACCTGTGCTGTCTAAGACTCGGGACTCTCCTCTGTGAGTTGGGAGGTCCCCTTTTTGTTGCTGGAGCAGAGAAGTTTCCAGTTACTGAGAAGTTCTAAGAATACTTGCTAGTCTATCAGAGAATTATTTTTTAGGGGGGAGGATGTATTTGAGTTAAAATATGACATAAATTGGGCTATCTTTTATCTGAATGAGGAGAGGCAGAGCGAATCATCCTCAGAAAGAAAAGAAGGATATTCTCAGAACTGGAGGACAGAACAGCCTTCTCTACCAACTTTCCCCCACAGGCCTTGGCCTCGTTTCCTCCTATTTTACCTAAACATGTTTAAATGAGTCTTTGATTCTTGTAACCAGGTGGTACCTGCCTAACAGCTGGAGTCAGTTGCAATTCTTCACATTCCTTCTCCTACAAACTCAAACACCTAATCCAAGATAATAAAAGAAACCCCAAATAACCAGAAGTTATACAATAGCAATCAATTATATGCTTATATGAGGTTCTGGTGTCATTGCTCATTTGTGAACTGTTCACTTATATTGTCATTTTTGCATCAAAATACACTTTGAATTCCCAACACCCAAATTATTATTTCTAAAAACTGACTAAAAAGATAGATTTTTAGTTTCTGTGGGTATGTGTGAAATGGCTTGATCCAATTTGTAGGTCAATGTGTAGTGTACAGATCAAGGATGGGCTTTGGTCTCTGCAGGCTGAATCACTAGGAGCTGAGACTATGGACAAGTCAGTTAAGTTCTTTGAGCATTGCTTTCTTTTGTAATCTCTAAAATTAGGACACAACATTCACCATTAGATTTTTTTAAGGGAGTAAATAGCAGCCTACATAAATCACTGCTGTTTGATATGTAATATAATATGACTCTTCAATGAACCATAATTCATTTTCTCTAGTTTTAAAAGCTATGGCCAAATGATTTCTACCAACTGTCCTAAGTTATGTCCATCTCATTAATTTACAACTTGAAACACAACAATTAATTTATACTAAGCTCAAAATAAATGAAGGTTGATTTTTGAATTACTGATAATACTCTTTCAAAGTACATTTTCTCTTATTTTATTTCAAAAAACCTTGAATTTTTGAAGAAGGCTTGTTTTTTGTTTTTTTTTTTTTTTAACCAAAAGGCAGTTGACCACATGTAAATACTAAGTCAAAGAGTTATCAATCAGTACTTTCTGTATTTGATTGAATGATGACGAGATCATGGAAGGATGAGGTCTCTGGAAAAGCATCAGGAGGACACCCTCTTAGTTTCTTTTTATAAAAGTCAGCTGGAGGGATTCTGATTCAATTTAGGTGTGATTTTTTTGGTTTGTAACTGGATTAAACTTTGCAGTCCATTAAAAACCAATCGGCTGAATTGCCCGGCAGGAATTTTGCTTTTATGAAGAAGACTTCATTTCAGAGTTCTTTTTTTTCTTTTTCTTGAAGAGTTATTTAGCCTACAGCTTTCCTAGGTTTCCCTTATTGGTATCTCCATGTCTTAATTTGGATAAGAACATGAGTAAATTATAGAATCCCTGTTGGCTATAGTTTTGTTCTTTTGAGTAGAGATGAATTTCTCAAAGTTCTTTTTATCACTTACACTGTGAATTCTACCACTGGAGAAGCTGTGAATTACTATGCAGAGTGTAAGAGTCTGGTTGAAGGAGAGATTGGTATGTTTTAATAGCAGGCATAAAATACTCAGGATGTAGAATATTAGGAGGAACATCTTGGTGACTCACATAAGATGGACTCTGAAAGTAGAGAGCCCTTACCCCATGTCTTCTGCAGACACGTACATGCGTGGGCTTGACAAGTGTGTCTTTTAATAACAGCACCCTTAAAAAAATTTATTCAGGTAGTACTGGTTTGCTGTATATATAAAGATTTTGGGTGCACCGCATTCTAGTTTGACATCTGTATATGCTAGTTCCTACCCACCACTGTACAATCCTTTTTATGGGATATGCCCATCCCCTTCCCCTTTGGTGCCTACAAATTTGTTGTCAGAATTATTTGTTTCATTAGGTTTTTTCATTTGACTTTTTTTCTTTGTCTTTATGTATTAGTGAAAATGTACAGTCTTTGTCTTTCTCTGACTTCTTTTACTTAGCATGATCCCCTAAACTTCGTTCATGTCATTGCAAATGGAAGATTTCTCCTTTAATTAATAACTGAGTAGTATTCCATTGTGAAACTACATATTAATTATTTACTCATCTGTTGATTGGCACAAGATACGATTCCATATCTTGGCTACATGGGGTGCATATGTTTTTATGAGTTTGCGTTGTTATATTCTTTGGGTTGGTACCCAGAATGGAATAGCTGTTGTTTCTCTTTTTTTTTTTTAAAGATTTATTTATTTATGCATACAAGCACTGGGGTACAGGCCAGAGGTGTGGGGGGTGAGAGGATTCACCACAGAGAGCA
>JAGFMF010011668.1:10176235-10205302 GCA_019455555.1 Galemys pyrenaicus | reverse complement strand
GTGGGTCCCCTCCCTGGCCGGCAGCAGGGATCGAACTCGTGCTGCAGTGACTGCGGTTTGCTTCATAGTGTGTTGCTTAACCCACTGCGCCACCAGGGAAGCCCCAGGAATAGCTGTTGTTTCTATTCTTTTTTTTCTTTATACATTTTTTAAAATTTACATATATTTGACATCAGTTGTTGTTTCTATTCTTAATTGTATGTCGTTACTATTAATTTTTTTGACTAGTCTCCAGGCTGTGTTTTTTTTTTTAGTGGCTGCATTAATTTACATTTGTACCAGCAGTCACAGGGTTCTCTTTTCTCCATATCCATTCTAGCGCTTGTTGTTTCTGTCTTTTCGATAATAGCCATTCTCACTGCTATGAGGTGAGAGCCCGTTGATTTGTATTTCCCTAATTTTAAGTGTCAAGAGCATCTTACATGTATCTTTTGACCGCGTGTATGTCCTCTCTAGTGAATTATCTATTTAGGTCCTTTGCCCATTTTTAAATTGAGTTGTTGGGTTTTTTTTGTTGTTGAGTTGTTGGAGATATTTATATATTTTGGGTGTTAGTTTCTTGTCAGATATATAGTTGCAAATAGTGTCTTCCATCCAGTAGGTTGCTTTTTAATGTGTAGACAATAGTCAAACATTTGCATATGAGTACAACACTGAACATTCATTTTAGGTCAGATCCTGTAGTTTTTTAATGGTAATGATATTAACAACAGAAATTAAAACAATAGTGTCCCTTTCAATGCTCAGAACCCCCTTATGAAATAGGTCCTGTCTATGGTTGCCTCCTCCTTATCATTGCTGAATCTGACTAAGTTGCTTGCCCGCGATGTGATGTGATGTGATGTGGAGAGGTTCAAACACAGGGTGTCCATTCTACAGGGCATTATGTACTTGGTGTCCAGTTCTACAGAAGAGTATTTAGCTCAGCAAAGTCTGATTGAGCTTATTTGTGATGTGGGAACTATTGAACAGATAGGAAATTTACAGCAGTTGGAGATATGTCAGTGAGTGACAGATATTGAGCACAAGTGTTCTTATAGACTGCTTGCTTCATTGGCCAAACTCAATCTTAGAAAGGTGCTGATTCACTGGTACACTTGTTTTTCATTATAGCCAGATGCTTATTAAAAACTTGAGAATGTTTCCTCTTGATTCTGTCTAGTGGGAAATTAGAGAGTGACTTTTGGGGAAAGCAAAAAGTATGAGAGGTTTGGGGTAGGCTGCAGATAATATTCTTTTTCACAAATTGCTGCCAAAGGCCCTGTCCTCTGTTGAAGTCATCCCAGGGATTGACAATTCCTTTGTCTTGGTTGTCACAAAACTTAGTTGTTTTTCCAACTGTTGCCAAGTAACACGTACATTTGCATAGCCAGGAAGTGCTGGAAAATAGGGCTCCGACATTTCCCTCTATTATTTTTATAGTAATTAGGAGTAAAAATTATTTTTAGGTTTCTGGCAATGATTGTTCATTGCAGCTTCTATTTTAATTTTGTAAATAAGCTTCTATTTCCTGGTTGCTTACAATGAGACGTTTATGATGTATACTAGCTCCTGGATGACTGAGTAGATTTCTGTGTGGTTTTTATGAGACAAATCCCAGGATTGAGTAACAATAAATTAATTTTGTGGAAAAGCATTTTCAGTGGGAACATGTCTGGGAAGAATTACTCACTGTTATCCATTATTGCATACAAAAGTGTAGCACTTCTCTTGTCTTAATAGTTTAAAATATACAAAGATTGATCATTTCTATGGAATCAGAAAAATCCCTACTTTGTTCTGGCAGATTAGTTGAATAAAAGAATGTGTATGTTGCTTTGGATCTAAATCTTTTTTGGTTACACATCAGCTCTTGTTCTACTTTAGTATGCTGAGTGTATTTCATCTTGAATCAAGCAAAAATTCATTAGGAAGATGTTACAGTGTGCCTATGCAGTACTTCTTTTGCTTTCTTAGAATGTAACTCATTTAAAAAAAAAATACAGTCTTTTGTTGCTTTTCATGGACTCTCATTAGGTTTCCCCTGGGAAGGAAGGGATCTAGCTAAAATCAAACCATGTGGCTTGTCAAGTGTACCCTTGCACTGTGAAGAAGGATCCAGAAAGATGTTATATGTCGTGTGTGCCTTTCAGAACATGATGGCAGAATATCAGAGTTTACATGGGAAGAAGAAAGAAAGCAAAAGAAAAGGGGATCTTAGAATGTGCATACATAGTCATTTGGAGAGCTACTCTGCTTCGCTCCAAAGTTTTGGGTTAGAAATATTGACTCTTTGTCTATAGAATCAGCACCAGAATTATCAGTGAATTAGCAGCTATTGACCCCTACCTGGGGAACTTTCAGAATTGAAAGTTCTATTCCCTTGGTAGGTTCAAAAATGCTTTTCTTACTTGACATATTGCATAAGTTAACAGTTTCTGAAAAGTACTAATTGACTCATCAGAAACATTCTCTAAATGCACAGCATATGCAAAGTCATATTCAGAGAACTCTGCTGCAAGAAACTGAGCGTGGTGTGATTTAACCATATCTCTAAAATGTGGGCCTCGAGTTTATGATCCAGTTTTCTCCTGGATGTAGATGACAAGATGAGCTTGAAAGGAAAACAGAACAGAATTGGTGGTCCTGTTGTTTGCACCTACCCCATTTTCATTGCCTCTAAGTGCGCTTATTTGTACTTTGGTTGAACAAGGGAGGTGACAATTTCTTTAGCATGTCACCCTCTCACTTCTAGCTATGTACACAGACTTTCCTCGCCCTAGAGGCTGCAGAGCTGTGCCCTCTCCTGACGTCCAGACTTGGTGTTGGGGTGGAATGGGAATGGACCTTGTTGGGGAATGTATCAGTGAAATCTCTATCCACCCTGGGGAATGATGGCAGAATTCGGTTCCCTACTGGCTGTTGCCAGGAAGTTTCAGTTTTCCCTTCACGTGTGCACAGAGCTGCTCATAGTACCCCGCTTACTTCTCCTTGAGGAAACGATGATGGGGCGTGGGCCAAGAGACATTGGCTGAGTGAACAAGCCCAGGAGAGTGACCAAGAAGCCACAGTCTTTCTTAATCTGATTTGAAAGGGATCATCCCTTCTACCATATTCTATTGGCCACACAGACCCAACCTGATAACTATAAGAGGAGACTAGGTAGCCGTGTAAGTCCCAGGGTCAGGGATCGTTGATAGCATCTTGAAGACTGGCTGTCATCGAGGACTGTTTATGGCTTAGGAAACTTTCTGGGGAATCTTTCCTGTTTATGATGTGTTGGTAAAGATAGGGTCAGGATGATGTTCACATTGAAGTGTTGCATTTACTTGTGAACTTTGGAAAGAATGGAACTATGCTTTAGTATGCTTGCGGCTGAGGCTTTTCAACACAGATTAGATTTCATTAAATAGTTGACAACACATCCCAGAAAACGTGGGCTCGTAACTGGGTGCTGATGTGTGACATCAGTGGTGTGAAGTATCCACAGAATGCGTCTACACGTAAGAGGAGATTCATAGAGCACTTGAAACATTTTCTCAGTTTTAATATGTGGGATTTAATTTGCCTAATCTTTACTCTTTCTCATTTATTAGATATTTTTCTCTTGATTTGTCTCCAGCTTATAAATATGTTTGTGGCCTGCCCATACTCAAAATACCTTGTTTTAACCACTTAAGATGGACTTCAGCTGCTTGAATGTCCCCGTAACTGCCATGTGCCAATCAATGATGTTATGTGTCGAGAACAAAGCATGTGTGATAATAGGCCCTGACACTACCCTTTATTCAGTTAGCTACTTTTTCTTATTAATTAACATCCTCTCAAGTATGGTTTCTAGATGGGCTGTGAAAAAAGCAGAGAATTGAGAACTAATCAAATCATGTCATGATTCTAAACAAAGTCTTGGGTTTATGCAAAAAAATACTTAAGAGCATTAAGAAAGGAGGAGAAGAATGTGTTGTAGTGATTAAATAAATCATACTGAGCTTGGTTTTCATTTCCTTATTCTATCCTGGAAGTTATGAGGAGCTTAGCATCCTGCAGGGACACAAACAGGGATTTTAGATGATAGGGAGGGGCGCTGACACCTCATACTTGAGGTACAGGGAGAACAGGATATAACCAAGTGCATGTAGATGAGCAGAGTTTCTTTAACAGGGTGCTCTGTCCGGGGCCAGGAGGGTGACAGCAGCCGTGGGAAGGAGTGTGGAGTGTGTTTTTTGACTCTGGCAGCCGCCAGGCTCTGCTGCCAGAAGGCACAGTCCTCGTGGGGCTAGGGAGTTGTAGGAAAGCTCTTGTTCAGAATCCATGATGTGCAGATCTAGCAAGGTGGGTTGGTGCAGGCTCATCTGGAGGCCACCTCTGCATCTCTAGCAATGCAGATCTATGCTTCTTTCTGTTTTAGGTTCTAGAAGTCTTACTATACTAACTCTTTACCTGTAGTCTCTGGCTGACCTCTTCGACCCTGCCTTGAATCATTGGCAGGGATGGGTCTAGGCTTTGGGTCTCTTTGGGAAAAATAATATACAATTACAAACAAAAATATGTATGAACATGTTTATTTAGAATGAGAAAAGAAATAATAACAAAATCTATATTTTAAAAAGCTATCATATACCACAGTCATCCTGCATTTAGAAAAAAATAAAAGGCCAGATAGCTCCTGCTCTATGTATTGCAAAACTTTCTTCTCTTTCAAACCCACCCACAGTGCTGGGCACTGCGGAACAGATTCCTATCACAATATTCACATTACAGTATTGCTTCAGGCCTCATGTCCTCAGCACTGTGAGTGACAGGACTGTTCCTGGAAGTTGCTGTTAACCTGGCATGATGCACCATCACTACACACACAAGTCCATGAGTCCTCATAAATATGTCCCACTCAGTCAAACCAAGGGCACTCTCCCTCCCTCACCTTGCTGTTCCTGAGCAGCTTCTCAAATGCTCTTGACTCTTTAGGCATCTTCCAAAGTAAGTGGAGAGGTCCAAGGGAGAGCAAATAGGAGTAGGAAGAGACAGCACTGTTTCTCCACGGGAATTAAAGTCTCTTCTGTAAGATGTACAAAAATATGACCATAAGGGCCGCAAGAGCACATGGCCCTTCTGTGGGTTCATGCCTACTGAGGGGTTCTGGGGCATGTCCTTAGCTTCACCCACTTCCAGTGGTCAGACTTAAGGTCATTCTTTCTGAACCACGTAGATGGACTGATCGTATATTTTGCCTTGACCTGCAGTCTTAGGCCTTTATGATCTGACGGCCAACCTTTGAACTGTGAGTACTTCACTGTCCTCCTGTCCCTGGTTGGCTGATCCAGTTGCAATCTAGTTTTCTCTGTTAAATCCAATGTGCGGGCCGTGTGTTTTGGAAAGTGAAGTGATGTGTTCATAGAACATGCCCGGGATTGGCTGCAATATCATTTATTTTCTTTGTGCCTCTTCTCAAATGTACATTCAACCTTGTACCCTGATAAAGGGTCAAGTGTTCATTCAGGCTTCGCTTTTTATCAGTTACTCCGTGGAGATGTCTCACAGGTATTTTAATTCTCCGGAGATGGGATTGCAGCGACTAACATCTTTTCAATGTAGATAGGAACTAAGCATGATCAGAAGGTGAAATCATGAGCTCTTTAGACCTGGGGTAATATAAGCATTCACCTTATGAACTTTAAAAAGCAGGCTCAACTCATCTCAACCTCCCACCATAGACATTTTCCACAAGTCCATGCGTATTAAGGGTGCATCTTGCAGTGAAATGGATATCCCAGTTTAGATTTTAGTTTAATCCATCTAACAAGCCCATAAGCACAAGCAATTTTGTGTTCGCCCACCCTGGGGAGAATTGTGCAAGAATCAGCCAGTCCTGACAGGACAAGGAGAGCTCCAGGGACTCTGGTTTTTCTGGCTATCACATTCCTGTCTTGCTTTCTATTTTCCTAATTTCAGCTAATTATCATGCTCACTAATCTAACACATAGCACAAAAGCTTAGCCAACCCCCCAGATCTGCAGTTCAGATTTCCTCCTGGTTTTTATTTCAGTCCCCTCCTTCTTTCTTTTATTATTAATCAATTCCTAGGTGAACAAAAATCTAATCTTTCTTGTCCAATTATGAATTTTCACTCTATGCTGGCAAGATTTTCTCATCTGTCCTGGTGGGAGATTTGGGCAAAAGTCAGCCCCCCTGCTGCAGGAACACCTGGCTGAACTTGGATGATGAACTAGGCACCATGTGACTGATTTAACCAGTAGCCTGGGTGATGTTTTTGTTTTCCTGAACTGTTCTCTTCCTTCACGCACTCATGTACTATGCAGCCCCAAATAAAATCACGCACAACTGATGTATATGTTTAATTCAAAAGCGTTCTGTGTAAAGATGAAACTGAAATTTCATCTTAAATAGATCTATTCATTCAGGGCTTTGGAGACCGGCCAGGAATGAACTCCAAATGGGAGGCTCTGCCACAGCAGCTGAAGACACATGCTGCATGTGACTTAAACCTATACTTCCAAATGGCCAATCGAATAAGCTTCAAATGCTCTCAAGCTGCGACTCGGCTCATATGGAAGGATAAACAGAGGCCCCAAACTGTGCACTGAATATATAAGTCATCAAAGCAATTTTAAAATCAATTCAACATTTGACAGGGAGCCAACACGGTTCCCCTGTGACTGGAATGACATGCCCAGGCTACTACTAGGCTAAAATCCTGACAGCGGCGTTCTGTGCGCGCTGGAACCAAGGAGGGAGCTTTCTCCCTCCTCCAAGGGAAACCATGTGAAGCATCACAATGGAGTGTCTGTGAGATCACTGACACATGGGCACCATTCAGCTGTGAGGTACTGATTAAATCCCTGTGACTGGGCAAAAGAGCCCAAGACCCCAGGGTACGGATTGGCCCCAACCACAGTTATAACAAGCAAAAGGAACACTCATCTCTGAATTGAGAGAAAATTGGAAACAGCCGTCTTCTAAGGATGGGGATTTTTTGTTTGTTTGTGGAGAGTCAGGACAGGGGGTAACGGCAGTACGTAAAACACTGTTGCAGGCCGTTGTATTTTCAGTCTTTAGAAAGCAAAGCAGAACTTGCTAAGCAGAAGCCTATTCAGCATTGGGATTTTTCTTCTTTAGGTGAGTTCTAGTTCTCAGCCTCTTTTTCTTATTCTGAAAATTCCTCTTGGCTTTTTAAAGTCTGCGGAGATGTGGTGTGAAAAGGGGTTGGAAGAAAATGGGGACACCCCTGTGTGCAGCTTCATTTCATTGTTTAACTTCTAACTGCTTTTTCTATTTTTTCTCATTGCAACTTGGGCAAGAGTCCTCTTGGTTTCCTTTGGGAAAACCAGAAAAGACAGGTGTTCCACAGCTGTGATTCTGGTGCTGAGTCACTCTCTCGCTGTGACAGGCGCAAAGTCAAATGATCGCCTCGGCCTTCACTTCCCCATTCTTTCAGCCTCAAATTCATCACCTACTCTGTTGTTTGTCCCCTTCTGCCACCATCTGGCATCGATTCTGCACCAGCCTCCTTCTCTGCTGCATCTCTGCCTCGTGCTCTGGTCTCAACAGACTGGCTCCGTCTTGCTCCACCACCGTGTCCAAGGAGAGGCAGGTGATCACGGGGTGAAGGCTGCATGCACAGCGGGCACAGTCCAGACCTTGCTTCTGGCTAGCACAGCTCCCATGTTGGACCAAGGGCTGTGTACTTTCCTGTATCTGGATAAATCATAAATAATATTGCTAATGATACTGAAGCAAAACCCAGGTGGAATTTTACTAAATGAAGGTTGTGACCATTAGCTGGCTGGCTCCTTGCGGGACATTCCCGGGACAGGCATAGTCATGGAAAAGGGCTCTATTTTCCTCCGGGACATGAAGTATGGGCTGAGGACATTTTCTGAGGGGGAAAAACACCTTTCTGGTCAGACCACTGCAAAACATCTTGACTGGTTTTCATGACCTGTGAGGCCTACATGAGCTTCCACCTTCTGGACTCCTCCCCTGCTCGGCCTTCTCCTCCAAAACATGTTTCTACATATCTCTGTCCCTTCTTTTCATCCTTTTTAGTTTCATTATTATCTCTTTGGCTAATTGTTTTCACTTCTTTCTTTGTTCTTCCCTCTGGAGTTACACGTGTGTGAATTTATATTTTGTTGACTTGTTTTTTGTCTTTCCCTGGTAGATTAAATTCTGCTAAGGGAGGAGGTTTGTGCTCTTACTTACATCTGGATCCTCAACAATACCTGGCAGCCGGAGACACTCAATAAATAGTTGTGGAATGAAAAATGGATGAGGCAACACAGGGCAATCCAGCTGTAGGTCTTTCTCAAAGTGATCCGCCTCTAGGAGGATTCCCCTGAAGAAATTGTACCCTTTCTGACATCATCAAAATTTAATTTCACCTACTCCAAGTCAGGATGTTCAACAAATTTGGTGAGAGCTTATTAAGACTGTTTTGTGTAAAATACCAGTGATGGCTACACAGAGAATCAGTATATGAGAGATTGTGCCTGTTAAACTTTGAACTTGGTTGAGGATCAAATGCTACACATTTGGGGCAGTTTATACCAAACCAGACAAAACAAAGACTACTTAGAGCCCCAGATACCCGGCATTTATCGTTCTTTTGTCTGTTTCTGCCCAAGTTTACTCTAAAGTCTCCACTGCGGTCACCCACCAATGGACCCGCTGCCATCTTGCTGTAGCTTCAGTCCCCACCTGTACTCCAGCCTGACTCTCGTCTAGTGTCCACACTGTCTCTTAAGTGCAGAGAGCCAGCGCCCTTCCAACTCTGCACTCTCCTGTCTTGCCTTCAAGCCTGGGCCAGTGCCCCATCTCTCTCCCCGCCCCATCTTCATGCTACAGAGCAGCCACAGTTACATACTCATGTCTTAAGATGTGATAACTCCCTCTGCCTAGAGCTCCCAGGCAAGTCAGGACAATCTACTTTTCTCAGTAAAATGGGCCTGAACCCCAAAGTCTGGCTAGGCAGCCACCCCTCACCCTTGAGGTTCCACCTCACTTGACAGCACTCCTGATTCTGTTTGCTCTTTGCTTGTCTATTTTCTCATTAGATTTAAGCCTCTTTGAGAATAGAATAGTGTCTGGTCAAGTAAAAAAAGAAAGCAAGAATCCAATAAAGGAATACAACTACTACACTGTGGGATTTCCAAGGAGGACATCACTGAAGGCAGCATGCAGAAATGACATTTGATCTGGACTTTGAAGAATAACCAAAAGCTACAAAGAGGATGGAGGATAGGGCTGAGGCAGAGGGGGGCCTACTGGGGTCCCACATGGCTGGGAGGGTGTAGGGGACAGTGAGGTGAAGAAAACCTCTTGCAGCTAGATCACCAAGGGCTTCTACTGCTGCTGCATGGAGCTAACACTTGTTCTGCAGACCATCAGTTGTGGATGAGAAAGAACATTTGGCCACAGGATGAAAGATGGGAAGGGGCTGGAGGTCAGGCAAGCAGAGACCATTTCCAAGTGCCATGAGAGTGGGGATGTGGCCTGAGCCAAGGGCAGTGGTGGTGGATGAGGTGGGGGAAGAGATGAGGTGACTTTGGCAGAGAGCAGGCTATGTTTACTGAGGGCAGAGAGGGAGTGCTGGCCCGCCTGGAGGGGGGAAGACAGACGTGCAACAGGGCTGCTAGGCAGAGGATCCCAAACAATAGTCCACTGTATCCAACACCATTCACTGTGGAGGAGAGGGGGGTGTTTCACGCTGTGCATTGCCAGTTAGAAGGATATTCTGAATGTGTAGCCGATTCTGGGAAGGACGGGGAAGGGGCCTGGAAACCTTGACCGATTAGAAGTGGACCGAAGAAACTAAAGTTGTTTCATATGGCCCGGAAGAAAAAAAAAGCAAAGGGAGATGACTTCTTCACGTAGGAGAGAAGGGCTCATGCACGGGGCGCAGCTAAGGTGGGGAGTGAGTAGAGACTTAGATCAAGAGTATCGTTTGGTTCCATACAAGGGAGCTAGTGAGAGGCAGAGGTGAAGTGCTAGGATTTAGAGCCTCGACCTGTAACCACCAAACTATAGCACTTCTTTTTTGTTCCAGAATAGCCCTTTAGATAGATGGTCCTTAGCCTTGAATGGTCTCTTTAGCCTGGTATTCCCTCGGAAGGAGTTCTGATGGCTCCCTGTGTGCAGGGATCTCCAGAACAGTGAATGCACTTTTATATTTGTGTCTGTCGAAATGATGCTCTTTTGGATATTTTAGGCTTAGGAGAGTGTCCCATTTAATTTCACCTGGTCCTTCTTATTTTTTACAACATGGCTACTAGAAAGCTAGTCATTCTATTGTGTGGCTCTTGGTAGATTCTGTCCATAAAGCTCTGCTTTAGAAGATGGGGCCTGACTTGACCTAAGCCCAATTCCATGGTTCTTTCTGTTAGGGAGTTTCCAAAGGGAGGGACCTAGAGAGATAACTGGGAATTAAATCCATGTAAATTTTATGAGTATAATTCCCTATGACTGACCCGGCCCTTCATCAGGTTGTGTCATTCTTTGTCCCTTTCATACCCTAGACTCTTAGAGCTTTTTTGTTTTTGTTTTTTAGGAAATGGCCTCATGCTTATGGGGCAGGTCCTCTGGCCTCCTTAGAAAGGCTGTCCTGAGACAGGGCCAGATATAGCAGTCCTCCCACACAGCCCCTTCCTTCCCACTTCCCCCCCACCGGCACTTCTAGATTGGGGTTGTGGTGGGTTGTCTGGCACGCCAATATATAAAAAGCACAAATACATCCCTGGAATTGTAACTGGATGGGAAATTGATGTTCATCAAACTTCCTTTCTGGATGAGAATTGTTGGGTTGAATTATAGGACTACCTTGATGTAGTGCTTCTCTTGGGAAGCTATCAGGGGCTTAAGGACCTTAAATAGGTCCTAAAGTTGGTAAATTGCCTTCTAAAGAGTGTAGATTTGGTTAGGCACAGGGCTTTTGCTCTGCTGAATTGAATGTGCAAGCTTGAGGCGAGAGGGTGATGCTGAAGGCAGAGGTGGTTGTTGCCAGAGAGATTCTACCTGCTCCTGAGGGTTCTTTTGTCCCTATTTTAATTTTTTTTTAAAGATTTATTTATTTATACATACAAGAGCTGGGGTACAGGCCAGAGTCCAGGGCAGTGAGAGGAGTCACCAGAGACAGAGTGGGGAGCAGAAAAGGCAGATGGACCGAAACACACTGCTAAGGGGAGCAAAGATCTATTTATTTATGTATACAAGAGCTTTGGTACAGGACAGAGGTGTGGAAGGTGAGAGCATTCACTAGAGACAGAGTGGGGAGCAGAACATGCAGATCAACTGAAATACACTGCTGAGGGGATCAGTGGCTGAGGCAAGAGAGGTCTGCTGCACCATGTAGGTCCCCTCCCTGGCTGGGGATCGAACTTGTGCTGCTGTGCAGCGGATGATTCACAGTGTGGCACTCAACCTGCTGCACCACCAAGGGATGCCGCCTTATGTCCATATTTTAAATGACTACCCACTGGCTATAAAAGCAAATTATCACCCTTTTCAGTCTCCACTTATCTTCACCTGACCCTGGCATCCCCTGATGTAGCACGTTTTCCTTTTGGTGCTTCTACTGTCTGACCTAGTTGGGTTGGGCAGGTCTATGGGTGGTCACAAAAAGGACAGATTTGCTCATGTGCACAAAGCATCCCTAGCTTTATGAGACCATCCCCTGGACAATGAGGCCACATCTACCAACTACACCATTGATTTCTAGGATTTGGTAAACATACCTGTTGTATTAATGAGAAATGCAAGCAAATGCATCCTCAAATGAGGTTGTGAGGCCAGAGTAAGAAAAGAAGCCATGGGGACGAAGGACAAGGTTGTATTTGCTCAAACTGTAATCCCTCCTATCAATAGGAAAAGGAGGGTGGGTGCAAGACCTCATCAGTCTGCTCTGTCTGCCTGCTCCCACCCCAAGAATCAGGTCCTATTCTTTTGTATAATTCAAGGCCACCACCATCTTTAATTTTTTTAAGTGTCTCCATACCCAGTTCAATCATGTGAACTCTTTTTCTACATCTGGCACACACTGGCTATATAAAGATAAGGGACTGAGGAGAGATGTCTTGGCTGGGGCTGGCAGTGAGGGTGCCTTCACATTCATGGTAGGCAGCCTGGACCCCCTTGCTGAGAGGAGGTGCAGGAGGTGCTGTGTGTCTGGAAGCTGGGTATGATATGAACAGACAAACGAGCATTGTCTGTGGCAGAGCCTGAAGCTGCAGTTCCTGACCTGCCGGGGGTCAGGTAGAAGCAGGTTGTCTGGCTGTGGGATCAGTTCTCGAGAGTCACGCTCGTGAGGTGTAGTCAGTGCAGCGACCTGGGGCTGCTCTGTTCACAAAGCAGATGCAGATGCATGTTCTCGCTGAGCTGCAGGGAGCTGTTTTGGACGTGCCCGAGGATGCTGAAGGACACGCTTCACACTTGTCCGAAGATGCCTGGATACCAGCCCAGTGGTCTGACAGTCACTCATCTTCCCTGCTCCCTTTGTGAGGTGTGCTCCATAGAGAGGCCCATCCATATAACCTCCAGATGGGATGTTAGAAGAATATGATGTCCCCTTTTGAAAACAGCACCTCAGATTAATTCTACTCCACTGAGCACAGCAACTGGGAGGTGTAGTACTCATATCTGCAAACACTTATCAGGGACTTTCTGGCACTTTGCATGCTCTAATTTACTTCATTGTCATAGCAATGCTCAGCATGAGGTACTAAAATTGTCTGTTTCATGAATGTGGAAACTGAGACACAGAGCAGTTAAGTGGTTTTGCTAAAAGTACACATTGGGTAAAATAGAACATTTTCAGTCTATCAGAGCCTGAGCTCTTCACCTTAGACAGCCCATCAGCATGTGGTCTACTCATGCACACATTTGTTTGTATGTTTGCTCATGTTTTGGTGGCGGAAAGTACAAGACAGTATTTAGCAATCATGAGTCAACTGATCTTAGAGACAAATAAATAAATTGATAAATAAAGCAAAGATTTAGCCCTAGGCACAGGCATCCCATCTCTCCACAGAGTTCAATAACTTTCCCCAAAAAGCTGATGGATGTGAAGTGGCTGCAGTGGTTTTAGTGGGGAGCTCATGGTGCTGAACTGAGTAGATGAGGGTTATGATCTGGTCTGCTTGACAACAATGTGTCCTTGTGGTCTTGATACCGCGTCTACCTAGCTCGTCTAAATGCAAATTCCAAACTTTGGCTATTGAGAAAGACAGGAAGCTTAAACATGCTGAACTCAAAATCTATGATAGTCCTGTGTAGACCGTGAGGGCTCCGTTGGTCCATGGAGAGATGGAGGGAGGCACTGAAGTGTACAGGAGTGACAAAGGGTCGCCTAGCTCAGAAGCAGCAGTTCCTTATCAGGTCATCTAGAGCTCCTTTCTAAAGAAAAAGAAAAATAAATTCAGGAAGTAGTTTCTTGGTAGAAAGATTGTTAAGAACATCTGCTCAATCTAACCATGTCATGGAAACAATGTGGCTTACTGTTTGTGAGAGTGAGCCAGTCAGCACCAATCTCTTTATTTAGATTTAGCGTTAAAATAAGGATAGTGTGTGTGTGTGTGTGTGTGTGTGTGTGTGTGTGAGAGAGAGAGAGAGAGAGAGAAACAGTTTACACCACATGGATGGATTAAGCACACATTTTTATTTATTTTTTAAATTTATTTTAAAATTTATCTCTATGTTTACATCATTTTTACTTTTGTACAGTTTACTTTCTCCTCTCAGATGTAGTCCCCGTGAAATTCCCACCACCAAGTTTTTGCCCTCCCTCCTCTGGCCCCTCAAATCTTTAGAGTGAATCGACAACACATTTAAGTGTCTGCAAACAGAAGGGATTGCCTTAGTGGACCAGCCAGGCTGAGACACCTCTGTAAGTTAGAGTCTAGCTGAGATCAGATTGAAGGAGGAATCCACAATCTCAAATCAGGTAGAGGAGAAGAGGATGGAGAGCTGGTGATATTCTGGGAGATTGCTGAGCTGAGAGGCAGGGGCCGGGGAAGGGAGGAACCCCTGTTTGGGAGCTGCTGTGAATGCATCCTGGAGGAGAACATCTTCCTCTTCTAGGCAGTAGCTATCTGGAAGGCAAGGAAACGTCAGGGAGGCAGGGAAGGCCAGAGGGATGAGACTGTCTCTGCCTGGGACTTCGGTTTGTCACTGCAGGAAGGTTGTGGTCAGAGGGAGGCCAAAATGACAAACTCACAGCCCCAAATCAGGACACACTAGAGAACAACCACCACAAAAGTAGGTGTCATGTTTTATAAAAAAGGAGTGTAGGAAAAGATCTAATGAATATAGCAGTCTAGAGGAGACTGGAGATGTGTATTTCATGGTTTCCAGCAATGTTAGGAAGTGGTGTTCTGTATCACATCTACCTATTGTCCAAGAGGGAAAGTGAAACAGGACACTTTAAGCCACAACACACTTAAAAATATACCACCTGTAAACTTTGTATGAAATGATTAATACATAATATGTCTCAGCATTATCCAAAATGAATTTAAAATGAAGATATGGAAGCAGTACTGGGCATAAAAAAAAGAAAAGATCATAATTTAAAATTGAGTATTTCTTATTTCAGTATGAATTATTTAAAATATAATAAACTGTAGAACTAAAATCCCATATCATTTCAACACTGTTGTAATTTATGGGAAACAAAGAAGGGCAGGAGGTAGTAAGTACAGATTCACAGCTTCAATAGTTAAACATCAGTTTTACATAAATGTCATTGAAGTTTAAGTGTAATGTCTTAACAGTTTGAGAATAACTACTACAATAGCAGAAACAGGAGTTATAACTCTCCACTAATTGAAAACAATGAAAACATGTAAAAATATAATAAATGCAACAAATATATATATGTTTATATATATAACAAATATATATATTTGAAATCAGAAGATGGATAAACTTGAGGGTAGAAGTTGGGAGAGCTTCCTCCTGTATTTAATAACTTTATAATAGAACGAAAAGAGAGAAATAATCTTTAGAGAGAATGACAACCTGACAAAGTTTTGTTTAGATGGTTATATACCCTTTTAAATGGATAAAGAAAACAGGAAATACCACTTGATTCATATCACAAAGTCCCAATGGTAGACTTGACCATGGGGCTGTCAGTGGTTCCACATAAAGGTTTAACCCTTAATATACCCCTAATATATTACCCACAAAAAGATTTCCTAGAAAAAAAGAACCAGGAATACTATTTATTATGTCAATATCTTAAGGATACATGACTTTCATTAGCATGTTAATGACTCTGAGAAGTCCAATATAAAATCTTAACTTCAATTTACTGAGCATTTTGAAACTATTTGATCAACAACTCACACCCCTTTAAATACCTATGATATCTATTAGATGCCTTGAGAATGGAGAACACATTTCTAATAATAATATGATGGTTTCATTGAGAAAGTACCAAAATAGTTTGTTGGTACAATTTCTACTAGCTACCTTGAAACTATTCAGTAGTAAGATCTGTGTTTTGAGACCTGTCATTCACCTGAGCCACAGAAATGAATCACGCTGAATTAGATGATTTTAGCTTCTCATTCTCTCTTGACTGCATCTTTAAACTGTGATATAATCAGCGAGTCCCTCAATTACAAGGCATATTAAAGACATTCCATGATTTTCTTCAGACACCTGTAGACAGAGGTATGATACCTGACTTAGTAACACTGCTTGTAGACTTGCCTTTTTTACATCCATTCTGATCAGGCTTTCAATATCCATTTATTCTCAGAAAAACACAAAGAAGCAGGTATGAGGATTGCTAAGAGAAGAGAAAACTGATGTAGGATGAAGCAAAAACAGCTTCTCACCCCATACCCACGCAGATCATATATTAGTCTGACATCAAGTTATATTACCTGATCAATAATGTCTGACAGAGATCCTTTAGTACTTCCTGCCAGTAATTAACAGGAAATGCCTTAATTATACATTGCTCTTTTACAAATTATAAATAGCATTAATCAATCTTCTTTTCACTTCATTTCTTATGTGTCTTAATTTAGTTTTTTGTTATGTTCTATAAATTACTTCTGTGAAAAAGATTTAAAACAAAGCTTTTATTTGATAACTTTTATATATGAATTGCTTACTTTAGATTATAAATTGACAGATACTTGTTAAAAAGAATTCAAATAATCAGAAAATCTGAGGTAAAAAGTTAATGCTCATCCTTTCCCTAGTCTTACTAGTCAAGATGTAGCGATGTTGTTTGATGTGCATGCATTTTGATCTGGATATCAACATATTTTATATAGTTCTCCGTATGTACTTTATATCTTACTGAATTTATCTTATCATTGCCAATTACATACTCCTAGAACTTTCTTTTTACTTTTTTTTAAAAAAGATTTTACTTATTTATGCATACAAGAACTGGGGTACAGGCCAGACGCCCGCGGGAGGTGAGAGGATTCACCAGAGACAGAGTGGGGAACAGAACAGGAGGATCAACTGAAACACACTGCTGAGGGGAGCAGCGGGCACGGCAGGAGAGGTCTGCTGTGCCATGTGGGTCACCTCTCCTGCTGGCAGCAGGGATCGAACTCGTGCTGCAGTGGCTGCAGTCTGCTTCATAGTGCGTTGCTTAATCCACTGCGCCACCAAGGAGGGCCCTCTTTTTACCTTTAATATTCAATATTTTAAACATTATTTCATTTTAGTCCACATAGAGCATATCATTCATTTTATAGCTGTTTAGCAGTCTAATATATATATGTATCAGAATTAATTTACCACTTCCCAGTACATTGGGATCATTATACCATTAGAGATGTTTGACTTTTTTTTCCTTCACAAACAGTGCACTGTGCACATGATTTAACAGGAAGTTGTATCTTAATTTTGAAGTCAACATGCGAGACAGAGATCCCTAGAAGTGAAATAACTTGTGAATCTACAGTATTGGCTCATTCTGTACAGTACAAACTTTTACCTTCTTACATATGTATAAACACATATATACATCCCTGTGACTGATAAACACATGTATACAGGGATGTATACATATGTTTGTATATGTAATATGCAAGCTACAGTTTTTCATTATATAAGAAGGAATAAGTGGTATGGCCATTTTGTTGTACACATATCTTATGTCTAAGAACTCTGGATCCTATACACGCTTTCTTAGCTCAGATGAGTTTGTGAATTTGTAAATTTGGTTTTAAATCTTTAACTTTTAGCTGAACTTAAACAATCTTGGTTTCTATCAGGGCTCACATGGCTCTGTCCTACTCACCCTTGCGGGTTCCCAGCTTCATCTTGTGAGCCTTTTCCCATCATTTACAGATCTTGAGCTACCCAGGTCTTCTTGACTTCATCAAATGTAGCTTTGCATATACTTTGTTTTTTGTTTTTTTTAAGTATTGTATTTTTTTTTTTTTATTGTGGTGACATTGACAACCCTGTATTTGGTTTAGGAGTACAGGTTCATACTTCTTCAGATCCATGTGACTACACCACACCCAGAGCACCGATAGTCCTCCACCACAGTCCATTAGGCCCTCTTTCACCTTTGCTCCCTAACCCCTCTCTTCCCCTCTGGTAGCCTCAATTCTTCAGTCACATCTAGGATTTGCTTTGCCTTTGTGTTGTCTGTTCTTTTGTTTTGTTTCTCTGTATTGCATATATGCACTGTCTGTACTTTACTTTCTGACTTATTTTATAATAATCCCCTCCAGTTCCATTCATGCTGTCACAAATGGCAAGATTTCATCTTTTTAAATAACTGAGTTATATTCTATCGTGTTATATACAGTGCCACTCTGTCTTGATATTTTCCACATGAAAACTTTAACGCACGCCTAAAATATACTTCCTAGAACAAAACACAGCGATTCTCCATCATTTTTGTTTTGTCCAAGGGATTAATTATTAGAGTAAAACATGTTTGTTCTATTTGGGCTTATTTTTGAGGTTTTTTTCTTTTTAATCACTGATCATTCATTTCTTTTATGTTTGATAAATGTAAATTCTACGTATGTTAGAATGTAACGGGGCCTATTATGTGGAAAAGTTTGTGTTTAAAAATTTAAAAATCTAAGCAAAAGATGATTATGTGTAATATAAATTTGGGCCACCAAATTTCTCTCCAAAAAGATTACATCTATTTTTTTCATTCTTCATATTATATGAAAGGACACTTTCCTTAATGCTCTAGGTATTGATTGTGATTTGATTTTACATTTTTGTCACTCTGGTCAAATGAAGACGATGTGTTTGGTTAAATAAATACCAAGCATGTGTGTGCACTTGGTAAGTGCTTTTTTTGTTAAGCACTTGCTATTTAGCAAACTTGCATAAATTTTCTCATTGAAGCTTTATAACGTTATTGGGAGGGGTGCACATTTAGCAATTTTAGGGTTGTATTCACCACGCACTGTGTTCTTAATTGTTAGTTGCAGTGTTTGATAATCAAGAAGCATACCACTTGGATCTGTCTTTAAGGAACATGTAATTCAGTTACATATGCCAGAACACCTAGAACTTGGAAATCAACAGTGTAAAACAAAAAGTGATTCAGTACTAAACTGTGTGCTGTGGACCACAAGTGACATATCGTCAATAGAGTGTTTCCAGTGCTATTAGACACAGGACACACAGATAGGCCTTGAGGGGAAACAAGAGTGGAGAGGTGAGATGGATTGATGAAGAAAGCAATAGGCAGATAGAAGGCAGCAACGGCTGCAAAATCTGATTAAACCTGGAAGAACGATTCCAAGCAAAACAGCTGGGGTGTGGCTCATCCAGCAAGGACCATATCATGAGTGAAAGTACAGGGCTAAGAATAAATGTGACCCGTTTAGAAACTGACATTTTCTTTCATTATGAAAAATGATCCCACAAATAAAATTCCCGTGCTCTATCAGAAAACCTAATAGATAGCTGGAGGTAATTAATGAAACACCATGTAATCGCTATGTGGTAGAGCAATCAGGAATCCTAGAGTAGTATTCACTAATAAGGTAATTTAAACTCATTTTCAAGGATGAGAACAAGTGAACTCTGAAGGACTTCTTGATGTGATTCCACTTGGCCCCGACAACATCCTGAGTGTCTGCTACCCCAAGGCATATGGTGCATATTTATAGGGCTCCATCTGAGGGCTGGCATAATTAGGCCTACACACTTGCCCTTAAGAAAATAAAATAAGCAATTTGCTCTGAAAACCAAAAGGTTGTGCAACCCCTGGGTTTGTGTGTCTAGTCACCTTCCCCACACACACAAAATCGGAAAGATTTTCTGTAAGTAGAAAAAGAGCTAAGCATGCTTCTTTACTAAGTCAGAGTTTCCAGGACTTAGATAAAACATGTTAGAGGTGTACAGGATAGGACCAGCAATCTGTGGTTGATTATATTTGCCAAAGACATCTCTGCATAGTCGTTCTTCCCTAGTTTGGGAGATGAGGTGATCCTCCTTTTTAGACTTGTTTATTTTTTTAAAGTTTATTTATTTTGCATAGAAGAGCTGAGTGTAGGCCACAGGTGCTGGGAATGAGAGGATTCACCAGGGACAGAGCAGGGAGCAGAATAGGAAGATAGACTGAAATACACTGCTGAGGGGAGCAGCGGGTAAGACAGGAGAGGTCTGCTGCGCCATGTGTGTCACTTCCCTGGCCAGGGATCGAACTCAGGCCATAGTGGTGATCATACTGAGACTTAACCCTATACCACCAGGGAGGCCCATTAAACTTGTACCTAAACTGTGGGCAGTTAACTTAACCACACCTAGACAATGAAGATACAGTTTACCCCCAAAAGTTGTACAAATTAGTGTATATTTAATATATAGTGGTTTCTAAATTGACCACATGCTAGACCCCCACTAAAATATATTTATTGTTATTGTTATTATTTTTCTTTTTCAGATTGATCAAATTTGAG
The DNA here is from genome assembly GCA_019455555.1 of Galemys pyrenaicus. Taxonomy (NCBI): domain Eukaryota; kingdom Metazoa; phylum Chordata; class Mammalia; order Eulipotyphla; family Talpidae; genus Galemys; species Galemys pyrenaicus. The sequence goes on along the minus strand of JAGFMF010011668.1, from coordinate 10,185,395 downwards.
AGAGCAGAATAACCCCCAGGGTAAATGTCAGGTAAGTAACGTTCACTGGACATCTATGAGATCAGTTAAGTAGTTAAGTAGTTTCAAGTTACCTGACTTCTGGACTGAAAAGCAACATTTTACCACATGCAGAGGCTAAGCCTGTGGATTACTTATAAAATCTAAAGATTTTAACAAAATTAAATGTATTGTTAATGTTAAAATACTTGCTTCAGCTTCTGCTATTATTTCAAGAGTAGTTTGAAATAGTCGGCTTTGGTGTAAGGTTCCAGATTTAAGAGGGTGAAAGAGAAATCCTGTTTTTTTCAAATCTCCTATACTGGGGACAAAGTGAAAGATCAAAGTGTTATTATGACCTTTGCTTGGGTAAATACAAGCAAGTTATTTTGAAAGTCTCTAAAATGATGTTATTTAAGCAAGTCCTTAGGCTGTTGCCCTTGAGGGAGGAATTTGCTTTCTGCTTACATTAGAAATTTGGCCTTTGATGGTTTCTGTGATTAGCACTTGTTGGACACAAAGTATTTCTTATTGGAAGATATACTTGGATCTCCTACATGTTGTGTCTTCAAAAGTATCTCTGAGAAACACTTAGAAGGCAGTTAGTAGAAACACTTGCTAATGGATTTTTTCTTATCCTAGGTTTACTTCTAATGCAACAATAATCACATATTTCCAAAGTGCTTTTTGTCCTAAATAGAACAGAGCTCTTTGCAAGCTAAATGTAATTCTGAAGTCACTTGTCCAATCTCAGCCAGGCAACTCTGGTGTGGAACAGGGCAACAGCAAGGAAAACAGTCCTCAGACCAGGCTCCAGAATGAGAGGAGACTGGGAGGAGTAGGGAATTGTTTTCTGTTAGAAACTCAGATACCTGGTCTTCTGGCTGAATACAAATAAGTACTTATCAGCTGCTGAGACCATTCCACTCTGGGCCATGCAGGCCTCACTCTCACTCTCTTTTGTTCCACACTTATGGAGATTCTTTGGCAGTCAAGACAGAAGAGAGTTTTAGTTGTGGAGAAGAGCAAAAATTGGGCTGGCAGAAAAACAGTGAAATTATTTGTTTGATCATAATGAAGAAACATAAATATTACTTCATTGTTTACTGCTTCCTCTCGATTTCTAAAACAATCAATGGATTTTTTTCCCTGTTTTTAAAATGCTGTAAGAATGGAATAACATACTATACATATTTTAGGTAAGCATCTTTTGCTCAGAATTGTTTGTAATTCACTCAGGTTTGGGATATGGTAGTATTTCATACGACTATATCATTATCTCACATGCATTCACACATACCCCCTCTTCATGTGAAGGTGTGTATAAACTGTAATGATAGAATGGCATTAAACTTAAATAGATATATAAAACCATCTTTATGTTCATCAAAGAAGAGAAAGTCAGCAGTATGTTAATTGTTAAAATAGATATTGTCTATTGCAGAGTATCTGTAAATTTGGGAATTTCATCATCAGATTGGGTAAGGGGTTCTATTTAAAAGGGTATTTCCTTTTAAAAACATGTTTGACTTGATGGTGTAGAAGAATAGATGCAGAAGAATCAAGCTGTGAACAGGTAACAACCCTTACACTTGCTTTACACCTTGTCTCATTCTGCAAAGTGTGTGGGATGTGCACTCTATGTTAAAAATAGCAATAACACACAAATAGAAAAATAATATCCTAAGCAACAATTTGTCTTGGGAGTAGACCAGTAGAAAAGATACTAATTTATCACTGATGTGTTTCAAAATCACAGACACTACTAACTAAATAGCAACATCTTTTGACAGAAATGGCAACATAGACAAAATCTACTAATTTATCTTGATGAATAGTCAAGGTATATTTTCAGTTTTGCAGCACTTGCTTTTATACTCAGTAAAACTCTCAGTGATGTAGCTTAAAGAAGCTTTATTTAATTTTTCTCACTGCTAAACAAGTGAATTTGTACATTTTGTTCTTATGCTGGTTTTTTGAAGGTTCATTTGGATTCGATCCAGTTTCATTGAGTCAGGAAAATGGGTTACGGTTTCACCCAGACTAATAAAATGAAAAGATAAAGCTGGAATACAGTTATTTTTTGAGCAAAATTTTTAATGTAAATAAACTCACATATAAAAATGTATGCATTGTAAGCGCCTAATGCAGTGAATTATCACTATGTGAACACATCTGTGTTGCCGCAAATTAAGAAGGAAAATCTTACTAGCACCCCAGAGGCTTCTTTCAAGTCCCCACTCCCGTCATTTCCTTTCCTGTGTCTTGCCTCATTGCCAAGAATATGACTTAACTTTGCCCGTTTTTAAAATTTAATAAAAATGGAATCATCAACTATGCATATTATTTTGAGTTGGGTTCCAGGTTTTGAACAGAACTGTAGTTAATTTGGTTACACTGGTGAATTGCTTTAGGTTACATAAATCCAAACAATTTATCTCTTCTATTGATAGATAGGATGTTTCCAGGTATTTGCTTTTGTAAGTATTGTTGTATGAACATTTTTTGTACTTATCTTTCGACATACAGACTTTTCTTCTGGTTGCATAACTTGGAATAGAATTATTGAACCTAAGGTATTTTCACCAATTTTGATTTTTGTGGATACTGCTAAGCAGTTTTCTCATATTAATGATATCAGTTTATACGTCCATCTGTAGTGTTTAAGCATTTCTGTCGTTCTCTGTGTTGAAAAGCACTTGGCATTGTGAGTCTTTTTAATTCTAGTTATTTTGACTGAGCGGTAATATCTCCTGGTTTTATTTGTATTTTTCAACTGTTAATCAGGTTCAGTCATTTTATTTGTTCATGGATCTTAATGAGTTTAAGAATGATACATTTTCACTTATATTTGGGTTCTTGGAATCAATTTTATTTTACGTGTTAATCAGTTTCCACTATGCAAATATAGACAGTTGACAATTTGCTAATCCTTACTCTTCTAAAGCCATTTTGCAAGTGTGGGGTCAAAAGAGAACAGAAGACAGTGTTGCTAACTTTAGAAAGTAATTATATTGTAATTTACTTTCTCATATTATTCTTTGGTAATTGATAAGCTGTCCTTGCAGTGAGAAGTGCTACGGAAAAAAAACAAACACATTTACTGTTTAAGAAGATAGAGTGATGAAGTGGGGCTGGGAGCTCTTTTGGATAGGTTTACCAGCAGTGCCTCCTTGAGAAGGCTGTATTGGAACACAGATTTGACTTTAGCGAGGGAAGGACCTCAGTGAAGATGGATTCATTTGGATTGTATTTTTGGTGTGATAGATTGAGATTGGAGTTATGATTAGGAAAGTACATTGACTTATGTTAATGTTTATAAAAGGTGACTATGGTTGGTGGGTGAAGAATAGACCCCTGTGTGCAACGGGGTCCTGCTCCTGAGTATGTATATGGTATTAATGGCGCAGGTGGTCAAAAGGGACCAGGTTCTAGATTCATCGGAGGGTGTACAGCAAACACTAGCTGCTGGTGACCTTTATGTTTTCAGCCTGGGCTATTGGGAAGCCGGGATTGGAATCTCATTACTAATGTGGAAAACTAGAAGAAAAAATCTGGAGTGGTAAGGTACACTGAAGAACCTTCTTTTGAAAGTGTTCAACTTGGGATCAAAGTGAAAATGCTTAGCAGGTAGTTGTAGGTGTGGGTCAAGTGTACAGGCAAGAGGGCAGGTTTCAGAGGTCAATGTAGGAGTCATACTAAAATTAAGTAAAGTCATGGAATCGGAAAAAGAAATGACATGGCTGATTAAACATAGAAAAGAGGGGGAGGGGTAGAGGCTAAGAATTGGACCTTGGAACTCACCAATATTTAGATGTTTGGAGGAGAGGAGCTTGCATAAATAAAAAACACAAAAATATAGTTGCCCCTCACATTGGAAGAAAACAGAAACTGAGGGTTTTCCTGGAAACCAAGTGAGGAAACTATTTGAGAAAGAAAGGAGCAGGAAGTTATGTCAAATGTTGATATAAGATTGAGGAAAATGAGACTGAAAATTGCTGGGGGTGTTTGTGAGATAGAGTCTCAGTGACAGCCACAGGCTGCTTTCCCTGGACTGTGAGAGTTAGTCCTTCTTGGAGTAGGTTGAGAAGACATTGTGAGATGAAGCAGCAGGAAGCACAGACAATTCTTTCATGAAGTTTCGATAATACAGAGAGAGTAATAAAGCAGTAACGTGAAAGGATTCATGGATCTATGCACTCACTTTTTTAAATGGAAGAAAGAACTATTTTTTGTGTGTGGAAGGCATGGATACAGTGGAGAAGTTGCTAATTCCAGGAAAGGAGAATAAAAGAAGCAAAATATAAATTTGAAGAGGGAAAGAGTGAAGAAAGTTGTCTTAACTATAATGGAGACTAGCCAGAAGAAAATAACACATAAAACTTTCTTTACATTTAAAATTAAGAAAATGCTTTTTTTCCCTTCCAGAAATACTATTTCCCAAAGTATAAGTTGTGAATCTTGTGATTTTCTAATGGCCATATTTGTCCATGTATATAAAAATATAAAACATTTGGGCATTTATGACCAACAGATTCTATATCCTGGTCTAAATATTTACTCACATTGTCTATTGCTTATTTTCTAAATAGTTAACAAAAAAAAAAAAAAAAAGATTTTTCTCGGTAGCAGGATCACTATAAAGGATATTCCAGCAAACAAGTTCTTGAAAAAAAGCAGTCCTAACTGGTATTTCAGCATCACCCCAGCTTCTTTACAAAAAGCCACTGTGTCCTTGGCTAACTATCTCAGTAGTTTAAACAACTGTGAACGTTTACTAGAATCTCTCTTAGCTGCTTTTTCAGAGACATGCTAGAAAAAATTTGTTCTGCGTGTGTATACACATGTGTGTTCCTCTTTACTTCTACAGTCCTTTATGTTTATGTGTACAAAAGTATAAGGTGGGTTTTCTGAGATTCTGAGTTTCTTCCAATGTATATTTTGCACATTTTTCTGGGCTCTGTTGACAAGATAGGAAAGAACAATATAAGCATCAGAACTATTCTTTTTCTATAAATAAAGACAATGAATAAGTTTAATCTTGTACTAAATGAAGACGAAAAAGCATACAAAAAACAAAATGGTTTTTCCCAACAGTGGACTTAGCATATATGATTAGATGTTCTTTTCAAATACCACACAATGAACATTGGGAATGTAGACACGCTTTTAGATTTTTTTCTTTAAAGAAAGTAGTTTTTCTAAATGTTTATGCTTCTTGCAATTTCCCATTGATAACTTGTCTTTTTCCTGATATGCTTAGTTTAATAGGTCATTTATATTGTGCAGTACTTTCTTTAAAAAAATACAAAAACGTTCAAACCCAAGTTTGATTTGAACTTTCCAGCGACACAGGCATGACAACTGCTGCTTTACAAACCAGGAAACTGAGGCTTGCCCAACACCTCAGCTGACTCTGAGAAGTCACGTTCTGACATGTATCACTGTGGGTTCTCCCTTTCACCACCCCGTGTCTCTTGGCATGGTGGTTTCTATTCCAAGCTCATCATAATTTCTGAAAATCAGACGTCTTCCCTTTGCAACTTAAAATTTTATTTTATTCTTTTTTAAAGATTTATTTATTTATGTATACAAGAACCAGGGTATAGGCCAGAGTTGTAGGGGGTGAGAGGAACCACCAGAGACAGAGTGGGGAGCAGAACAGGCAGAAAGAATGAAATACACTGCTGAGGGGAGCAGCGGGCAACACCGGGGATAAATGCCACACCATGTGGGTCACCTCCCTGGCTGGGTCTTGAACTCATACTGCAGTGGCTGCAGATGCTTCATCGTTCTGAGCCTTAACCCCTTGTGCCACCAGGGAGGCTCCAAAATTTAAAATTTTATAAACTGAAACATTAAAAAGTATAATTTCTTTAAAGTCATTCTTGATATTCTTTTCAAGAATTTATTTGAAAATATACTTTGCATGTTTTATATGGACCAGGCATTGTTCTAGCTTTGGATGCAACCAGCTGGTTGTCATGGGGTCTACAATGCAGTTACAGAGTTTTTCAGTGTAGGGTGACTACATGGTCATCCTTTATGGGTAAATTGGAGGCGTTTTTTTAAAGAGCAGTCTTATTGGAGAATGTCATTTGTCCTGTGTGCTTGAGGTTGCTAAGCTAATTTGGTTCATGGTTCAGGTGAAACCCTTTCATCAGTTTTCTAAAATGGTAGACAACTGCAGCATTGCCACATGCTCCATGGATCATCTTCGTAAATTATTTGGGGTGGTCGTGGTGAAAGATGGTTAGTATTGCTTTTGAAAAGCTTGAGGATCAGGATGTAGAAGGGCTTTAAAGAAACCATGAGACAACCATTTCTATTTACAGACTATGCAAAATTATCTGATACATATAACATACTATCCAATATTTTATCTTACTGAGGGTCAGGTTTGTGGTATATCCTTTGTGAGAAATATTTCATAAGTTGTAGAGGGACTTATTCTCACTATCCCCATTTAAAATTAGAGAAAGATGACATAATTTATTTAGGAAGTGTTAGAGCTAACAGGGAAGCGAGGAGGTCATGTGCCTTAGTTTTTGCTTTAACTGCTATGCCATACTCCTCTAGCCAGGGGTACCTGACAGCTAGCAATGTCAGGCAGGTAAGGTGAGTGATACCTGGTAGGTTTGATTTCCCCAAGAAACTTGGAAAAGGCAAAAAGAATAAGCCACATTAGTGTATGCCAAAGATTATTGCCTTCCTTTATTTTTGCAATTGTAGTATCACTGCCTTACAAGAAGTATTCCAAAAGATAGGTACAATTCTGAAAATGTGCAAAAACTAAAGTACAGGTACACTGAAAATGTAAAAAAATTGCAGAAAACTTTATATCGTGAAATATCCATTTATTTACTTCACTGCAAGCTGTAATTTATACATCTGAAAACTTCAAGAACTGCATTAGGAAGTTTTTATAATTATTTATGGATGTGGCTCTAACTCTCGCTTTTGATTAGTGACTGAGTAGTTTAACCGGTCAAATCCACCTCTACATTATCCTTGTTATGCCCTGCTCTTCTCCCCACCCCCAACTTGGTAGGCGAGGGGCAAACTGATTTTGCCTTTTCAGGTTTTCTCTTTGGAAACTGACTTTAAAATCTTAGAAAAATCTCTCTAACCCTCCCTACATCCCTTCAAGCAACCGTCTGATGAAAACAATAACGATCATTCTTTTTGTGCGAAGAATGGGTAAGTGTGGCTTTGGTGCATTGTATAAGACACTCTTCTACATAATCTCATTCATGTTTTTGGCCTTTGCTATCTTCTGAACAAGGAAGCTAATTGACTTTCAGTGATACCCTATCTAATAAATCCCTGTGAAAGGACACTTTTTTTCCTCATAGAAAGTCAACCATGTTTAAAAATACTTCATAAATCATGGAGAGAAAATCTTGTTGAATCTGCAGGTCCTGAGCAAAGTTTAGCATGGTTTCTGTTTGTCACGATTTTGTTCAAGATGAACTGAGCCAAAATCAAGTACAAATTTGAAGGATTTACATAACATTATTAGCCAACTCTGTTATATTTCTGTATTAAACTCAATAAAGTAGGAATATATATTTTCTCTTTATGCTTATACAGGACATATAAAATTCAATTATGTATTTGGTCTACTAAAAGTTTTAACTTTTTTTCCTTCCAAACAAAAACACTTGTTGGGCCCTCTAAAAAACCAAAATATTAGATTTTAGTGGTAAAACATAATAATAAAAATCCACTTAAAATTTGCAAAGAATATTCTCTAAATGACTCTTGAATCAAGAGGAAATAAAAAGCTGAGATGACAAATGCTTTAGCAATTATGTTAATGAACCCTCTTCATTGAGAAATCAAGATGTGAATAGAGCTGCACTCAGTGCAAAATTCATGACTTGAAATTTCTAAAAATTATTTTAATACAAATAAATCACATGCTTAGGTTGGAAAGCTAGAAAAGAAATAACAAAGTAAACCATATGTGGAAGTAAGAGAGCAAGAAATTATATATATGGCAGAAAATGCTATATTTTAAAACACCCCAAACCTACAAAAGCACTGAGTGTAATCAATACAACTAAATAATGTAATAAATATAGTAAATGTAATAAATAAAATTAAAGCTTATTTTGCTGATAAAAATGCATAGTGGATACACCTACCAGATAAAATGTTGTTGACCCACTTAATATAAATTTCAGGTAAACTACAAATGTTTTTCTAGTGTATGCCCCAAATATCGATAATAGACATCTATAAAAATTATTACTCATTGTTTATCTGAAAATCAGGTTGAACTGTGTGTCCTATATTGTTACCTGTACAATTTGGCAATACTGTCATTGAAGAGAATAACTATTGAAGTTGAAAATCTAGGTGAATTAGATCATCTTATGGGAAAATCAAAATTACACAATTTGCTTCAAGAAAAGATAACCAAAAAACTGCAACAAAGAATAAAGTATATAGAAATGAAAACACCTATTAAATACCTATCACCAAAAAGTCACTAGGAATTCTCCTTTTATCTTTGGAGGAGTAACACTGACCAGTTTTAACCTTCTGCAGTGAAACTGGACAAAATATATGGAACAACTATTTTTAGATATTGGACAACAGGCAGCTGCACACCATGATCCCAGAGAGTAGGGAACAGATGAGGTAAGCCTTAAGATCTTTTTGGCTTAATGCTTAGAGGCAATTTTCATACATAGGCACAGGGTGGAGGAACCCACACAAAGCCTTGCTGAGTTGTAGAGGGTGATATTGGACCTTGGGAAATGGAATCAACCAGAAGTTGCAACTCAGAGTTCCAGAAATGAAGGACCTACAGAAAAGCAGACACCCCAGGACCTAGATGGGGTTCGCTCAGGCTTTACTGAGCCTGCATGAGAAATGAAAGCCCACAAAGACGGGCAAAGATTGACTGGGACTTAGAAGCTGACTACAATGTTCCACAGTGGGGAACTTCAGCTTGAAGACAACCGCAGCAACTTAACCCCCCCCCCTCCCCCGTCAGTGTTTAACTTGTAACTATAGGTGCAGAAATTTTCTTTCTTTTTTTTTTTTGTTAAAAATTTATTTATTTATGCATACAAGCACTGGGGTACAGGCCAGAGGTGTGGGGGGGGGCGGTGAGAGGATTCACCACAGAGAGCGGGGAGCAGAACAGGCA